>CM042754.1:18965415-18977915 GCA_022496165.2 Catalaphyllia jardinei
GGAACTATATCATATGTGTCAGAGGCTTGGGGTGGCAGAACGTCGGATAAATATCTCACAGAGAATTGTGGTTTCCTTGAACATTTGACACCTGGAGATATGGTTATGGCTGATCGAGGGTTTACCATCACTGAAAGTGTCGGGTTGAAGCATGCCAAGTTAGTGATACCAGCATTCACTAAGGGTAAGGATCAGTTGGATCCTGTGGATGTGGAGAGCACACGTGGCATAGCAAATGTGAGGATCCATGTTGAGAGAGTAATTGGTCTTCTCAGGAGAAAATATACCATACTGGAAGGTACATTACCAGCAGAATTTTTGTCTTGTAATTCTAATGGACCAATTGAACGCCAGATTCCTCTTATTGACAGGATTGTGAGGGTGTGCTCAGCCCTTGTAAATTTTTGCCCACCAATAGTTCCTTCCGATTAGTGAGGGCTACAGTACAGTCTAATAGTTGTTTTGATTAGTAAGTGTCACAGTTACATTGGCGCTTGTACCTGGTTGAAAAAAAAAATCACACACCTCTAAGGACCTCTGCAATTCCAAGATGGGTGGCCAAAATAGTTCCAGTAACATTTTTTTTAAATATGACCTTTGAGTGATATTGAAAAAAGATCATTGGACTTCCTAGGTGGCCAAATTTAATTCAAGATTTCAGCTGTGGTAGCTGAAAGTAGGATCCTTGACAAGGGGTGTATGATTTTTTGGTGAGACTGCTGCCAAAGATGGAGGCAGTGACTAAACAAAAGTGCTTCATACATTAACTGGAACAGCTGCAATTGACAAAGCTAATGCAAAAATTATTGTGGTAATCTAGGAATTAGTGACTGAAGGCATATTATGATAAGCCTCACAATGTGTAGTAAACATAGCTAGAATATTTCTTAAATGTCCCCTATGATATCATGATATAAATTAGTAATTTCAGAAGAAAGGAGCAATGGATAATTTCAGCATGTCAGCATAAGTGATACACTTGCAAAAGAATTCAAAGTGGACACTACCTTTTTTAACATTTTTTAAACTAATGTTTTAAGTGACAAGAGACTAACTAATTCAGTTGAAATGGTCCATTTAACGATAACAATTATTGCTAAATAATTAACATTCACCGAAGTGGAGATGAATAGTGGTGGATATTTACTGAACTGCATGTCATGTCATCAAAACAAAAGCTATTATGTTTAATTAAATGACTGTTACTCTACCAGAGGTGGTATTTTTTTTTTCTTCTCAAAACCTTGTTCAAAAGAAGTACCACTTGTAGACAAAATGCATACAGGAAAACGAATCTACAAGAAATATTAATGTGGCATCAATTTTGGTGTGTACAATCAAAACATTCATTTCAAAATTCTTCAACGAGCGCTTACACATTCACCACATGATTATGGTAGAGGTATTTTTTCAGCTACAATTTTTTTGGAAAAAGAAAGAAACCATGGGCCCACAGAGTAATGAATGCAGAATTAAGATGATGGAAACAAACTTATTTTACAGTTCTTGAGACATGTTGCCAGGTGAGGTCTCATTTTTGGTACATGCAAATTTACATGGCTTGGGTCTTCTCCAAAGACTAGACAAGCAGCAAATGCAATGGCAAAAATGCCACAGTCTGATCCATTGCTTTGCTGTTGAACTGAATCAGGAACTAGTGATACTAATCTGCCTCCTAACATATCATTTGTTTGCTGCTCAATTTCCTGACTGATAGCATCATGGTACAGGCTGTCGTAAAGTTTAACATGACCTGGTGGGCATGCTATCGAGCTCACACATACCCAGTGGCTATTGCCAGTGTGGAGAATTTGGACAAATTCTCCAGAAACAATGTTAAAGTTTCTCACTGGCCCAAGAGTTGGTCGCTGGAACCCTTCAATGTTTGGGTTTTCATTATGTAAAAGAATGTGTGCTTGCTGGATAATGTCACAGTCTAACCATCCATTTGGGTCATATATGAGATCAAAATGAGCATTTGTCAGATTTTCAAGAGGTCCTGTCTTATTTTGATATCCTTGACTAGTTCCAACACATTCAACAGAATCACTATCATCCTCAGAACTAGAAGACTCTGAGGTGGAAGAAGAACAAGTGGTAGGTGGTGGAATATTGGCCTTCCCTGTTGTGCGGCATATATAGCACTCCAGGTGGTCTTGTGATTTGTTGGCATTCTCTTGAAGCCTAAGCATTGCAAGTGAAAAAACTTGCCATTTGTACAATTAGGGCCATGGCATTCCACAAGCCTGTCTGCCATTGTAGCTTTAACTTTGCAGATGCAAATAGTGTCACACAATAGGGAAGCATGAGTCGAGGCTGATGCCTTAGCTTTAGCTTTAATGTGGACACCAGATTGCTTTCTGAAATATCTCTTAAACTGTGGTAATCTAGGGCAGTGAGGGCAGTACCATTTGTTGGGGATGCTAACATCACCAAGAGACAGGCATGATTTGTGAAACCTGCCATATGGGCATTCCTCATTACTGCATGTCCCCGTCACACAATGTTCTACAAAAACATATGCTGTCATCACCAGGCCCTTTCACTTCTACCATGCATCGCCTTGTGTACCAGCGTCCTAGTACTTCAGGTAGAACACATATTCGCCAGAATGCTTCCAGTTTTGGAAGAACTTTTGTCCAATGCTGTTCATCGGGTAGGATTCTGTCCATCACCAAGTGTGTATTTCCCTTCTGGTCGACAGCATATACAACAAAGTCATTGTGTCTCCTCTCTTTCAGAGTGAATAACTGCTGCTGAGTTTGATGATAATAATTGTGTTCCCTCTTAAGTTTGAAAATACCATCTGTCTTAACCAAACAAGAGTTCTTGAGTCTAATGTACTCTTCAAAATTTGCATCTTGAATGCAGAAGGGACATTTTACTTCCCCACATCCTAACCCACAGCAGTCACAAGAAGTGAGGAAATCTGGTGTGGCATGTAGAAATGGGTAATCCTTATTCATAAACAACCCACATTTCTTGACTTGAAAGTTCACCTGGCTCTTTTTCATAACTGTTTCATAAGCCTTTATAGCATCAGCCTCATGTTTACAGCCATGCCTCATTGCTTTGGTGTTTATCTTGTAAAGACTAGGGTAACAGATTGTCTTAATGAGGCTCTGTGATGGTTGTGATAAATTTGAGTGGAAAACAGCACCGCTTATAGAAGCCCCAATTCTTCCAGCGCGATGTTTAAAGAAGCCAGCACCCTTCGATTGATCTTGGGTGTTTTTCTCAACTAGTTTGATTTGGTCTTCAGAATAGTTTAATTGTACTTCAATGCATTTTCGCAACAGTTCGACGAATTGATCGGCAAAGGGAGGAATTAAACTTAAAGCTACTGCTTTGATTTTACACCTATTTAGTTTTAAGTACAGCTCATCGATTTCCTCCTTCACAGGACGCAAATTAGCTGAGGCGGAAACAGCTCCTGAACTAGAAACTACACGGCTATGCAAAGCTCCCGGTTGGCTGGAGATTGTTCGCTGCTGTAGATTATCCAGATTATCGATTTTCTGGTCAAGGTTTTCTTTAAGCTTCTTCGCAGATGAAAAATTGATGTCCTTGACCATCGCATACGGCACTTCATTCACATACGTAGGTAAGATCCATGAACATTTTACTTGAGTACAAGCAAGCTTGACATGAATTCGTGCGGTGGTCTCCAAGTAAAATAAAACACTCGCGATATGTGAGCACGATTCTCCTAATCCAGCTTTGCATCCTACGCAATGGGTCGACAAAACAGTCCCATCCTGTTCGGTGATGATCCAAATATTCACCAAAGGATCATTCATCCGCTGTGAGTGTCGCACGCGTGCTCTTAGAACATATTTTCCGGCGATTAGTTTGCCCACAACTGAGGTCACAAATCCCGCAACCATTTGGTTGAACGCCTCAAGACTCTTGAAAGCCTTGAACTGTTGGTTTGTATAGTAACTAGTCTCAAGTACAAGATAGGTTAGCAAGTCCGAGACTTCAACTGGATGCAAGCATTCCGGACTAAACTGGTCCGTCGGTATACTTGCGGGGTCAACTCCCATGACCGAGATCTTCTGCAGATATCTCTCCTTTACTCGACCCTCTAAGGCTTTGGCATACTCAGAGAGCACTGGGATGCATTTAGATGCATCATCGGTGCTATTTTCGCTTTTGTTTTTTGAAATATCCATCTAAAAATCGAACTAAAAGGTCGAGAAAGCAAGAGGTTTGCTATAGAAATGGCTTATAATTTACATAAATTTGACACCTCGAGGGACACCAACATGGCGGACACTGATTTGCGCATAACTTATGACGTCACGTCAAACCCAAGAATTACGATGTGTAATTTGCACTGGTGTTACACTTTTTGCACCGGTGTTACACTTTTTACACTGGTGTTACACTTGAACTGCACTGCTCTCAGCCAATCAGAATCGAGTAATTTTTTCATGTATATTATTATAAACAGAAAACCTCACCGCAAAGTTGCAAAACTCAAATCAAGTTTCTACCTTTTCCTGGGTTAGCTTAATCGGGCAATGAAGAACCCGGCCAAGGAGCTACGCTTTTAGGCTGGCCTAAATCTATATATTATCACTGGCTTACAAAACTACTGTTTGTTTTTCCGCCAATCATAATCGAGAATTACTAAGCAGTGCTATAAGCCAATCATTGTTTTCTTGTGTATTATTAATAACATAAATATGTTCACCTACTTGGATTTTTAATATCCAAAATCTTGCAAACTGATTCTTTTCCTGCATATTTTCAGCGGTTCTCACCGCCAGTACTCATATCGACCATATCTGCCAAATCCCATATGTGTATTACTGTACGTATTACATGTCTGTGCTATTTGTGCCATATGAATTAGTAACCACTAATTATAAAGCGTTATTCCTCATGGGACTTTCGGGTTTCCATTTTGGAGACGTTTCAAATCCTCCAAGATGAAAGATGACCAATTACGTCAAGACTGTTGTAAACGCGAAAGTTATCTACAGCCTGTTGCGACAAAGGCTGCCCTATAAAAGTTGAAAATACACTACAATGCCAATTGCTTTACCAAGAAGGAAAGGAAAGCAAAAGTACACGTGTTTGTGGTTTTTTTTCTTCTATCACGCTGAAGAACTTTGCGGCGTCACGCAAGACACCTTAAACCACCATACCCTGTTGTTGCGTACGCCTATACGTTTTGTAAGACAACTTTTCTCAAAACAGCTATATATTTTTAGCAAGAAAAGACAGCCAAAGAGGCCACCAAAAGGGCCATAAACGCCACTATTTATTTGTGAAATTTCTCCGAAAGCTCTTCTGGTTCTCGCGCTGATCAAGGGCGACTTGACAGATTAGGAAGCTATTGCGTTTCGCCCTCCATCTAGCAAAGTAATTTATTGCAATTCACTGGTTAGAAAATAATGAAATTAAATTCTGGAACTTTAGTATTAATCATGAAAACTGCTTTCATGCATGTGGACGCCAATTTGCAAATAAACTGCATGTGAGGCCCCATTTAAATGTTTGAATCTGCTCAGAAAAGGTCTTAAATCACCGATGAGATGCTTTTAACGCTGTAAAATCATAAGAAAAGTTTAGGTGAGTTCAATGGAAAAACACATTTCCAATTTTGAACAATTCTAAAGTGGTACTAAGACGAAAAGCGCATCTTTTCTATTGAAGCCATTATAAAACAAAAACAAGTAGTCTGCATGAGAAGAAAAATGCCGTTTGCTATTTCCAAGCGCCAGACGCGCCACAAGCCAAATCTGTAAAATACTTCCAAATATGGTTTTTCCCCCGGTTTTTTTTTTTTTGGGGGGGGGGGGGGGGCATGGCGGCGTTCTAAGCATGCGCATGCAAGTTATCCTAGAGTCTCCTTTCGCCCGCCCGGGTTCAGCCCCTATATGTGGCGGGAAGAAAGGAGAGTTCAAGGGACTGGAGTAAGCCTATACCAGAGCTAATTCTGCTGAATTTTGCCACCCTATACTAGAGTAAACTCCCCTCACTCCTATCCTAGAGTAGCTGCTTTCCAGAAACTGAGGTCACTAGCACAGTCTAAAGCAAAGCTAAAACAAAACCTTATACCACAATCGCTTCGTTCTTTAAAAAAAAGGATTTATTTAATGCTGAACAACGCCAAGCACGTACGAGGGGGTGGGGGGGGGGTGGTGAATGGGTTTTCGGATCAACGGATTTGGCCTTGGGGTCTAAACGAAATTTGGATCATTGGTCTTTCTTCAGCCTTGGTCGGAATGTTAATGAGTTCATCCAAATTATTCTTTTTTCGAAAGAAGTTCATTTAAACTCAGGTGCGAGACTGTTATTAGAATTGTACTATGTTTTAGTCAAGCATGTTGCCTTCTTTACTATTTGGGCGCAATTAACAGTGGCATTCACATGTACCAGTTTACCTTTGGACCTTTACACTTCTGTTGTGGTTTCGAATTTGAACAAAAATTCTGGCAGATCGACGGATTTGGCGAAGAAAAGGCACGGATCGGCGGATTTGAGTACCCCTATTCACCTCCTTACGTACGTATGTATTATCAAGACAATATTGTTTAATTTTAACCAGTATTAATACCACCGATTTCCGTCTGAATTCCAATTTTTGAAAGTTAATAATATCTAGTAGCGTTTTATGATAGTCATCTATCAACGCTGTTGAGGCTGAGTCGTGAAAATTTAAACTTGCCGATTTCACTTTTTTATATTTTTGAGTAGCAATTCCTGGTTTCTTTAGTCTAGATAAAATCTTCAATCAACTGGTCATTTTCGTGAAAAATGATACCCTATTTTAGACCCAAACGGTCTCATTTATATATATATACCCTAGGCTAGAGTAAACTGCTTGAAAACCATACCCTTCACAGCGACACATACCTATATAGTCCATATATGGCAATACCCTCCAGGGGGAAGGGTTGCTACCCAAATTGTTTTGTCTGATAAGGGGAGGCTTGAAAAAAAAACATAAACCTGTTTTAAATCTTTTTTTTTTTCTTCTTTTTAACTAGATTGTACTTGTTAAAAAGTGTTAATATTGACTATCTTGTACTCAGATGAATTTACCGGATTAAAAATGTTATTTATAATTTAAATTTTTTATTGTAGTGGTCTGTCAATATAACAATGGAATTTGTAGAGATGATTTTGCAAGTCTGTATACTTTCATCGAATAGCAGAGTTTTCAATACAGTATGCTGTTAAAGGCCTATGTTCAACACATTCTCTATTTTCCAATTCCATATAATTCACTTTGTTTGCCTCTCCCCCTCCACCCGCCCCCCTCCCCCCTCCCCCACCCCCAAATTTTGCAAAAACTATTGTTGTGAAATGGTATTGGGAGGTCTGCATATTTCCAAGAGTATTTCACGACAATAGTTTATGAAAAACTTGGGGGGCAAACAGAGTGCACTGTGGGGAATTGGAAAATAGAGAATGGAAGAGCAGAAAGCATATGTGCACTGATTGGAGGAAGAATGAAACAACAAGAAATATAATAAAGCAGAGATCTTTTGTCTATTATGTCTGGAAAAAACTCCCAAACAGTTGTAAACTGCACTCCCTGACAACCACGGAGCTGCAGCACTATCTAAAGCAATACACGCTGTCCTCTAATGGAAAGAACGATAACTGGGTAGAGGGGATCGTAAGTCATGTGCTATTAAGCGGAGTTGTCGACAACGCGAGCACGGTAAAAAATTAGTTCGTATTGTGGGATTGTACGGGTGAAGGTAGTTCTGAAAGGAACTGTTATTGGTGACTAACGTTTCCACAACCTGAGGGGAAGTCATCTGAAAAATCAATTGAATAGTGTTTGTCAGTCGATGATATTGTAAGTCTGGTCCGTTGAAAGCGATTGGTCAGTTGAGCCATGATGGTATTGGCTGAAAGACTCGTGTTAAGTTTGTCATCAATTATTGGTCGGTTTTGATCCGTCTTTTGTTTTAGCAACATCTCCAGGGCTGCTTGAAACGTGAGCCGCCTTCCTTCCATTTTATATTTTTTCTTGTCTTTCGTTATTTGTCTTTGTGTGTGTGCGTTTTTATTCAGTTTTATTTTATCTAAACTAGCTTTTAATTTTACCTTTAGCATTTTCCTTTCCTATTTTCAACTGTACGTCTGAAGTTTGTGTTCAGTCAATACCAGTGGAGACAAATAGAGACCTTTAGATCCAAAGACGAGTTCGAGTATTATGATTCGAATTTCAGACGTCAGGTTCAGTTAACCTTTTGCTATTTCTGTAAAAATTCGTCGACGTGAGGACAACGACAAGCATGCAGCCGGCGACAGCAATGTTGTTGTCGAAGTCGTCGTCGGATCTAAATATCTCGGATAAACAATTTCTCACCTCAAAATTCCTCTCGCGATTTCTATACAGGATGTAATCACCTTGGCCCATAAAACCGAAATCTCTAAAAGAAAAATCAAAGCGAGGCTTAATCTTCTGTTGTTTGTTTGTTTGTTTGTAACTTCGTTATTTTTTGTTCTGTATTTTAGTGTTTCTTTTGTTTTTGTTGTTTTGTGTGCGTGTGTGAGTGCGTGTGTGTCTGCATGTTCCTTGCTAATGTGAGGCACAAGCTAGTTGTTTGTTTGTTGGTTTTTTTTTTGTTTTGTTTTGTTTTTTTGCTGGTGACATATTTAAGTTTGACGTCATTTAGAACTGTATAATTTCATGACTCATGCGTGATTAACCTAATGCCTACGGTAGGAGCCAAATTTGTTTGATTACAGTATTAAGTGAATTAATACTTTTATCTATACACGCAAGCAAGAAAAGAGCACAACAACTCCACCACATGAAAACTTCTGGTTGGGTTAACCTTATGTAACTAAAATGGTTATGTAATCATAAGGTTTGAGATTTTGTTACGACTTTCCAGGATCTTCGAGAAACGGGCCCCAGGCCGGAATTAGAGAAAGAAAATACCTAGCAGAAAGAAACATAGCCACAACCTGGTTTCCCTAAATGGTTAAATAGACTGCGTACTACACGAGAACACCAGAGTAGTCACAGGAATAAACTCAGTTTTAATACATTCGAGCGTAGTCATAGATGCAACTCTTAACATTAATGCTTGAAGCTAAAGCAGTAAAAAAAGAAATATCGTCAGGTAAAATAGGGTTCAAAATTTAGCCACGAGCTAACCACAACAAGGTAAGAACACGAAAGCGCTCCCATTATTAAAGTTTTACAGTGTTTGCAGTAAAAGTCTCGTCACTACCAAGGAAAACCCGATACTAAATAGGGTACTTCAAAGCAAAACATTTATTTGAATCCATCAGTTGTTTTCCGAGTTTGCTATTTCCTTGTGAATGGACGACTAAATTTAGTGAGCAAAGAATTAGCCGTCAACAGGTAAAGGCCGGAAAGCCCTTAGAATTTGTTTGAGATTTCGGTGTAAGCCCTTGCATCGATTTCCACGCTTAGTTCTGCAAATAATTGGGATCTCACTCAAGTCGAGATTGAAGTTACATCCCACCTTTATGGGCACATAAAAGAACACTCTTTCATTTATTATTATTTTTTTTATCTTTAGTTTACAAAAAAATATATAAAAATAAAAATCGCAAAAAACAGCCGGCCGAGTTATTTGCAAAAACTTGAATGTATTGTCAAATAAACTTAATAAAGCAGGAAGGTGTTATAATCGCTTAAATAGACGAAACTGCTAGGGGAAATTTTCACGGCTTACGCTCATCTTGGAGCTAGTATTTCATGTTCTTTGGCATTTTTTGTATTGCTCATTTGTTCTTTCACCTTTGGCTATTTTGTCCGTTTTAGTGTATTTTTATTCAGTGTAACAACGAGACAGAAATTGTATTGCTAATACAATGTTTTTCCAGGGAAATCCTGATCCATAGTCATTGACACTAGGAGGTCCAGTTGTTCCACTGGTTTGCGGTTTCATAAGGCGAGATAATCTCCTGGCATAGCGCGAGTTGATTACGAAACTTTACGAGCTTGATTTTGGGAAAAACACTAATCTCGTTCCTAGATCTACGGAAGCCTGTAAGGGACATCCGAGATGCGACTTAATAGAAGAAGAAAAAAAAAATATGTCGCATTTTTATCTCGCATCTCGCATTTTTATCTCGCATTTTTATCTCGCATCTCGCATTTTTATCTCGCATTTAACTCGCATTTTTATGTCGCATTTTTATGTCGCATTTTTATCTCGCATTTTTATCTCGCATCTCGCATTTTTATCTCGCATTTAACTCGCATTTTTATGTCGCATTTTTATGTCGCATTTTTATCTCGCATCTCGCATTTTTATCTCGCATCTCGCATTTTTATCTCGCATTTTTATCTCGCATCTCGCATTGTTATCTCGCATTTAACTCCATATTTTTTTTCTTCTTTTATTAAGTCGCATCTCGGATGTCCCTTACAGGCTTCCGTATAGATCTCTTGTGGACGAAGCCGAAGGCGAGATCTGGCCAAATCCAATTTGCATTACGTGATCACCTGTCAGGAATGTGACAGGGGAGGCAAGTGCGCATGCCCAACATAAATTCGGAGCAGTAAACCCGATTTGGTCGCATACAACAAGCTTACGACAGGCCTACGACATGACTTAGGAATATTCGCTCGAATCTCTAAACTTCGATGCTTTTACGAAACCAAACAAACACAAAATGAGTTCGAAAGGTTTTTTCTACAACTTGGCCGGATTCGTTTTCGAATACTATGGGACAGTCGGAGAATTTTAGCGACTTTTGCAAAGTTTTGTCTCAATTCGCTTTTCGCAACATGATCGTACCCTTGTACACGTCATCCAGCGCGCGCGCTCAAGCTCCCCTCCATCAGCCACACAAGTTTTTTTGACGTAAGAAGTTTTTACAAAATCCTCCCCCTTCTCCTAATTGTTATCGCCAAATTTCGCTAAAACGCTTCTGGAATTAGCTTCCGACATGCTGTTTTCGTGCAGAGATTGGGCGACCTGGTAAGCGCAAAAAAAAATGCGAACAGGGGGAGGGGTTTGTAAAGTTTTGTGTCAAAAAAGCATGTGTGGGGGATGGAGGGGAGCTTGAACGCGCGCTGGATGACGTGTTTGGGATTTGGGTAACGGTGCGATCATGCTGCCAAAGTTGTTCAGTCCCGAATGGCAGATTACTTCCAAATCTTTCCTCCTCTCGTATTTTTTTATCGGCTTTTTATTTTCACCACCCGCGGAAATTTCCAGGTTAGAACTTGAGTTTGCAGAAAGTTTACCGCGGAAAACGGCGTAAATTTTCAAAGAGGGGATTAGACAGGAGTCAAATTGAGCAGCCAATCAATAAAGAGAAATTTTCTTACTTTGCCAGATCTCGCCTTCGGCTTCGTCCACAAGAGATCTGGCATCGAGATTAGAAGAACACTTCAAACTTTGAGCGAATTCATAGGGTATGCAAATTTGACGGATTTAGGTGAAATTTCGCCAAAATAATCTAGGCATGATGGCAAGCGAGAAACATCGCCAGGCATCAAAGACATTTAGAGCCCGCTGACAATTATCAGCGGTATATCGTATTGCACTCCAGAACAATAGAGTATCAAGAGATTCAATATGGCGGTGATCAGAATTTTGATTTGCTTTTCGCGCCAAGACAACTGAATTTGCAGTGAACTCCTGGCATATTTTTATTCCGAAAAGGACCTGAGAACTAATTTATTTCCCAGCAAGATCATAAACAAATATGGCCGACGATTCGAAGACCAGCGTTGCTCGCGTTAAACAATTTCAGTCATAGTTTACCAAATGGCGTCTCGTTACTTACTCAACATGGAAAATAGGGGATATTCTGGCACGTTGAGAAGTTTTTTGATGAGAGGAAATGGCAATTTTACAGGATTTTTGGACGCTTCGAACTCAGTAGCAGTCAATTCGAATGAGAGCAGTTCACTTCATTGACGCACTTTCCTGTAATAGACGAGTGTTTGAGATAGAGAACGATGGATTTTGAGGAACTGTATGGCGACTTCGGCCAATAAACAACGTTAAAAAGAACTGGCTCGGGAAGTAAGTGGTTTTTATTTATTGAGTCACTGTAAGGTTTGATGAATAGCAGAATCATTACTGAATATGTCTCGATTGAGAGCAGACGGGACCATAAGCTCCCGATTGTCATATTTTAGAAATTTTACAAATTTCAATACAGTTTCCTATATCATTTGGACGCCATTATGGATGTATATGCGCAAGCGCGGCTGGTGATCTCCCCTTTAAATGATATTTGTTTTTAAATATCCCTATCATAGCTATTTTTAAATTTCTTGATCACCTTGTAGTATCTTCGCACACTTTTCACCTTTCGACGTTTAGTGTTTCTAAGTGGCATATAAAAGTGAAATTTCCAATTGTGGTGTTGACTTACAGATTAATGAAGCCGTCACGGTGCAGTCCACTGATCGAATTATTCCCGATATCTGATCAGGGTTCTTAGCGGAAGTTCTCACAGGCGTCCAATAGGACATAGCAGGCCGCGGCGTTACTAAAGTGAAGCCCAATTTGCCGAAGGGGCAA
>CM042754.1:18982915-18990816 GCA_022496165.2 Catalaphyllia jardinei
TTACTTGCAAACTAGCCCTTGTTGCCTCGTTTAAGGGAAAATATTCTTTTGAATTTCGAGTTTAAGAGCGAGGCAGCAAGAGTTAATTTGCAAGTGAACGAAAGAATACTAAAATGGTGGCCATTTTGAATAAGGTGTATGATCATTAAGCATATAAATATGTAAGATCTAGATTGGGGCCTCCTTTAACAGTCTTCAAGCTGAAAATCCCTAAAATCTTGAAATCAAGTGCCAGAGGTTAATGGTAACATATATATATATATATATATATATATATATTGCCGTAGTCGTGTTTCCTGTACCAAGTGCCTCCCAAGTGTCAATGGTCTTCGTCTCAAATTAAGTCAAGTCAGTGACGTCATTAGCCATCTCATTTGCATATTTAACATAATTTTTAAATTTAAATATCTCCGGAACTAATGCAGATATTTTCGATTTTAGCAAACGGTAAACGGAGTTTTCATTCTTTCTTGGAGTTCTGTGTGATACACTTAAAAAATTAAAGGATAAAAATTTGCTCATAGTACCACTTTAAATTATAAATATAATTTAAGCTACCCTTTTTATCACATCGATATCAAGAAAACATGAAAGCCTTAGACCTCCAGATGTCTCAGGCTTGGCTTATTTTTTCTTTCAAAAATCTGTGATACATACCCGCCGTTAAATGTCATGTAGTGTGGATCGGTGTAAGATTCACATTTGTCTAAGGTTTCCACCGGCTTGACGACTCGAACCTAGGAATGAGTTTAATTACAGAAATAATTAATGTTAATTCTGAACCTCTCAACCCTTGAATCCCAGGGCATTTCTAAATAGAAAACAAATCCAAATCGCGGCTGTCTGTTGCAAAGTGTGGAGGTTAGTGTACGTGTGGTTCGAAAGCAATTCCGTGTCGATTCATATAGTGAGGTTATTTTTGCACTCAGCTTTGATGTAACATTGTTTGTAAGTAGATATTGAAGGCTACAAGCGAATGGAACAACTAGATTTCTGGCTACGTTTGGTTCTGTTTGTGTTGAAGTCTCCATATCCATGTGTACAGCATGTCTCTTTCATTTAATTAAGCCCATCATGTCACTACGCATAGACAGCAGTTGCGAGTTTCTGCAGATCTTTTCCTTGCGCTGAAAAGATTCCTAGGAGAGCTTTATTTTTCACATACATTGTACAACAGCTTTGACATGACTCTGTTTTCTTATCAAGCCTGGTGCAAGGCTTGTCGCCTGAAGAAAATGAAAGAAAATAGAGATGGAAGCTCTGCTTGTATAGAAATGTATTTTAATTTATCTATTTATGTATCTCTTATTATTCCAAGAACAAAAATTAAAAAAACAAAACAAAACAAAAAAAAAAAAAACAGGAGAGATTAATTGCTGCTCGATGTTTCGGGGTCATCATCACTCTATTATCAAGAGACTAGTTAAATAGCATGCAAATAAGGAAAGGTACAAGATAAGCATAAATTACAATAAACGGCCTAAACAAACACCTCAGCGCGCATGGAACTCGTTTGCACGTTCAATGCAGTGTAGGTTTGGGCATGCGAGGGTATAAAATTTATTCAACGAGGCCATTGAATTTGCCTCTACATTTCTTGATGATGTGTTTGTTTAGGCCGTTTTTTAATTTATTGTAATTTTTGCTTATCTTGTATGTTTTCTTATTTGCATGCTATTTAACTAGTCTCTTGATAATGGGGTCATGATGACCCCGGAACGTCGAGCAGCAATAAATCTTTCCCGATTTTTTTTATATGCCTTTGCTTCAGCAAGAACAAAAATATACCTAAATATGGAATAGATCACAAAAATTAAAGTTTAAACACCACTAATTCCAATGCATTTAATCTAGACCACTTGCATAAACTCTAGACCCACGTAGCCAAACCTTTGTGCTGTAAATCGTTTTTTGGCGCAGTTGTTGGGTCTAGCTAAAATAAACCAGTTACAACGCTTAATTTTGCCAGCACAAAATACTTTACTTTATTTGTGATTACGTCCACAAGTCATTTAAATGCCCAGAAAAAATTAAGATTTTGATGATGAGACCTTCGAAGAAAGCGATATTTCTCAACCCACCCTTGGGCACTTCCACAGATGATGACAGATGATAGGTTCGAATGGAATGCTTGACCCTGCGCCTCCTTCTAGCAGCGCGGCAATACCATAGTGCAATTGTGGCGTGTACTTAATTATGGCACACGAAATAAATTTCGATGGCAATAGCACGCATATCTCCCCATGAAGGTAGGCTATTGGTAAAATGTTCTTGATAGATATCAGTTATCTGGGTGTGGAAGGTGTGCCCTTCCACTGTAAGTAACTGTTATCCGGTGATAATCTCTCTCACACGGGGGTTTAATTAGGCCTTTTGAAGCCAAAATACATACAAGTAATAAGCTCTTTTCCCCTAAAGAAAAACCCACAAAGAATGAATTTATAATAATAATGGAAGTCAGAGGCATTTGTTTTGTTGATTTAAACTGCATTTCGACTTTTAGTTTTCATCATTAGCTTTGCAAATTCAGGATGGGTGTTCGTTAGTTCTGCCAAAATAAAATGCATACTCAATACATGGTTCTGAATTGAAAATTCACCAACAGCTAGTCCATGAATTTGTTACTTTTGTGATAACAAGGCCAATGTTTATTATGCATTTTATTTTGCCATGCCATACTCAAATAGAGAAAAATATAAATAAGTTCAAGGGATAGACTAGAAGAGCTCGCTGGGATTTAAACATGTAATGGGCAAGATTTTCTACCTACATCTCTGGGCTGGCGTTTGCCATGTAGTAATCAAAGCCAAAACGAATCAACTCAAAATGACACTCCTCACAACTTTCAACAGCCAACTGTAGGGCTAACGTTAGTACTATTTTTGTGATTTCATTTTGTTTCATTGGTTATTTTGTTTCAGGTTTATCATCTGCATGCACAATCATCCATGTTTGTTAGCAATGTTTCATAATACATCCAGAACTTCCTAAAGACTTGTCTGTCTCACTCCTACGCTGTATTTTTAGAGTGTATATGGTAGCCAAATTGTGAATTATTCAGCCGCTGTCACTACAATTAACGTCCAAAGGCCACATTGGCAAACGGATCCCTGTGACTTCTTAGTCTCCGGATGTACCATTTGCCAGTTCATCAACTATAATTCTTTACCTGTTATGTCTGGGGTATTGTACATCATATAACCTAAATATTGCTCACTTTTGATGAGGGGTTCACCTAAAGCAGTGATATACAAACGAGCTGTTTCTCTTGACGCATTTCGTTGGCAAAAGAAAGCAGTCCAAGATGGCCTCCGATAGATCTGGGTAAGAGGGATACTTAGGTTTCCTAATTTCAGATCAGTGACAAGTGGGTCTGAAATTTCATCTCGTTCAAGCTGTGCTGTCTTTTAAAAACTTCAACGTCAAACCAGCAGACAAGAGCAAACAAACTCCACAGTGAAATTTAAAAAAATAATAATAATAAAATAATAATAATAATAATGCCACTCTCAAATTTACAAAAAATTATGAATCGTCAAATTGACATTTGAATATTTCCTCAGAGACAATATTCTAAACTGAGTTCATCAATTTGAATTCCCTCGTTTTAACAATGGCGACCAAACCACCTCAATTTAATTTCATCTCGTTCAAACTATGCTGTCTTTTGAAAACTTCAACGTCAAACCAGCAGACAAGAGCAAACTCCACAGTGAAATGTAAAAAAAATAATAATAATAATAAAATAAATAAATAAATAAGTTCACTCTCAAGTTTACATAAAATTATGAATCACTCTCAATTTGAAGTTCAAACAACCTTTAATATGGTTTAGCAACGACAGTTCACTCTTAATTTGACTTTCGTAATTTTTTTTGATGAACATTAACTTCATGACATCAGCATCTTCCAGTTTCAAATTTGATCATATAACTGAGCAAGAGTTCACTCTTAGGGCATATCTGGATATTTAATTTGCTTTTAATACTGGGTTTGTGCAAAGTAATATATGTTGACTTCAACATTGGCATATGGACTACATTTGCATAACAAGTCACAATAGGTGTAATAGAAAATCGTTAAAAACCATGGAAACAGGATATTACCAGAAATCTACTAAGCAACAGAGAAGAAAGAAATAACGACTGTCCCTAACATATATTTTGTTAATTTGACACCAATAACACTCCAAGCAATAACAACAACCAATAACACCAATAGCTTTATACTGCATCTACAAATGAAACACCCAAGGCTATATCCAACTTAATTAGCTATAACAAACAACAGGACTCTCTGGCTAGCCTGAATATGATAGCGAAAAATTTATTAGGTACAGGTAGAGTGGATTGTTAAGTTGTGCCCAGTGTCTCTGATCAGGAAATAAATGTCACCACAACTTTGAAAATGTTAAGCTAATGTTTTTCAAGCTCTTGAATTTTTCTTTGCAAAACGTGGACAAATCATAAATGCTTACTCTTTCATGCAATCATTTTTTATGTTATTTTGTTACTTTTTTGTTATTATTTTCATACTTTCTTCTTTTTAAGAAATCCATGTCAAAATATTGGTGATGCTTCCCCCTTAAGTACGAATATCACTTCTCTTTTGCAAGAACATAACTTAAAGAATTCTTCACTATCAAAAAAAGATAAAAAAAAATCAAATCACTTGCGTGAGTACAGCGTGCTGAAGACTTGGATATTGAGTGAAATATTTAAGTGGAATATTTACCTAGAAATAATTGTTTCCTTGATCATAAATATACATGTAGCAATTAATAGCTGTTATTGGAGTTGAGCCTGCTGTCAAATATTCCTTTGTTTAGAAAAGCATACAAACGAGGCGAAAGGGTCAATACTAAGATGAACTGACCCTTTCGCCTCGTTTCCATGTCAAACCGCTGATAACTGCAATAATAGCTATTTGTCTTCTTCATATTTAATGAAAATATCGTTAAGTTCTCAGTAACCCCAAATGTTTCTTTTAACGTTCTTAAATAATTTCAATTTTCCTTGACTTTTCTTCAGCTTTCTTTTAAGCAATTTGCCACGCTATTAATATAAACATATAGACTCCTATATATGCAAAAAGAAACTTTTCTTGCTGATTTTTCGGAACAGTTGTTACTTGTTTACCTCCATTCTCTACGACGCAGACGTAAAAACGCTGCCAACTTGTTCGTGAAAAGAAGTAACGAAAACTAGAAAAAATAGAGCGATAACCTAGGTTTACAGCAGACCGAGTGCCAAACTATAAACAGAAATACAGCAATCAAATGGAGCGGTACGGAACTTTTGTGTCCTTTGTAACCTTGAGAAACACTTTAATGTCCTTTAAGCCGTAAGGAGTCCGTGAAACCGTGAGGGAAAAATTGTAAAAAGTAAGAACTAACCGTACAACTGTACAGTATACCTTTAAAAAACGTTTTTGAACGAACTAAACAAGCATGGTCACCAGGAACCTAAGCCTCGCTCCGGGCCACAACTTAGTCACACAATACCAGAGTCACGCGCGCATGATTCTGCAGTAACAAGCAACACTTCTAGCACCGTCCTTTCTTTTAAAAGAATATTGTCTCTTATTATATCTTATTGTTCCCTCTTCAATTCTCGTTCGGGTTTACCTAGTTTCTTTAGGGAAATAGTCTTGTAAAGGTCCCCAAGTCAGTCGATACCAGTATGCTAAAACTTATTGTTCTCTCACCAGGCAAAAGTAAAGAAAACGCTCAAGTTAAGTTGATCTAGGCTTTTTTAAACATTTTAACAGTCGGTCGGAATCGAATGTCAAGTTAATAGCACCAAAATGGTATTCAGAAAGGAAGTGAAGCTTTATTTCGTCAAAGGGGTGGGAGTCTAGATAGGAGATTAACACATCATGGCACCTAACGAAGTGGACAAACCTAGTGATCCTTATCCGGCTTCATTTTTTTTTTTAGCCAATCAGAAATACATAAAGTTCTGTTGATAGGAAAAGACAACCATTTTACATTGGCCAGTATCAATCAGTAATTGTATGGGTTCTCCATCTACCACGCTTTTCCAAATATTTGAAGGACCTGCTCCACCCACTAGTTCAGGTTATGGCTACACTGTGAAGAGTTCCAAGGAAATCGTACATTTCGAAAGGCTCAGAAAGTCAGACCAGACGAGTGATCATGTAGTTCAATTATGTATCCCTGATCACCTCCACGCCTGTTGATCTGGCCTTACAAGTTCAAGTGCCAGCTGCAGTCAAGTCTCAACTGTAAAGACATTACTGACCCGACCAAAAACAAGCGAAATTTTAAAAGGGACACTCTATTACATTTCTCCCTGCGCTATGGGATTACCCATGAGCGCTGCCATCGCCTACCTGGCGATTTATCTATTCAAGGTTCAAGCTTTGTCCATATTCCCGGCTGCCCTCTTGCAGGTGGCTCAGATACCTTGACTATTTAGACGCGTGTATCAAGTCCACCGATTTTATACATTTTCATCGCCAGCTTAATGCGGTCACCCCCCACATTCCAGAGCGCACAACATCCAAGGATGGTAAGCCAACCAAAGCGTACCTGGATATTAAAGCATCTTCTCTCCCCAGCAGTAGGGTTGAGGTGCAAGTCTACAAAAAATATCCCCATACCTACATCTATTCAGCATTAACTCACATCACCTTGTGCAACTCAATATATCTACCGTCAGCACGTTGATGCGCCGTGCGAACGCCATCCACTTAGAAGAGATTCTGAAAATAGAGGTGGTGGTAATAGTGGCGGTGCTGATGATAGTGGGGGTGGTGGTGGTGACTGTGGCGGTGGTGTTGGGGGTGATGGTAGTAGTGCTGGTGGTAGTTGAGGCGGCGGTGGTGATGGCGGTGGATGATTTATTTTGCGCCCAGTGGTGCTCATGCTATTCCTCTTTTCATTGAATCAGAGATTCTACCTGTAAGTATGATCTATTTTGACACGATTGCGATCCCATGCATGATATCAGGAGAAGACTAGCCCCTTCGCCTGTCAAAGCTCTTTTCACTGGACCAAATGAAATTCATGCACATGGTATGCCGGAAAAGAAAATTTCCTTCGGAAAAAAAGTTAAGTCAGAAATTTGCAAACGCTATTTTTCGAGAAATGAAGCGATATTATGGAATCAAATTTCCCCAGACTAGAGAGATTTATTTAAACCAATGTTTAAGCAAAAAAATGTGGGTTTTTTTTATTTGAGAGCCTTTCAGATGGGTATGATAATGATAATCGAATTCTTTAATTTAGTGCCTGATTAATTTCAACCCATAGTTAAATTTATCTCTAGTTAGTCACAGCTGTTAGTGTCAATCAAAATATGTAAATTTACTTGTATTAATCAAGTAAATCCCTGTCTAAATAGTTCAAAAGTGATCTTTTTAATATTAATGGTCTTTTAATAATAATGTGTTATGTGTTATGTGTCATGTGTATATATTTTTGTAAAATTGTAAATATATGAGTAATAGTAAAGTTGCTGTTGCTGTTGGTGGTGGTGGCGATGGCGGCGATGGCGGTGATGGTGGTAGTGGTGGGATGGTGGTGGTGGTGGTGATGGTGATATCACGGTGGCAGTGTTGCGGTGGTGGTAGCGGTGGGGCTGGTGATGGCGGAGGCGTTAGCATTAGTCAAGTGGTGTTATGGTGCCGGTTGGGTTGGTGGTGGCGGTGATGGTGGAGGCAGTGGTGATGATGGCAACTGTGATAGTAGTGTTGGTAGCTTAGCGTTGCTGTTATTTTTGGTAGTGGCAGTGGTGTTGATGGTGACAGTGATAGCAGTGTTGGTAGCGTTGGTGTTGTTGTTAGTGTTAGTGGTGGTGATGGCGGTGTTAGTGGTAGTCGTATTGGTATTGGTAGTG
Organism: Catalaphyllia jardinei; assembly: GCA_022496165.2. Classification (NCBI taxonomy): domain Eukaryota; kingdom Metazoa; phylum Cnidaria; class Anthozoa; order Scleractinia; family Caryophylliidae; genus Catalaphyllia; species Catalaphyllia jardinei. The sequence continues at coordinate 18,990,778 of CM042754.1, forward strand.
GCAGTGGTAGTGGCAGTGGTAGTGGCAGTGGTAGTGGCA
>CM042754.1:18990826-19008326 GCA_022496165.2 Catalaphyllia jardinei
AGTGGTAGTGGCAGTGGTAGTGGCAGTGGTAGTGGCAGTGGTAGTGGTGGGGTTTGTGAAAACATTGAGCAGCAACGGGTCTCAAAACTTTGACGATTATTTATTTCATTGGATTTCACTACTTCCTGCTGAGAGATGTTTCTTTCAAAGTGACGAGCGAGTTGTAACATTTTGAAATATGTACTCACAAGACAATGGAATTTATGTCGAAAATGACCCTATCTGTGCGTCATTAGAAAAAAAAATTCAGTCATTTAGGATATTTCGCTTCTTTCAATAAAGTTTAAAACCATCGCATATCCTCTGGAGTCATAACTTTTAGAGTTCGGTAAGGTAACCCACCATTAACATTTTGGGCTGGTATAGGTTACATATACTTTCTTGATTCCCAAATGGCTTCTTTCGCTTATGTGTTCTTTGGTGTTGTGGTCGTTGGCTTGTCTGTTTGCTTGTTTGTTTGTTTGCTTGTTTTTTGTTATATTTGACTGTTTCTGCTGTGCGCAAAATAAGAAGCGGACGGCTGCTGCAGATATTAATCAACGTTGCTAGCAGGAAAGGCGCTACATTGGAGAACTGCCGGGAGCAGTGCTCTCGGCATACCAGCCGTTTCGAGTTCTCCCAAACTTCATTTTCACTCGTCTGTCTATATCTCGATAGAAACACACGTTTTCCTTCTCTTGTAGAAAATACCACAAAAAAAGAAAAATAGCTTGATTACTTTGATCATCACAATATAAATTCTCTTTGCTCGAGTTATATAAACATTAATCTAAACCAATTCTTTAGCACTGGTATTTTCTTTGGGATATTCTCCAATTACTTCAGGCGAACGTGAAGAGGTGATTTTTTTCGCATTTAAATGATGGAAATTGTTGTCTACTTACCCATAGTGTTGGAAGGCTAATATTGGTGCCCCAAAAATGGCTTCCATGTAGGCCCGAGATGTGAGGCACTATTGCTTTCAGACCTTCTGTACCTCCGGGTGCTGGGCAGATAGCCGTTATTTCTATGGAAATTGACTTCTTTCCCTCTAGAATTATTTCACATTGATCTTTGTTGTTTATCAGTTGAATTTCTTTGGGTAGCCAGAAACTTATCTTTGGCAACTGACCCCTCCCATCCTTGCGAGCTGGTATAGTTGGAGTAATATTGAATGTAGTTATGGAGAGTTCGCAAGAAGTTAATATAAGTGTCGTTGATCTAGGATAAACCTGTAAAAGAAAGCGTACTTATATAAAACTTTCAAAAGTAAACTTAATGAATTTTAATCTCTAAATCCATCCACCCATCCGTGCAAGCAAACTGCCCAAAAACAAATAGAAATATTTTGATCTCTGTCCATCGACTTTTGTCGCGTCATGTTCCTAAATTGGTAACGGATTTACATAGCGCATATCTTTTTTACTATCGTGTTGTCCAATGTCAATTATTACGGCGCGGTATTAATCAATGGATATTTGAAAACAGGACAGAACCCTAAGGAAGAGGAAATTGACTCTCGTACGACTTTAAAACCTTCGACCACATCATCTATCACCGACCTCATAGAAATCGAAAGCGAAAAATCTATATCACACGATTTAGCAATTTCCAGTTATTAATATTCACGCTCTAGCAAAATCGCTCAGATTGAATGTTGTTCCAGTGAAACATGACGCTGCCTCCACGCTCTTCAGTTAACCGAAAATTTTACAATTCATGGTGGTGAATTTCCATTCTAAAATGTTCTTTGAAAATGAGGTATTTAGCAATTCTTAAACCTTGTCGAAACAGCAGGAGAACGAGAAAAAGTTGCCATTCAATGAGGATGACCTTAAGTCGCTAAAGACACCAATGGCTATTGGTGTACGAGAAGCTCAGCGAATCAGATTGCAGCATTATGCAAGTAGAAGTCTGTAAAAATGTCAGTTGCTCATATTTATTGTAACGCCGGGCCTGGGCTGTTTAATTAAAACTATTTCAAGGCTTTTTCTATTATCTCCTCATCACAGATGGCAGTAACTCATAGACTGCTTTAGCCCGCTCTGGTTTGCTTTAAAAGTCAGAGCGATCTCGCATGTCATAAGACCCACGCGGAAGGTGCTAAAAAATAACGACTAAAATTTCTTTGGCTGCTAATTAATACGCGAGGTGAGTTCATCTCTGCCTCCTGCTTTACTACTTAGCATCTCTCTTGTTCGCGTGATAGATTATAACTCAAGCAGTGAACCGAAAGCAAATGAATTAGTCTCGTAATAGAAGGAAAGAACTAATATTACCTGTATTCCTGCATAGAATGGTTCTCGTACACTCTTTGACCAATCGTTTCTTGGTGACGTTGTAAATTTTGCCGAGACACTACAAGATATCTGTTGATAACAAGAATTTAATGTGTACACAAGTTTAGGTTGGGATATGATACATTTTGATCAGATGAGATATCTCCTATTTACGTATGAATGAACATGATACGGCTCAGGCTAGGTTGATTTCAGTTTCTCCTTAAAATCACCCCAAAAGATTATACTAATTCTAGTCGAAGCGAATAAAACAGAGCAGTTCGAAGAGGTCTTCAAATGGTTCTTAATTCTTACAAAACCTGTGAGCTAAATTTAAACTAGAAGCCTTTTAATGAACTTAAACGTTGTGCATAAGCCACTGGCACAATTTTCACGTTTCTTCTATATACCTACAGGTCTTTACCTATCAAACGGTTAATGTTTCGAAAGTCTTAAATCAAGTCCTTATCACTCCCCACCAACCCCCCATTCCCTCTATCCTATTTAAATTAATACGGGTCTGTAAAAATAACTTCCGCGGTAACCTGCGAACGCAGTCGCATTTCCGGCTGTCTGCGTTCGCAGGCTACTTCCGCAGTACCTAGAGCAAGAAACCTGTTGAGAAGCAGACAGAAACGAGTACTAGGAATAGTTTCTGCTGGGGTACAAATGCTGATTATGGGAAAGTAGAGTCGAGTCTACTACAGGATCACCATTTTCGGTAGTGTTTTTAACTCTTAAAGTTGAAATTACAGAAAATGCAATTTTGCCTCTGAGTTTTCACCTAGATCAGCGATCGTAATATAATCATGATCAAAGGCAAGCTAACTATACAATTACGGCCTATTGCGTTCCATGAGACAAGCGAGTGTGAGCTTTCTGAGGGAGGGAAGAAAGGAACTGACTTTTCTTAAATATACATTGAATTGTTATTGTGATCTTACCCACTGGTCAATCTTGTACTTTGTTGCTGGCAGTCTGGAAACAACCTCCCCAGGAGCACCTGGACAAGGCTTAGCATTTTCTCCCCCATCAGGAAGACCTCCACATATTTCCTCCTTACTTAGAGATTTTCCTTCAGCAAACCATTCGATTTTGTAAGAGACATTTCGCCAGTTCTCAATTCCGTTAAGCACCTTGACGCTACAAAGCAAGGTGACCTCAACTTCCTCTTCATCCGGTTTTGGGAAAATCTTAGGATCACCAAGGTTTTTACTTGAAAAATTCTTCTTTGGCTCTAGGCAAATACATAAGAGTGAAATAAATACCCCGTTCATTAATTCTAGATATGGGCCATAATCAGGGACGGAGACCGTAAGCGCGCAAAATTTCTAGTATTGGGGTTGTCCCCATGATATGGGACAATTTTTCTATTTTTACAACAAATTGCGCCATCGCCTGCGGCACGCGCGCTCACATTCTGCGAGGATTTTCGCGGATGTCACGCGGGAAAAATGGCGTTCGAAATTCCCGAAATCGTTTATGCTTTTGGCCCTCAACTCAACGCCCTTGGCTGCTGCAATTTTACTTAAGTACTTGCGCCGTAAGTTGCTCCAGTTTGAGTGAAAACAGTGCCCAATTTAAGTATGTCCCACTTTATACCGCTGACCAAATCGAGTTCTGCTGCCCCTTTTACAAGAACTTCACATTATGAAGAAGATTAACAGCTTTTTCATAACGCAGAAAAAAAAAAACTAATCGGATATGTTTGGATATAGCAGCGTTTCAGGACTTCAAAATTTTCTTCCTCTTGCCACACGCTCGGGAGGGTTTCGCCAGGGTCTTCGCGACCGAAAAGTAAAAAAAAAAAAGAAAATAAGGTTAATTGCAAACAACGCGTGACGTTTCATTAAAAACCAATAAGTGACAATAGTTTTATGTCTGTAGATGCTACTTAGTTTTGTTTGTGTGAAAATCCCACGAATTGTCAGTTGCTGATGAATAAGAGCGCCTGCCGATGCATGTTTTGTACAGTCAATAAAATATGACAAATTTGGCTTCGCACTTTGGTGTGAAAACGTATATCGAACTCATATAATATCTCTAGTGTTTGAATGTGTTTAAAGTTAATTAACATTTGCCGGGGAACATATTAAAAGCTTAGCTGAAAGTATATGAATACAGCAGAAATAAAAAAAATATTTCGATTTTGTTGATGGAGTTATCAAATCTCCTTGCCTGTTTTATTTTCGCAGTGTAAAGTTTCACTATGTGAAAGGAGAAATTCTCGACCCTCAAAAACACACCTTTTCTATTAACTCAGCGCATAAAACTACCAAGAAGAGCCATGGTTCTTCTTCTCTGCCTTATTCTCTGCCATCGCTGTGAAAAATTGGCAAGAGAATCTGCCAACTCTAACCATTTGTCACATAACGTGATAACATCCACCCGAGAGCCCACGACACGTTCGTGGATTAGCGTGGATATATGACGTCAGGATGGGTTCTAAAAATTTAACAAATTGACGTCAGCTCTTTATGCGTCTGTCCTGTTATTGATCGTGAATTTCGTCATAACATTGTCAAAGTAACTGTGGTTCCGCAGACTACTTTGACAATGTTTTGACAAAATGCATTGTCAATAACAGGTCAGACGCATTGAAAACTGACATCAATTTGATTTTTTACGATAACAAATTGTCAAATTGTCCGCTTTCGTTCGTTGACGCAGCCGATAAATTACAAATGCGTCTGTCCACTTATTGACAACAAAAATTAGCCAATAAGCGCCCGAGAATTTAGGCAGTTAATCTTCCCATATCATAGACCCTTTGCATAAATGGCGCCTAAATTTGAATATCGTAAAATTCCGAAAGTAACGCACCCCCGAAAGTAACGTTACTTTTCTGTCCTCCAATTAAATCCCGAAAGTAACGGCCCCCCGAAATTAACGGCATTTTAAAAAATTACCCCAAAACGGTAACAAACACTGTTGTGACTGTTGTATTGAATTTTCATTTCAAGCATATTACTTTCCGTCGGCTTAAAAGCGATCTTACGGAGTCCCGTGACCTTATTTAACGTAACAGTTTCAACTGGAACGAGAGAAATACAAATAATATCTCTTCTTTGGGAAGTAACTCAAACAAGAAAAACACCAAAGTTTGTCACGAAACCGTGATTATCTTTCAATGTATACAGATTAGAAAACTAGAACTTGTAAAAATTCTCAGATTATCTTGGAGCACATGCACATGCTCCACTGACGAACATTAAAAGGATCGGTTATGCATGATTTAATCTGTGAGTGAAACTTACAGTATGAACGCTGCAATACTTTATTTAAAATTAATTTCTCAGTTGAGAGTCAAAATATACTGTACAGTTTTGGTAATCGTGTATGTATAGCGTACCACTAAGGTAGTCTGTTTTGTTTACTGTTTGTTCATCTGGTTACGTTACGTTGCCCTCTTTGTCTGAGACCATTTCGAGTTACAAACGTTTTTTACCTGTCCGAAAATAACGGCTACCCGAAATTGAGGGCTACCCGTAAGTAGCGGGCGGCCCCTTTTACCGGCAAAATTCGAAAGCAACGGGGGCCGTTACTTTCGGAATTCTACGGTTACAATACTTGGTACATCCTTAGCCTCACATTTATGTTTCAAGACAAAGGAATTTTCACATGAATGTGAGGTTAAGGTGCATGAGTATTGTTATTCAAATTTAAGCGCCATTTATGCAAAGGGTCTATGGGTGCGCGCGGATACCAAGACTTACGGTCTCCGTCCCTGATTATGGCTCCTGTTTTAGAACTTGTACGCGTAAGCTTTTGACTTATGAATAAAGTTTATGCAAGAAAGCTCTTCTCTATGGATTCGAATTAATTTGTGAGTTTTTGTTTTCGATAGTCTCTTATTCTTTCTACCTGTTTGGCGAGTTTGCAGAAGTTTTAATTTTGACAGGAAAATGTGACGCGTAGAAGAAGCTAATTTGCATAGTGGAGCGCTAGCACTTTCATGTCCGAGTCGGTGTCAAAAACTTGACAAAATATTTTTTCGCCATCTTTTGTGCTGAGATATGCTGCAACAGTTTTTGCCAACGCTATAAAGCTACTAACATCATGTGTGTTTCTTGAACTTTGTACTGGGAAAATAAATTACACAGGGAATTTAGAGAACTAAAACAACAAAATCGCAATCGTTATTCGCATTGGCCAAAGAAAGCGCCACCCGGCGAAACTTTGCTGATTCTCTCTGCTGTCCTCCCATATTTCCAGCTGAACTTTTAATATTTTCTCAAACATCATTCAGTTTTAAATGTAGTTAAAGCAGAGTTTTTTTAGTTCGATGTTCGTTTATAAACGAAATAGCGTAATTGAAGTGCTATTTCTCATGTTTTAGCTAGAAAACACGCTTCGGCGAGCACTCTTCTTCATCGATAACCAGCGATTTATTGGATTTTCACACAAATAAGACTGCGCAGTATTTACAGACGAACTTTTCTGGGTCTTGATGGAACATTACGTGTTGCTTGCAATTCAGTCGGAACTCAAACTCGCAAAGTGTTCACCTTTTGGTCGCGATAGACTCTAGGGCAAAATCCTGTTAAACGTGTGGCAACAGTAGGGAAACTTTGGAGATCTGAAACGCTACTATATCAAAATATATCAAGCTGATTTTCACTATGCTATGTAAAAGCTAGCGATCTTCAACATATGTAAAACTTGTACTGGAGTTATATATTTAAGACAGTACGCGCATTCTCATTGGTCGATAGGTGTGTTTAGATGAGAGTATACAAACACGGTTGTCACGTCACACTTTCCGTGTTTCCCTGACACAATTTGAAACCATTTTAAAGCCGGTAGTCTAACTCTCAAGTACAGGAATTCAAAGGAAGAAAACTTTTCCAAGTTTTGATTTGGGGATTGACCATCTCTTTCCCTCTGACCCGTGGAAAGAAAGCAAAAGAAAGAGGTAAAACAGTGCTTTTCATGCCTCGATGTTAGTGAGCTAGACGACCTCGTCGAGGGAGCTCAAGCAAAGACAACAAAATATTATGCAACAAAATACGCAGTAAACGTTTTTTTAAGGTAATTTTTACATTAAATTACTACAATAAAATTCCCAAAATCACATTCTATTTTTTAAAAGAGATGTACAATAAAATTAAACGCGAACTATATGCTACAGACTGCGAATGCGAAACCTGTTCAAAGGCCTGTTGGTACAAATCAAATTTTACACGACCGATCGGTTGCCGTGTTTTGGCTGTCAAATGTTCAAAAAAATGGCCATTAAAACTTGGAAAGATGTACCAGACAGTTCACCAGAATGATGGATTTAATGCCCTTCGACTTAACTGCATAAAATCAACCCTGCCTGCCTGTGCAATGATTCCAAATCAGCAAAACTTCACAAGGCACGCTGAGCGATTCAACTTCTCAACCATCTTCTCGGGCTGCCAAATCGGGCAAGTTCGCGTTACTTTCAAGAGCGATCAAACACAGTGATTTCATCTTGAAGTTCTTTCCTTACAGAAACGTGAATCTTTTGAGTATTTCTTCTGTTTTCACCGAACTTTAGGCATTTCTCCCAAAGATTTAGAAGGATTCAAAGCTGACACCGCTCGCTTGCTCGCTGGCGAATTTGGCACAAATTTTGACTTTTGTAACGCGAACTTTCATTGGTTCGCGCGTTTTGATTGGTTAGTAGGAAAGATGATTGTCTAGAGCGTGTATTGAGGAAATCTTTTTGGATCAAGAAGTTATAAACAAAATTTCCCTTCATTTGTCGAATTAAATTTGAGAAATATTATATAAAAGCAATTGAAAACTTTTTTCCTGTATTTGCATAGCCTGATATAAACACTTGCGAGGGGTGTGGACAGCTATGCAAACCATCGACTTCGTCTCGGGATTGCATAACTGTCTCGAATTCTCCCAACCCCTCTCGTGTTTATATCAGGCTATGCAAACACGGAAAACGTTTTCTATTGCTTAAGTAGACTTCTGCATGGGATGACCATGTGATCATTCCCAGAGTTCGGGTCTTTTACAGACATCCAAGCTTTTAGAAAAAGCCGCTGATGGTAAAGTGCCTCATGTCCGACGACTTCAACGTTTTCGAAATTCGTACGATGATGATGCACGCGCAACGTTTCAATTTAAAAAAGTTTTCTTTAATCGTGCGTAACATTAAGCGGCTTTTCAAGTGATGAATGCTTAAGAGTTAGCCGAAACGTCTTACTACAATATACAAGTCAGTGACAAAAAACAACTCTTTTAAAGACTACTTCTTTACTAATCAGCGGACCACCTACACCCGTGCGTAAGGGGCGCTTGCAAAGTCGAGACTATATTTTACCACAATTGCTGCTAATCTCGCAATCTGATTGGCTAATTTGCCGTTGTCGATGATAGTCCATACCACGCTGCTCGCGTCAGCGTGTTACGCAATGCCTTTTTTAGCTCTTAAACACGGACGACGCTAAAATGTTCCCAAATTTTAATCTAGATTTTTTTAGCGACCTTATAACTGACGATGATATCAATATTATAAGCGACAATATAAGTGATGAAGAAATACTAAGTTGCGTGTAAACTATCGAGAAGGAGCAAGAAAGCGTTATACGAACCCACTTGATTATCGGCCTCAAACATTGAAACAACCCGAAAATGCTCGGTTTGCGTTGCCTACAGGAGAGGACCTAACAACAAGCATAAGTAGCGCAGAAGCAAAGAGGACGAAGAAAAACAGAAAGTGGATTGTCGCCACAATCGAAGGTAAATAGATCTTAAAAAAAAAACAGTTGAGTGTATGTACACAGTTTGAAACTTCGCTTTTGTTTACCTGTACTCGCAGAGTGGTGCCGTGAACGGGGACAGCCCTCTAACTTTTTAACCATGACCTTTGAATTAATCGTTAGATAACGTCCTCAGAAGATTCTATGCGGAGGCCAGAACAAAAAAGGGAGAAGAATAGCAAGTCAGCCCTTCTCGGTATACGAAACACTCTCGAGATGCATTTAGAAGTCCAACAAAATGCTCGAGTGTAAGCTGAAGTTGAACCGCAGAGAAGGTATCGAAAAGAGAACGTAGAACACAAGCCCTTCATCCAGAAGGAAGAAATACAGAAGCTAAAAAGCAGTCCATTTCTCAGTTTCAACGATCCTGCCGGTGTTCTTCGCCGAGTCTGGTATACTGTATCCTTGTTCTTGTGCTGGCGAGGATGCGAGAATCAAAGGCAGCTCAAAACGGACAGCTTCAGGTTCATGAGAGATGCTGAAGGGTAGGACTATGCTGAAATGGTCCACAGTGTCCAGACAAAGAACCACCAAGGAGGCATTTTAGACAAAAACAGCCACGAAAGCCACACTCGACTGTACTCAACAGGAGAGATCGGCGATTCGTACTGGTGCCTGGTGAAATATGTACAGAAACTCAATCCGCTACAGCCAGCTTTCTTCCAACGACCGTCGCCGAAAGCCAAAGAATCGGATATGATCTGGTACGAGAACAGCCCTCTGGGAGTGAATACGTTGGCAACAATGATAAAGGAAATCTCCTTTGGCGCTGGACTGTCCCAGACGTTCACTAACCACTCGGTGCGAGCAACCGCTATCACACTATGGTCAAACGCCAACGTTCCTTCACGCCACATCATGTCCATCTCGGGCCATGCTAACAAGCAAAGCATATCAAGTTATAACTCTAAAACATCTGTAAAACAGTTGAAGAACCGCTCCAAAATCCTCTTAAATGCTCTAGTTAGTAAAGAAGCGAGTTCGGCAGTCATTCATGTTGTAGTGACGCCAGCTTCGAATTCGATTTTGTTCTCTGCCTCAAACTCCAGTGCTTTGGCCTTCCCAAATGGCTTCTTCCATGGCTGCACCATTGCAAATGCCAATGTGTACGTTTTGCCGCAAAACCATCATAATTCCGCTGGAATATTTGCAGTAACTGAACAGTTGAAGTTGTGTTTCGTGAGTTAACGTTTATCTTTCAGTCGTTTCCGCTCGATTCAGAATTCTTGCGGTAGCTTTTGCTTGTTGTAATAGCCAATCAGAAACGCTGATTTTGGAGAATAAACCAATCAGATTGCGAGAAAGTTATAGACAACGCTTGCTCTTTCTTTGTGTCACAATCTTGGTCACACTCTGAAAAAAACATTTTATTTGCCGTTGATATTGTGGTAAAAAACAAATCGAATGTGCTTTAGTGTGGTCTGTACTCTTATCGACAACGATACGCGTCATCACAGTGGTTAAAATTTGTTGTGGACTCACTTGACTGTGCCTCGTGAGTCCACAACATTTTGACCACTGGATGATAAGTTGATCTACATCAAGAACGCATTAGTTTAAATAATTCTAAGAAAGTGAATGGAGTTAACTGTTATTTTCAAAGGTATATTATATAACATAGAAGAAGCTGCGAAAATAGTAAACACGCGTCACGCGCTACAAATATTTATATCTTCTTTCTCTTTTCTACATATCTTTGCCTTCGAGTCTGTCCTTCTTTGCTGCATCCACCTTCTTGTATTTGGTTGTCTTTTCTTAGTTGGTCAGAGGCTGGCCGGCTCAGTGCTCAGTAAAAGACTTGAAAATAAATCAGCTTGGTCGTCATCGAGTGAAGTCCCACTTCACGTCTTCAGCGATTTAATAAATTTCAGAGTCTTCTGAGCCAAAAATAATTTGGAATCCGACGAAGTAGAAGACATTGTTACTAAGAACAGAAATCTGTTGACTGTGGAGTCCCAGTGAAAAACGTGTGCGGCAAAATGGCTCCTACACTCATGCAAAATGAAAGACCAGACTGGGACAGCCGAAGCGTTCGTTCTCGATTTGACGTCACAGCTTTAACTCTCCCCAGATTCCCCATGCGCGGTCGCGAGCCATTGGAAACTCAGTTTTGACGGGGCATAAAAATTCGAAGATTAAACCAAATCAAAAAATTTTTGCGCCACGTTACTCCACAAAATAGGCCTTATCATTTTAGCGAAAAAAAATAATTGGAGTTAGGTGCACTTTAGTAAAGGTGTTCTTTCTAGTGCTGGTATACGTTTTCTTTTTATTTTAACCTATTTGAATTTTCGGTTGCCAGTTTGGAGAAGGGTCAGCTATAAAAGGTACAGTGGAGAGTTAGGCTAAAAAAATTGCACAGCCATTCAGAACAGTACAGTTTTTAGCCTGACAATTCGCGCCCAGTTCTATACATGTAAGTCTCAAAAAAAGAAAACTTTTTGAGCCACCTTAAAGTGCACCCAACCCCCAAATTTTTTATTCGCTAAAACGAATCTACTTGTTATTTGAAATACTTCGCGAAAAAAATTTCGATTGGATAAATCCTCGATTTTCTGTGCCCCGACGAAATCTCGAAAATAGCACCAAAATACCACCACTTTTGTTGCACGGCCAAGTCTGAGGAGAATGGGTCCAGCAGCTGTTGAGACGTCTACCCAGGAAGATCGAATATCTCCCGTCCTCTCATTTCCTTGAGGATGATGCAAAACAAATTCGGAAAGTCTGCAGAAACGCCTTCCAGAGGTGCTATCGGCCGTTGCAGCAATATGCCAGATTTAAAGAAAGATATACTTTTTAATGGCGATGATCGGTCAATAGTACATAAAAAACATAAACGATGGTTGATTTTGTCGAACTGTCGGACAAGCGAACTAACTCTGTGAGAACCATTGAAGAACTCTTGATGAAATTTGTTCTGCAGACTTTCAAACGCTATTTTCATAACTCTCTGCTGAAAGCCAACCAGCAATTTGTAGAGACACTAACGACAACCTATATCTTCCAATCCCACAGTATTTATATCATATCCGGCAAAGTCGTGCGAGGACTAATCCTTTAAAATTACATGATAACAAAATTGTTAGACTCAGAGTTTTTTGAAGGTTTGGAAAACAGCAGCTCGACAAAAATTCTGTGTAATAGTATCGAAAATATGACCGCGTAACATTCTCCGCGGACCGCTCAGGAAACACATCCTGTTCGCTTATCCGACGAATTTCACTGCAAGCATGGAGAAAAAATTAAATCGGTTATTTGGAGTCACCGCTTAAAACGTGTAACAATGTCAAATCGGTAATTATATGAAATGCTCCCTTCCGCCTTGCTTCCCTCGGCTTCAAAAATACAGGTCCAAACAATTCTACGACTTTCAATCGCTGGATCGAAGCCAGTGTTTTGCAGGTCATCATGTCTCGAAAACTGCAACACGTACTTCGCTCTTATAAGCATGAAACATTCCACAAAGTAAAATACAAACTGGGTTTAATAGAACAACCATACCTTGATAAAATACATTCTCTCAACTGTAAACGGGTGGGAACCTTGTGTTTAGGTATTTACCATCCAAAGCGCAGTCCTTGAGTTTTCTTTCCTGCTTTTCGTTTCCCTGCTCCTCCACTTCTTATCTAGCTTTCCATTCCTAATATACAAGCAGCTCGTCCGCAAAGAGGTCATCCCCGACCGTCGTCACTTAAAATATTACAAATTGCTCTCAAAGCTCCAAGCAGTGATTTCACAGTTGCCGAACGTGCTCGATCGAAGTTTATTTCGGAGTCTTTCGAATTGAAACTTAACTCTGACTCCAGTGATGAAAAAGAAATTATTCTTAAACAAAACTTGACGTTTTAGTCCCAAAATATACTGGAACGATTAAGTTTCCTTTCCATTTTCTCGAGCAAATATAGAGAGCTGACTGAGGCGCCATGATGTTTGGTTCCTGGGTAGGTGTCATCAGCAACCGCCACCCCAGACTCCCTAAAACTCGGTCGTGCAACACACTTCAAGCGCGACTTTGGGAGGGCATAGAAAATCGAGGATTCAAGCAAATTCAAACATTTTTGCGCCTAAATGCTTCGAGTAACAAGCAGATTCGATTTAGCGAAAAAACATTTGGGGGGGGGGGGCGGTTAGGTGCAATTTAAGTGTAAGATCTCAACTTTGTTCCCATTACTTTCTTTTACAGCTCTGGGAAAAGAGGTTGGCCAGATTTTAAAAGGGTGGATTGTGACAGTACAGTTTCAGTTTTGCGCTATTGTATCTAAAAGATCATTGGCATATTTTACAACCAGAACATACCATAACATTTAGGGTATACTCCTTCCTTCCCATAAGGACAAGGCTTCTTGTAACCTACAAAGGCAACCTTTGGGGTCAGGCGAAACCAGCAAGCAGATCAAAAGACAATCAAAAGAACACAATTCAGTACTAACATCATTTATCAAATTTCTCACCAGCACAGTAGGCGACTGAGCAGTAGAATGGTGGCCTAAGATAGTAAACGAAATAATCGCCGCAGTTCGTTATGTTGATATGTAGCCGCTCCCAGCAACCTCTACCAAGGAAATGAATGCATGCTTCGCGAACCACATTTTCCCCTTTGGTTGTAGGATGACGACCGTTCAACCAAACTGGGGCATGCGTACCACAGCTATTTTCCGGCACTTTTACTTCAGGAATTTGTCTGCCAGTATAACTTGTAAAGCGATACCAACCCCGTCGCAAACCCCGATCACAAAGCGGCTTCTCTCCAATTTTCCAAACAGCCACCGTACTTCGGCGAGGCTCGTTGATCTCTGTATAAGTGGTGTTGCTGCAACAGTTGCCGCAACTTTGCGTCTGGGTGTGGCAAACAGAAGTACTTAGGAATACAAGAATGAGCGAAATAATTTCTCTCCACAACATTCTGCACAGCTTCTACAGCATATACGAGTTGCACTCCGTTCTTCTCAAAAAAAAAGAAAGATATGAAACTTATAATTTATAGTCAGAGTTTATTTTCCGTCAGTGCTGAAACATGACAAAACGTCATTATCATGTTTTAACTTCCCTGTTCAAGACAAAGATGTTTCAAGCGGGTCGCAGTTGTTACTAAATATACACACACATGCCGCTAAGTGTTGTTGCAACCTCGTTCCCAGGGTCCTCTCTCTACCTCGAGAAAGTACCCTGGTTACGGCTGGTCACGTGTGTATGCATGCCAACCCAAGCCGCACAGAGGGTGGGTCCTCAACTTAATTTTGTCAACACTCTCTAGGGAGGTGAATGCTGTGCTGCTACAGACGTTAATATTTTGAAAAGGAAGCAAGTTATTTGTCAGAGATCCTGCCTGGCCAGTGCTTCGACTCTGCCTGAACTTCTATGAGTATGAGATGCTGATTTATATGGGAAATTTGCTTATATTTCACGGCTCTTTTAAGTAACCGTTACGTCAACAACCTGCTTCGGATTAGTTTAATCAGTTTTTCACACCAAAAGAATTAAATAACCGTGGAATTATCGATGAGATATATTCAACTTGGAACTACTTTCTTGACCAAAAATTGGATTTGCTGCTAAACAATTTTAATTAAAACAAAAGCCGCTGCATTTTGCAAACGCGCGACCGATTTCGTTGTTGTCAAGTACAATTGCTTATCCGCTTATAAAATTCAAATTTTTCACAGCAGGAGAATCGAATGACCCTCAGACTTTGGATTGGATGAATCAATCAAATTCAGAGCTAGTCTGTACCAAACACTGGACGTATCAAACTCCAAACGAATGAATCAATGCCTCCGTTATCATTTTGCCGATCGAAAAATATAAGCAAGCTTATTTAGAGAGCAGATGTTGTCGGTGGATGTCAAATTGTTCGTAGATTTTTCGCTGTAAGGGAAGGGAATAACCGTCAAAATGCCAATGGGAATAATTTAATCAAATCCGACACTACCTTTGTAGGCGAACATACGACGTATTTGACACTAAACGAATGAGTTGCGAGTTCGCCGAATGAAAAATAAAATTAAGCTCAAGTTCACCGCGCGATGCATCTATTGTTGCGGTTTTCAGTTCCAAGTTCTTTGCCAAATTTTTTCACCGCCACGAATTCCAAAGGCCGTCCAACTGTCAGCCAAATGTGGAGCCAAATCAATCAGCCAAATGTGGAGCTAACCTTTTAGCCGAGCAATGAACGCATTCGATTCCAATATCGAATGTGAGAATGCCTTCGCTGTGAGTTTTGCCGATTCACCACTGGCGTTTTACAAATTCCACTCGCTACTGGGCTCAGTAGGTGTGCTCAGTGGAGACAAACTTTTACTTTCCAGCCCCTCCCTTCAATCAAATCTCTGGAATCTGCTAAAATCTAGCAGACACGTGACCAGCCGTAACCAGGGTACTTTCTCGAGGTCGAGAGAGGACCCTGGGAACGAGGTTGAGTGTTGTATTAAATTAGTCCATTAGAATGTTAACCTCAAATTATGATTGGCGTTAACTAGTTCTGTTAATGCTGAAACTTGACAAGTACTTCCTTGTTGACGACTACAATGTCTTATAAGCGGTTTTGCTCCTGAACTTTCTACGAGTGCTCTAAAGTATGCGTGCTGGTAAAAAACTTTTGCTTCTTTGGCGATGTCGACAAAACAACACTTTCTTGGAATGTACACGCTGTAGACCTTCGAGAGAACAGCATTTTAAAACTCCACGTCCACAGTCGGCTGAGTGCTCTTAGTCAAGTTACTGAGAATATGTCAACAGCAATGCTTACTGTATTTAAGTCTCATCTGTTTTCGACGGTTCCATGCATTGCCTGTATCCATTCTCTGTACGTACCCTTGCTAAAATCATCCAATTTGCGAAATCTATCCCGATCGACGCAATATTAAACGAAAAGATTTTCATTGCTGCTTTTAGACACCCAGGGTTTATATATGAGGGGATTTTGTACGCTCACTGCAGCAAATCGCCGCGATCAAATCCGTTTAGCAAGCGATTTAGTCTCATTCTAAAGTGTAAAATCTAGGCCTTGTATAATTCCGTGGGATGCCTATGGCAGGCCACGGTAAGGTTTCGGGCGAAAACAGCAAATTTGATTGACAGCTGAAACTATTTTTATATCCAAAAATGGCAAGGACTGTAATTTCCAAGCATAATTTCTACGATTCGGGCAAGGAACATTTCGCTATTTTACGATTCTGGCAAGGAGAAGAAATAAACATGAACAGAAGGTAAGCCATTTTAGAAGGCATTTCAACATTGTGTATTCAATTGAACATTATCCGTTCCGTCGCATCGGCATCGGTACCGAATTACTGTTCACCCAGCCTGCCAAACGAACCAACGAGTTCAGGCACCAAACCTGCGTGTTCATCCGGCCAACGTCCCAAACTGCTTTGTCTAAACTTCAACAAGAAGTTTTGAAGCGACTTTGAAACACGATATTCATTGCATCAGTGTATTCCCAAATCAAGAAACCAAGGAGCTTACCTGTTTACCAAATTCGCACATGTAAATAGTGTTTGCGAGAAGGTTTATTCCATTCGATGTTTATTTCATTTTTAGTGTTCCACTGTTAACATTTATTAATTAATACAAAGGGAAATATGTGTTAAAGTGGTACTATGATCAAAATTTTACATTCCCTTGTCTGTTCATTTTTGGGAAGTAGAAGTGCTGAGTACTTACCATGCCAAGTTTTATTTGAAAATTCGAACGGGAAGTTACGTTATTTTGACGTTGTTTCTTGGTTTTGGCCGTCCGCCAATGCTCGTTTCAAAAATGACGGAGTGTATCAAAAAAGAGTTCGCACTAGTCAAGCAGATAGGAAGTGACGTCACATTCGCATCGCAGGGAAACATCGTGGCTAATTTTCTATGCAATTCTGACAAGTGAGACCTTTCCAAAGACCTTTTCTGGTGTTTAAAACCTCTGAAATGCCTCCAAGACGCTGTGTAGTGCAAGATTGCAGCCGAGTCTCCGATAAACAATTGGGAATTTCAATGCATACTTCTCCATTGAGCGGTAACATCCGTACGAAGTGGAAAAGATTTGTTTGTCAACACCGCAAAAATTTCAACCCTACCGGTACGTTTGGGATATGCTCGCTGCATTTCGAAGCTGATTGTTTTACCCGTGCAGTCCATGTAAAGGGAACTGAAAGACGAATAAAGCCAGGATCAGTTCCAACCATTTGGAAGGTAACTGCAGGTCCTATGAGCGAGCGAAGTCTTTCTCACGCAGTATACTTTTGTTAGTTACTGTCTGTTTTACATTACTTTAGTGGCTTTTAAATTTCTGCAGCAGTCTCCTCCGTCGAGTGGAAATCGAACCTTTGCAAATGATCGTGATTTTGGTCGAGTATTATTGTGGTCTCACCGTGAATTCAACACTGTTTTTGATAACTCTTACTTGTCTCGGCTCTTATCTACAAAGAAATCGATTCGTTTAAATGAAGATTGCTGGGATCAAAATTTGTGGAGAAAAGAGATGGTGTCTAAGAAATTTTTCTTGACGAGTTTAGTA
>CM042754.1:19047248-19082248 GCA_022496165.2 Catalaphyllia jardinei
AGTAGTAGTAGTAGTAGTAGTAGTAGTAGTAGTAGTCGTAGTAGTAGTGGAGATAATAATATGACATACAACTGTAAGTTCTGTCCCCGCTATCTCCTGGGTTTCCGTTTGACTAAAAAACATTTAGCGACGAGAGTAGTCTGGCTTTCATTTTTATCTTAGTCATAACACGTCTCACGGAGACACGGGCATGATACTTCCAGTGTTTTTAATTGATAGTCATGGTGTTGTTTTGATAATGATATGGTGTACAACTGTAAGTTGCGTCCCCGCTATCTCCTAAGTTTCCATTTGACTCGAACACATTTAACAACGGGAGCAGACTGGCTTTGCATTTATTTCTTAGTCTTAACGTGCCTCACGGATACACGGGGAACATGATTTCAGCAGCAAGTTGTGTACAAGGTATCTCCGATGTTTCCGTTTGGTGTATCTTAAATTTTTGCTGTTTTACAATTGTCTGTTGACAGTGTTTAGAATATTCCTGACCTATGTCTTTCTGTCATATCACTAAAATGGTACGTAAATGGTGATTGTTGTGCCCACGGTCAGTGAAGTTAGCATTATTGTCTTTTGGAATCTTTTTGTCTTGCTTTTTGTAACATGGCCTGTGTTTTTATGAATGAAGACAGCTTTATCGGACTCCTGGTTTCCCGTGTTTAAACGTCTTTGTATTTCTCAAACAGCCGGACAAAACTATTTCGTCCACTCGGACTGCAATTCAATGCGCGAAATGCCTCTTGCTATCCCATATTTTTGTTAGAACTATTTAAGCCTTTGTGAGAGTACCGATATTCATGAAGGTCCCAAATGGTATTACATAATTTTTCCACCTTTTTGTCCTGTGTAGAGAGCAATAATGAACTTAGCGAGGAGTGTTATTACGTGTGTGACTTTTGATTCGATTTCCCACACATTTCAATTTGAACTCTTGTGGCCAGTGGTATGGTACAAACATTTAATGAAAGACTGCAATTGAAAGCGCGAAATGCCTCTTGTTATCTTCGATATTTTTGTTAAACTATTTGTGCCTTTGCGAGAGTAGCGACATTCATAAAGGTCCTAAATGGTATTACATAATTTTTCCACTTTTTTGTCATATCTTTTGCAACCTTTTCTTTTCCGCCTCCACTTTCCTAAAAGGTCCCAAGGTCATGCATACTTACGAAAAACAAAGACGTTTTGAAAATGTAAATGAAAAAGGAACAATCTGCTATAAAAGTCCACTGCAAAACAACTCTCTTTCTCAGTTGACAAGTTCAAGTCGTCATGGCAAGTGCTCCAGCTCGACAGCTCAACAGGTAGGTTCGTTTCCCTTAATTTTTGCTATTAGAGTGCGTTAGGGAAGTTTTTCACTGACCTTGATTTCAACGAATCATGGTTACTATGGGTGGTGCCCATCAGTATTTCTATGTCCGTCGATATACATGTCGATGAATACTCAGTCGATTTTCGGCCGATACTCCTCCAATACTCAGTCGATAATCAAACGGGAACCGATCGACGGTCAGCTCTTGATTAATAATTGACCATCTTCTTCCTGTTTCATCTCGGTCGAATATCGGTGAACTGTCGTTGGTATATTGGTCAAGGTTCGGTCGAATATCGGTTGTGTCGTTGATATCGTCGGCGAGAGCTCTTTGCCCTCAGTAAGGTCAAACACATTTTACCTTTCTGCGGCTTTGTTCGCACTTCCCTTGACCATTGGCCGAATTTCGACCGGCTATCGAAAGATATATCGACCGAGTATTGAACCACATAAAGGTCGAGACCACTTATGGTGAACATTACTCAATTGAGTTATTGACTTATTTGTCTTAAATATTTAACATTTCCACAGAATATCCGAAGTGCTCTCGTAAGCAAAATCATCCCGCTTGTACAAGGAAAGTGTTCACAGCAAGCGCAACATATTCACAGCATATGGAGCCCTCTACCGTACCCTTGCCATAGCCAAGAAGACAGATCGGACGAGGAGCAACTGTTCATTACCCAGACCGGGGCCTCAGGGAGTCGTAGCCAGCAGGTGGCCAGCAGCCAGAAACGTCGCTCTAAGAGAGGTGAATCCACACCAGTGCCAAAGAGGGGAAGGATCACCCACTTCTTCAGCCCCAGTCAGGAGTAAATGTACGAATTCTAGACTCTTTTTTTCTTTCGGAAACTAATGATAATGTTTAGGACATAAATATATTGAGTGTAACATGCATCCGCATATATATCAAATTTAGAAATTAAACGTTTTATTGTTGACGTCATGCAAGTGTTTTTTTGTTTTTTTGCGCAGGTTTACATCCGTCTCGTGTCAAGCCAGAGGCATTTTCATTCCAGCTCTTTTCTTTAGAGAGTCCGCCATTGGAAATCGAAGTCTCTCAAAATAGCAGTCCACTGTCCAAACCCGTGCTTATTTATCCCTTCCCTTAGAAAATCGTCCTCTTCTTTAGTGAATTTCAAAACGTGACGAAGGTTCCTCTGAGAGCGCAAGATATCTTTTAGGCAGGGCATCTTTCTTGGGGGAGGAGATGATATTTTGCACTGTTTCAACAGAGGGCACGGCGTTGGAAGTTGACTCTCCGAGTCTCGCGTGGACGTCCTCGTCCACTTCTGAGCCCTTGGCACCTTGAAGTTTCTGTAGGCACTCGTGACCCTTCAAAGCGACCTCTCGGGATCGTTGCTTTTGATAGTGTACTTTAGCAACAGCAGAGCTGTGTTTTTGGTCTTCCGACAAAATCCTCTGCTCCTCGCTAGTGAGCTGATTGAGGCTCTGCGTTTCAACAATTTGGCGATAGCGCGTCGGATGGATGTACTTTCCAATTGCATCAAACACCAGTTTGCTCATGATCTCGCCCAATTTACCATGTTGGTCGCCATTTCTGTTGACGAGAACGAAATCGCACTGGGGTTTAAGCAAAGGTCTAACGTACGAGATGTAACCATTGAGCACTTGCATGTTTGCATCGGTCAGAATCAAAGAATCAAATCCATACTTTCCAGCAGTCTTGAACGTATTCTGATCAATGAATCCACCCTTTTCCTTAGCTGTAGCAATCATGTCAACCGTCAAATATTGATAAGTCATGGGACGTGACCCCTTCACTTTGATAAACAGATACATGGCTACAAACTTCGTGGCAAATGTCACGCCTGAGGGGCTCACTTGAGCTGGACTCGATTTGCAAATCTTCACGGTATTTTCGTAGCGCGGCAGATGGAATTGCACGACCTCCAACAGCTCTTCCATTGTTGCCCAGTGGCCTCTTGCTTCCAGTGTCTCGATGTCTAAATCTTGTGTCCACTGCAGTTGCATCATCTTTGCGACTGTCTTTCGCGCTCTTTTGAGGTACAACTCTGTTGCAGAGAACTTTTGGAAGACTGCCTCTGATGCGCCATGAAGTTTCCTGAAGTCGATCATTTCAGAAATAGCATCGATGTAGCCCAGACGCCCACCATGGCGGAGCTTGCATTCGTCTTGTAAGTAGTCGACAAACTTGAAAAACAAATTTGGAGAACACAAACTAAAGTCCACCACGTCAAAAGTCAACTCTTCCTCGTCTTCACAACAAAATCTAAGAAACTTAAGCATCTTGTCACTATTTCGCCATTTCGTAAATGCTTCGCCAATGTCGCACGATAATGAAAAGGAGGGAAGGAACTTTACGGCATGCTTTGTGGTCTCACTTGTTTGATCTTGAATTGTGCTCTCTATTGAAACATTGCCTGCTACCTTAAGCGAATCTGTGATTTCCTTCGAATTGGGTTTTTCGTCGAAGTAAAAGAACCAACTGTGCTTGGTGTAAACATGTTTTCTGCAGCCCCTCTGACTCTGAAACCTATCATGGTCACACTCTTGTACTGGGCAGTGATACAAACTGTCAGTTTCATCCTTTTCCAAGTGAAGGCGTTTCGGTTTTGGTGACGCTCCATCGATATCCGACCAACTGACTTTGCACTTCTTGCTCATTTTGCCGTTTTAAGAACATTTGGCCAACAGGAACCGATGACGAATAATGGAACTGCATATATGTTTGTATTTGCCAAAGCATGCCCTTGCTTGCCCACCCTCATTACTATTGTACAAAATTCATGACAGTTAGATGCAATCAAACTTGCCCAAGCAGGACTGTGTGCGCCCTATTGTTTGCTTCAAATAGAAATGCGAAACAAAATGGTCCGATGTGTGTTCCCCAATAACTAATTTAGGAACCATACGTTTCATTCACAGATAGGAACTCGGAACAAACAGTCCTAAATGACCAATATGGGAACAATGTGTTCCATTTGCAGAAAGGAACTCGGAACAAAATAGTCCTAAATGACCAATTTGGGAACAATGTGGTCCATTTACAGTTGGGAACTCGGAACTAAATGTTCTTCTTTTACACTAGAGTGAACGTTTTGTTCCTACCTTGCGAAAAATCTGGTACTCTTGTGGTCAATAGGAACACAAAAACGAGGAACAGTCGATACTAGAGGAACGTTCCCTTTGGAATATAGGAACAAAACAGTCCTAAATGACCAATTTGGGAACAATGTGTTCCATTTACGGAAGGGAACTCGGAACAAAACAGTCCTTAATGACCAATTTGGGAACAACGTGTTCCATTTACAGATAGGAACTCGGAACAAAATAGTCCTAAATGACCAATTTGGGAACCATGTGTTCCATTCACAGATAGGAACTCGGAACAAAACAGTCCTTAATGACCAATTTGGGAACCATGTGTTACATTCACAGATAGGAACTCGGAACAAAACAGTCCTTAATGACCAATTTGGGAACAATGTGTTCCATTTACAGATAGGAACTCGGAACAAAACAGTCCTAAATGACCAATTTGGGAACAATGTGGTCCATTTACAGTTGGGAACTCGGAACTAAATGTTCTTCTTTTACACTAGAGTGAACGTTTTGTTCCTACCTTGCGAAAAATCTGGTACTCTTGTGGTCAATAGGAACACAAAAACGAGGAACAGTCGATACTAGAGGAACGTTCCCTTTGGAATATAGGAACAGCCAACGAAACTTAAAATTAGTGAAAAAACTAGGACAAGACTAAAGGAGAAACTCCAAAAAGCGTAAGTCAAGCGCTTAGAAGAAATGGAAACCATCATTAAAAAAAATGTGGTTGATTCTTTGATCCAAAAATATTACTTCAGTTTTGTCTTCTCAACTTTGGCTGCAAGTTTCTGCCTGACACTAGCTTTACACTGGCCGAAGTGAATTGCCGATTTGTGGTAAGTGAAGTTAATTAACTTGTTATGGCGTTCGCTAAGAAAATTATGAAGGTGCCTCGGTGAGATAAGCTTATTTTCAATAGGAATCCTTTTTAAAGTCTTCCTTATTTGAAGCTACGCTGAGAGACATTTTATAATTTATGAACTTCGCTCATCTCTAAGCGCTCTATATAGCTAAGCGACCACGCGGGGGTGTCTTGAAAACAAAGACCCCTGAGGCCCCTAAGACACATAAGACCTCAAAACCTTCACATCTGCGTGGATTTGAACTGTTTTGGGGGCAATTATTACTCTTCCCAGTAGACCGCGACACCTACGAATTTTTTTGCCGCCTACAGAGCAACGTTTTTGATGCCGCGAGATTGTTTCAAACCAGTCACGTGGTACATTGAAATGCATTACGTGAGGATATTTTTCTTGTGTGTCGCGTCACGCCCGGTAAGCTTTCCTCTTGAAGATAAACATGTTGTGAATGAACATCACGCAGTACGAAAAAGTCATGACGCCACACAGAAAAAATGCCCGCACGTGATGCATTTCAATATACCACGTCATTGATTCGAAGCAAACTCGCGGCATCAAAACCGTTACTCTGAAAGGCGGCACAAAATTCGTAGGTGTCGCGGTCTACTGGGAAGAGTAATAATTGCCCCCAAAACAGTTCAAATCCACGCATATCCACGCAATGTAATCGACATTTAGCGCCGCCCATGTTTTCAGCGGTTTCAACTGCTAGCTATACCGTGGGCGTATGACGGAAACAAGAGCTCTGTTTTCGCTCTTTGTGTGGCTTCAAGAAGGCTTCGTCTTGGCGGCATGTAAGAACAAAATCTCCTGTCAAGTCTCCAAACTAAGAGAGCTATCTATTGGACGAAAACTCCATTTCGGGAATCTGACTGTTGCGATCGTTCAGGAGTAGGAATGTTTTCATACGAAAAATCTTCTTGAAAGCGTTCTTGTGTCTCGCTGTGGAAGAAAAAAAAATTACTGACACCTTTTGGCGAACACATTTTCCATCTGGCGAAACTGAGTGCTCCCGGCCTCTAACAGTAGCTCCGGACAAATATTGCCCCCGGAAAAAGTCACTTTTTTTGTGAGGTGAAAAAAATCGCTCTTTTTACCTCACATTTTTCTTGTAATTTTTCGTGTGTACAATAATTGTAACCTGACTTTAAATTAAAGTTTAAGTCTTCTGCGTGTACTTTCTCTTCTTGTTGTCGCTTTTTTTGAGGGACGGGGAGGAGATCTAAAATACGGTACCACCCTCTGCTCTTTTATCTCCCGTAGAGAACACGAGGTTAGCTCACGAGGTTGACAAACTGACAACTGTACTGTACTCCCCCTTGCCCCAGGTTCCTTGCACCCGCCCTAAAAAAATTGTCTTATTAGGGGGAGGGTGGGGAGGGATGTTTAGAGTTAATTTGAAGCTAGAGTCAAGTATTATCCAAATCATATCTCCAAAGATCTTCGAGCCATGTCTGGATCGTCAATAAATGGCTTATCGCTGTGGTGAATAGCTGGATTAAACACAACAGGAGCCTGTGCCTGAGGGCCTACATCCCCTCCCTCCAGTCTTAAATCTTCCGTGGAGAGCACGAGGTTGACATACTCACAAACTGTCCGAGCCACCATTCTTTGTCATCATCATGGAAGACTCGTGGTAAGTTTATTTTTTAGTTATCTTTCAAATTTTTTCACCTAATGACGAACCCACGCACATCGCGATTATATAAAAGTGTTGCAACGCATTTGCAAAGTGGTTTTCGAGGAACTTATTTTCCAGTGGCACTGATTGAAATAGCCAAACTGTCAGCATATGCCTGATCAAGATAGTTTACTCTTGTCTGTTTTAAACTTTTTCGCCCATTGACGAAACTATGCACTACTCATTACAAAATGGTGTGGGCGAAAACAATATTTCTGCTAGAAGTTTAAAATGCCCTGCCAGAGTGGAGGTCCATATTAGCTCTGTTCTTGGGGGATTGAAGAACCCAAACCCTGAGGGTGAAATTAAGATAATTTACTCTTGGCTGTTTTTGAACTTTTTCGGCTCTTTCAGGAGCTTACGCCCAACGCATTACTTAAGCTTATTATTTTCGCGAAAAAAAAACAGCTTCTAACCCAAAACGCTTTTGACAGCACTTGACGATGAAAAGGAAACGGCAGTGTGGGATTTCTTTAACTAAACATTAATTAATTTAGGTTTTTTGCCGGTTGACTTGAAACCTACTTATATCAAGAGGAACTTTTGTCTTCTTTACGCACTGAACTCGTGAACTCTTGCCGCCAAGATGTCGCGACACCGTCTGCGTTTTGATCGGTTACCGTCGGTTACTGAGCTAAACCACGCCTGATGAGGCATTCAACAGTCGAAGAACCTGGATTGACTTACTTTTGATTTTGCCTTCATTTACCGAGGTTTACTACCAGGCGTAGTCAATCGATACAAATCGATATCGGAAATCAATCGACTCAATCCCGTGAGGAGCCATAATTGGGGACGGAGACAATTTTCATATTTATAGAACAAATATTGCGCCACTCTGACGACATTTTTCTGCGCGGATACACGCACGTTTCAAGGGTTCTCGCGTCTAACAAATTGGCACACGCTACTGGTGTCTGGTTTCGGATAAAAGAAATTTTGGTTGCACTTAAAAAACAATGAAAAGTTACTCTTTAAGTGATTTAATTCAGATGTCAACCTGCTATGTGTTTCTGAAGTTTTCAAAGACTTCCATAAAGATCCAAAGATGTTTGAATTCATGTAGCCATTATTATTATTTTACTTTCTAGAATTATTTTTCTTCTTATTGTTTGGCCCTCGACATGGTACCCTCGACCCTGCAATTTTCTCTTTCGTAAACAAGCGATACCATTTTTGCAAAGTTTTCTCTAGTAAGTTAAAGAAAAAGGAGAATATGTAAGTAACCACCTAGCATGGAACCTGGAACCTCTGTTTCCTAACATCTCTCTTATACCACTGCACTACCAGGTTCATCTGCCAAACTGCCGCAAAGTTTAATTATAAAATGTGACTTTCTTAAATATTAATGATAGAGCTGCCCCAACCTACAAATAAAAGCTAACCGTAAGCAAACCAGTGTGGATGTGAACAATTAAGCATTTGGTGAGTGCGCTTTGCTCCATCGACAACTTATAACCATTTTTTACCTTGTCCAGGCCTGAACTGAAGCAGATATGGCATCGTCCATTCTAAAAGGCTTGATTACTAATTATGGAAGTCTTGGTTACTGAATCATGGCATCGATCGTTAAAAAATGTTTCGCTTGTTTACGAAAGGGAAAAAGGGCTCGACCCTCGACATTGAATCATAGACCCTTCACCCTCGACAAAAACCCAGACTATAATATTTTGTAGAGCAAAGGATGCGTTGAGTGGGAGTGCGAAATGTGACAAAATAAGAAATCAATGTTACGTCAATGTTGCCTTTAAAATGTATTATTATTCATTCAAAATATTTCCTTGTGTCTGATCGGTTTAAACCACATGCATAATTCACCAGAACCAGCTGCTGTTGACCAAATATTAAACCAATGACGTACAATGTGCAGCCCGCTGCAAATTATTGAACCGTTGACCAAGTAACCTGGGGCAAGGTTGTGTTATATTGGGTGAGCGGAAAAACAAAGAGCAAAATGGCAAAACGCTCTTAAGAACGGGGAAATATTTTCAATGTATAATAAAGCAATTATTGAACGACGCTGAGTAGAATATGAAAAATTCTGCAGATCTCGGAGGGTGTTATCCACCTCGGCCATCGGCCTCTGTGGATAACGCCCTCCTTGATGTGCAGAATTCTTCATATCCTACTCAGCGTCGTTCAATAATTGCTAATTATTAAAAACGTCCTTTTTATAGGAAACCATTGTATGCTGACATTGCTCAGGACAGGAAAGTGTGGCGCCGTTTGTTGAATGCTGAGAGCACTAGTAGCTGGTAAGGTCAAATTGTAAAACATATGCGTCGTATCTAATTTATTTGTTTGGTTATTTGATTCTTCTTTCAACTGACTAAAAAAACCTGATAATGCTTGTTCGGAAGATTCGTTCAGACGTTGCAATCATTTTCCAAGCATCTTCAAACTTGATTGCTGAAGGTTGCTGAAGATCTCTAGAGAAAGTCAGAACATCTTTCGATTACTTGTGCGCACCAACAAATTCAAGTTTGGTCAACAAACGCGACAAACATGTCGAATGATATTCAATTCACTTCAGAAATCGTTGTGACTTTTCCTATCACTGTACTGTCTGCCAGATCAGTGGACATTATTGTAATTCACTGGAGCTTTTTATAAAAAGGTGATTTTTCAGGTCAGGTACTACCCATGGCCCCACCTTGCACCAGCAGGAGAAAAAACAAGATGCAAACATGACAAATACGTCACCAATGCGGAGTATAGAGCCCTCAGCGGGAGAACTGGATTTTTACTTGTGGACGGAAAGCAACTCTTGTACGTAAGTATTTCAATTAACTTGTTGCTGGCAAACGGCAAAGCGGAGGTTCCTCAAGTGCATTTTATAATTCTTTTGGCATGTTGTCATTGCTTTTTAAACCAGGCTCCCAATTCTGTTTGAATCAATTTATAATAGTAGCCACTCAACCATCACAAACATACTGATCTTCCTTCCCGCAGATCGGTGTCAGATGTAGAGGACAATTTCCTTTACCGCCCTTCTTTTTTCCCGTATAAAGAAACCTATAGAGGAACGTCGTCCGATGAGGTAGGATATGGTACAATGTTGCATTGTTGTATTTATGTTTCCACGCGGATAAATAACAATTATTCCATGAGCCCGCGTTGGATATGAAGTGATAAAATAACCAACGAGCGCGTAGCGCGAGTTGGTTTAATCACTTCATATCCAACAAGGGCGAATGGAATAATTGTTTTAGTAAATTCTCAAACCGGGTTTTGCCCCCGATTTTTATTTCCACAATTTTACAAAGCGAAAATTTTTTAACTAGGCGCATTATTTTCCATATGACGTAAAACTCCGACTATTGGCTCATAGTCGGAGTTTTTTAGCCAATCAAAAAGCTAAAAATGCAATAGTCGGAGCTGAGAATTTACTAATACCTAATAAATTTTCTTGGTGAAATATTTCTTTTTCGTCATTTTCACCACTTTTCACCACTTCCTCGTAGGACAAGCCTCCTGTGCGTCAGCCTCCACGAAAAAAGTAAAAAAAAAAAAACTATAGCCCTAAAAAGGTAAGATCAACTCAACCTATTTCAGTATTTAAAGAGGTCGTTCTTTAAAACAAACCGCTGAGCTTAAACTTACCTTTAATTTATTAACATTTTCTTTCAATTGACCTTAAGAACTAACTTATTGACTGCCGTTTTGTGGGTCTTTTGTTTTGGTCACCTCCTATAATGCAGGACGAAGTAGTAATACGTGACTCTCCGATCAAATCAGAGAAAGACGACAATGAAGTCGTAATTATTCCTGACTACCCTGTCAAATTGATAAGAGACTACATTCTACCCATTAGATTAAAAATGTGGGGAAGAGAAATAAAGGAAAACTGAAAAAGGATACCAAAAAGGTCTTGCGCCCTTGAAAGTGTGTTACGATAAATAATAAAATTTTGATAAACATACTGTGTATTTTGGGAAATTCCAAAAACCAATTTCCTGGGAGGCTATTAGGATTTTAATTAGCTACTCAATATTTCCTTTTTAGAGTGGGGGTGGGAACGTTTTTAAGAAATCAGTCGACTTCTGTGTACAATTCGTGATTAATGGGTATAAGTGATTTACTAGTGATGTTTTGAAAATTCTACAAATGACGAGTGCAATTAGATAACTTTCATAACATCACCAGTACCTGTTAATCAAGAATTGTAGAAAAAGGTTGTGCCATTTTTTTTTTATTTATAGTA
This sequence comes from Catalaphyllia jardinei, assembly GCA_022496165.2. NCBI lineage: Eukaryota > Metazoa > Cnidaria > Anthozoa > Scleractinia > Caryophylliidae > Catalaphyllia > Catalaphyllia jardinei. The sequence continues at coordinate 19,058,390 of CM042754.1, forward strand.
TATTCAAAAATGTAAAGTGTTTCCATACCCAAACCTCAGAGAGCGTTTTCATGGGGCAAGGACTTTATTTACACACATTCAATTCATGATTATTCTTGCCCTTTTCATAGAAATGCTTTTTCGGCATAGGAAGACTATCATAGCATATTCATAGATGACCTCAAGCATTGTCAAGATTTCTTAAGTCAACCCCAATACTTAGGCAGTCCAAGGAATTTGTTAACCGCTATCCACTCTCATGCACTAAAATATAAAAACCCCATTATTTCGAATTCCCATATACAAATCACTACAAAAGATTGAGTGAATACTGATTGGCAGCAGAAGTAATTGCGAATCGTTCTTACGTTTAGCATCAAGTCACTGTTATAATTGAATCCTTTACAGAAATACAACAAACCGACCAATTATTATAAAGGCGACGTGCGAACGCCGATATTTCAAGAAGGCAGAGAGGAGCGGATCACACCATCGGAGGCCATGGAAATTCTGGCTGACTGTAACATTGAGGGAAATTTAAAGTGCGCAAAAGTACCCCTGAGGATAAGGGCAAACAAAACGTTTCTTATGGATACCACCAAGTTCAAAGACTGGGAAGCTATAAAGAAAGATATGAATGGAGCTTACCCAAGCATTCTGAGAACATGCACATAGACAGTCGAAATTCAGAGGGATACTTCCTTTAAGGTAGAAACTTGCAAAGTCATTGCAATGAAATGCCAGGAAATTCAGCAAGATGACCAATATCATCTCAAGTTTAACTCCCAAAAAGAATCAAGCGGGGCTGTGCAGATCAATTTTCTTGCTTCTCGATAAGAACGGAGACATACTTAACAACACTTGCATTCTCCAGTATCATTTTATTACAGGCGAAGATACTGTTGAATTTGAGGTTCAAAGCCATGGCTCGGCCGTTCAAAGTAAACCATTTTTCCCTTGCGAGAAAAGCCGATTGAAAACAATGAAGGAGCGTGTTGCAAAAGAGCCCTCGCGAACTGTTTATGAAAGCGTGCGGAAGGAGGCTGGTGGACCGTCTAAAGCAGAGAACATTGCAAAATTACCACGAAGCAGGCAACAGGTATATCGCTTAGGTCACCAACAAAAAACGTCCATAGACCCAGTTGACGAATTGTTGAGGTATGCAAAAGAAACCGACGAAAACATAGCTCTCTCTCATCACGATTTTCCGGAGGACCTATGGGTTCTTGGCACAGATTAAATGTGCAAAGATCTCGATCGATTTTGTACAAGTGAACTAATGTCTTATCCGTGTAGCGTTGACCCCACATTTTCCTTTGGGAAGTATGAAGTAACCCCTTTCTGCTACAGGGATTTGTTTCTGAAGTCTAAAAGAACCCAAGTTCCACCTATTTCATCGGCCCTACAGCCTTACACCACTCAAAGTCAAAGCAAACCTACAAAAAGATTGTCGACGAGGTCACAGCTGCCACTAAAGGTCTCGCGCAAAACGCAAAGGGGTTCATCACAGACGGCGAAGTTGCGTTACACGAAAGTCTGAAAGAAGGCTTGATTACTGCTAGAGGACTACGTTGCTTTGCTCACTTCCAAAGAAATTGAATCGACAAGCTGAACTCTATAGGGATCAAACAAAAAAAAAACAATCGTTTTTCATAGACTGTGTGTTCGGCAAAAAAGAAAAGAATGAGGGCATCTTGGATGCGTGGGGCAAAAGAGAATTAAGAGCAAGACTAGACTCTATTAAAGATGACTTGAATAAGAAGGAAAGAGAACTTTAAAGAAAGATGATTATTACCAGTCTCAATTTTGGCAGCACCTCAACAAGAACTTTGACGTCATGGCCAAAAACATGATCGGAAAAGCCCGTTCCAAAGCACGTCTCCCACTGGACAATTTAGGGACCTTACGCAAAACACGACGGCAACGGCAACGAGAACGTCACCAAACAATAGGTTTGATGAGCAAAACAATAGCTGTGCACGTACGTTTTAATTCTTGGTACATTTCTTTTCCGTCCTCTGCAAAACAGCAACGTGAAATGACCAAATTCTGCGTTGTATGGAGAACGTGAACCCCAATCGCTAAGTTTTGGTATCTCTATTTGAAACTTAAAGAAGTAGTAGCATATTGAGCAGGGTCAAGTTTTAATACCGACAAACACGCTGAAAAGAGCTCAAAAAATGAGAAATTCTAAAGTAACATAGAAACACATTTTTTACCAGGCGTCGTCCTCGCCGTCGCCGTCGTATTTGCGTAAGGTCCCTAATGAAGGGAAGCCGGAGCGGTGCTACACACACCAGTCTGAAAGCTTGAATAACATATTAACTCCTCGTAAAGAGCTATTTATCAAGAATGATAAGGAAAACAAGATCTGTCCAAATTTCATTTCGCAACAGAGGTCTTCCAACCGACATTCCTTCATCAAATAGAGGAACTGAAGGCAGCCTTGTACGGTGGAAGTGATGAATACGAGCTTACAGATATCTGTAATTACAACCCACCCATTAATTTTCGCGTGATTTTATTGGCTACTTTACGTCACGTGATGTAAATCACCGGACAGTTATCAAGCAATAACCCCCGCCCGCGTTGATATTTGTCCTCCGATTGTTTCCGTCTGGGAGAAACATAGTCAGCACAAGAATTTCATTTTCTTTTTCTTCTCTTATTTAATATGGAAGGAAAGCAAACTAGTGTCTAGAGTCTAGCGATAGTGACATTAAAAAGCTGATGGCAAGTGCTGTTCCGGAAAGTACAAAAAAGTCACAAAAATACGCTGTCAATGTCTTTGAAGGTGAAGGAAGTCACGAGTAGACTTTTAATATTTAGTCCCACGTATTACCTGAAACTTTCAAGATGGCGGACGCGTTGCAGATTTCCGACCCTTGTTTTCCTTTTACTGCTTAGTGGAGGCTTTGTTGACGGAAAATCGAGCACAGAATGAGATTAAAAATCATCAAATAGTGCTTTCGTACGCATTGGGAAATTAAATTAATTCCCCAGTATTGCATTGCGCATCCTTACTGCGCATAATTTATGGCGTCATTTAGCGCGGCCTCGTTTACGCGCATAGTGGAAACATGGCGAATTTGACTTAATATTGAGCTCTGACAGTGGAAAAATGGCTACAGCTCACCAACGAGCATGGGCACCCGACCTTTCTTCCAGTCATTGTAATGAACTTATCACAAGCTTTGCGTGAGAAAAGACTTATTTGATTTGTATTGCTGAAAATTGAATAAATACGAAAAACAGCAGATACAGTGTGGTCTTTTCTAGTTTGCCGTTTGGTAACCATGTCAAGAAATTTGGTTCAAATTTTAATCAAGACCTAGATTTCTGTATAAATCAAACTTCAAATGTTTATTTGTGTCCGACAAAATGTATTGACTGTAGTTTAATGCGTGTTTTCAAGAATCTCGGTCACAAAGATTTTAGAATTATTACTGGGAATGCGTTCCTCTAAAAGCATTAAATAACGCCAAAATGGGACATTTTCAATGCCTCAGTGCTCCTTAATTACCATGGATAAAAAGTGGGGGTCACCATGCTTGTTTAATTAAGAGAAAAAAAGAGCTTCTATCTTGCTATCGAGCTTAGTTTGAGGAAGATCTCTTATGTTTTGTACGCGCGCGCGCTCATGTGCGCGCGCTGATGACGCAAAAATCGTGCGCAGTAGGAAAAACTCGGGAATCACCTGATAGGGTGCGGACAAAAATGGAAAATTATGCGGAAATTTTCGGCAAAATTATGCGGAAGAAAGTGACGACTATGCGGAAAAGACGCCAGATTATGTGGAAATTTCTCAAATTAATAAAACTGCTCCCTTGGCTTTTTTCAATGTATAATATACACTTGAAGTCTTTAACGTGTTACCCAGAATTTTAGTCCTTTATGACATGTTTGACCTTTTGGCGCCATTCGGGCAGGTATTTCCTCGTTCAACACAGTTTCGTTGCATAGTTGTTGAGTTTCTCAGAAGCTTAGTAGCCAGGCATTAAATCAGACGAGGGAAACTGGACACCAGAAGTCCCAAACTAGAACCCAGGCTCATCAAAAGACTATGGAACGCCTGGAGGTTTAATTAAATTAAATTGTTTACGAACGAAAAGTTGCGTTTTTGTCGCTGTTTTGGATGAATAACTTCTTCAAAATGATCAATCTCTTCGCTATTTTTGCGTCTGAGGATGGTAAGCATTTGCTTTCTCGCTTATATGTAGCAATTTTCTAGTTTTATGCGGAAAATGCCCAAAGGATGCGGAGGATGCAGAAGTAGGTGAATTATGCGGATCCGCACCACTGCATCCTGTCAGATGCCCTGTAATATACAAATGTCCCAAGAAAGTATAAGAATTAAGTACTAATTAAAAAAGAAATTGCAAAGAGCTTTCCTTAGTAATGAACAGTGTAAATGACATTTGGAAAAAAAAAATTAGAGCATAGAAGTCCTTGCCCTGACCATTGCTTGGTATTACAAATAAATTTTACATACATAGACAAACCACTGCTCTCTCCACTCTCTAACTAGTCTCTCTCTCATCTCTCTTCTTCGCACTATTTTTTCTATTAACTAACATATTAACTGATTTAATCACTGACTGTTTTCTTTGTTGTGCTTTACTTTTTTGCTAGTCGAAGAAGCTTCAGTTTCTTCCTGGCTGTTTGCTTTGTCCTATCTGGTACCAATTCATTTGTGATATAACTTTGTGAATTCTCTATTCTCGTAAAATTTTATCTCATCAGGTAATAAAATGCACTCAGAGAGTTCAATCATCGTTTTCATTCACTAACATTATTTTCAGTCACTTAACATTAATTTCAGGGAAAATGCAATATAGTTTATTCATTTTCTTTTGCTTTGTTGTAGGACCATTTAGCAGGCCTTTAATTGGCCTGTGGACATTACAAAAGAATAATTTTCAAGTAGAGAATTAGATTCTTTTTAGGGGTAAGTATTTTTAAATAAATGATTATGATTTAGGCATTTTATTTTATCTATATTTTTGAAGTGGAAGCACACAGGTTTAAGTTTGCAATACACTGTACATGTATTGGATGACCAACATTCATCTTCAGTTGCAAATACAAACTGAACAGGGCAAGCACTTAACTCCTTCTTAATTTGTAAATATACTATAGTAATAGTTATCACTAAAGCTGCCCCCACATTCTTTTATTTCTGCTGATTGAAAACAATAATATTGAACGTTATTGTATGAACTAAAATTTTATATTTTTTGTAAACTATATCACTCATACTGTTCAAGTAGCTTAGGCATCTTACCATAATTTATGATCCAAAGAATCAACTAAGTGAACTAAACCAACACATTCTGTTTAACTCATTGTATCACATGATCAGTTCTTTACTTAATACGCTGACGAAGCGCATTCTGGAAAAAATATTAAACCTCTGTTGTTCTAGTTTGATACTGAAACACTGAACCATTTGTCTTGATCATAGTTAATAGAGGGGGCTGGTTAGGAAGCCTGGCAAACATCAAAGGGACAAACAAAGATGGCAAGATTTATTTTGGAAAGTCCACCACCCAGTACAATCTTTTGTTTTATGCTCATACACTATGCATGAGTTACTTAACCAACACGTTTCTATTTTTTAGTTCCTCGGTTCGGAGTAAACAGCTATTGCGTTGATAAGTAAATGAAGATGGCGAATCTTGAGCTCAGTAATTAAGTCTGAGTTCCCAACAGGAATCGAACCCATGACCTCCCGAACACCGGGGAAGCGGTCTATCCACTGAGCTACGAGAACTCGTGGAGAGCAAGGTCATTTTACTGAGTTTATATGTGACAGATTTTTCTTTGTCCCACGCTCGTGTCATGTTGAATATTTCATATTTCAGCAATCATATTTTGTGCAGGGTCAAGGCCAAAAAAAAACCAGAACAATAACATACAACAAAGAACTTTGACGAGTTTCATAACCATTCCCCTCTATTAACTATGTCTTGATATACCAGCAAACGTATCTCGAAAGCAGAACAGAAGTTGAGATTTTTTCCGGGATGTAAACATGTACAGAAGTTCTGAAGTATCTTGTTACAGTCACCATATAATGCAAATTAGAGTCAAGCTTTTTGTCCTCAACGAAAATGCTGCAAAACATTTACATTTGGATCCCTACTAGTCACCCAGCTGTTTATACATGGGTCTACGCCACGTAAGATTACTCAGTAAAAATAAGCGATCCAAATAAACGAGATGCCAAAGGTAAAACTGACGATCGGAAGGGTATTTAGCTATTTAGTTGCAACTGAACCACACTGGCCTCGAATTTCTATAGTATTCTTCAGAATTTCCTATGATACCCTCTGAGCTGTTTGTCTCCCAAAATCAATCTTCAGGATCTTTGAAAGCGTTTTCAATTTGTTTCAGATCAGAATCTCAGCCATTTCGAAGGGAATTTATTTGATCACGTTGAAATCATAAGGCAGGCCATATTGTAATTGGAGTGTACTTTTTTGACCTTAAAATGCCACTCGAAGATGGTGAAACCCGACCTATTACCCGAGACCGCCGTGCACGCTTAGTTTCTTCAAATCAGGATTGATTCGCATACTACACCTGTCCAATATTTCACACATTCTTTATACATATATGCGGGGGAGACTATTAACTAGTAATAGTTCTCACTAAAGCTGCCCCCGCTTTCTTTTATTTCCTCTGATTGAAGACAATAATATTGAACGTTATTGTATGAACTAAAATCTTATATTTTTTTGTAAACTATATCACTCATACTGTTCAAATATGATCCAAAGCATCAACAACTAAACCAACACAAACATGTACTTAACTCATTCTATCACATATTCTTTACTTAATACTCTCACGAAGCGCATTCTGGAAAAAATATCAAACCTCTGTTGTTCTAGTTTGATACTGAAACACTGAACCATTTGTCTTGATCATAGTTAATAGAGGGTAATAGTTAGGAGACTGGTTAGGAAGCCCGGCAAACATCAAAGGGACAAACAAAGATGCCAAGATTTATATTGGAAAGTCCACCACCCAGCACTGAGTCTGACTGAGTCCCCGACAGGAATCGAACCCACGACCTCCCGAACACCGGGCGGGCGCTCTATTCACTGGGTCATTTTACTGAGTTTATGGTGACAGATTTTTCTTTGTCCCACGCGTGTCATGTTGAATATTTCATATTTCAGCTACTGTGTTTTGTGCAGGGTCAAGGCCAACAAAAAACAGAACAATAACATACAACAAAGAACTTTGACGAGTTTCATAACCATTCCCCTCTATTAACTATGTCTTGATATACCAGCAAACGTATCTCGAAAGCAGAACAGAAGTCGAGATTTTTTCCGAGATGTAAACATTACAGACAACAAAATATCCATGTGTATACAATTAACCTGATCTTGGTGTTGGTTGTGAATCATAGCTATTATTGTGTATGTTAATCTTTAATGAACAATCTGAAGTGTCTGAGTGTTTGAAAATACTTGCATATAACTGTGAGAGTTTTGAGGTGGAGAACTGTTACATGTACATGTAAATGTCTCATGTATGATTGTTTACTTGTTATGAGTCAGCTGCCAATATTGTTCAGATAATGTACAGTGTACTTATTAATTATTAAATTATGCTGTTTTCAGTTGACCAATACTGTACATTATTGTAATGTGATGTTAAAGCACCCCGAAGTTTACAAACATGCCCAGTGTCAAATGTATGAACTGGCCAGACAGTCTAGATTACAAAATTTTCTGAATGTTGTCATTACCAGGTAAGATATTTCTTAAAGCATATTTTGTAATTAATGATTACTCAGATATTGTTTCTTCAAGAGAAGATTCATACTCCACATGCAGGTTTTTTCTTTAGAGCTCCCTATACTCCTGACTATCTTCTGGAGCTGCACATTCAGATTTAGTAAGCAAAACATCAGCCTTGAACCTGACAAAGTCTGACTAAAGTAATAGTACAGGCATATGTAAAACCAGACAGTCTGGATGGCTCTTTGATTGGGATTGTGCGCATTGTTGTAGTGCAGTGTTCCAGTTTCTTGTTTAAATAAGGCAAATTACACTTGCTCTTGAAAGCAATCAGTCGCCAAATTCATAAAAGCTATATAAATTTGTTTTTCATCTCTGGGCAGAACCTAGCTGCCACATCTGTACAAAGTTTGGGTCCCATCCCAGCCTTTACATGTATAGCATTTGATTCAATACTGACACTGAGTAAAGAACTAACAGTGAAGTATACTATGTATCAATGATAAGAATTTGATCTGATGGTGTGAAAAGGTTGTATGAAAATAAAATTAAAATTGATATGTCTTTAAATAAATAACAAAGATGTAGCAGCTATGGTACAATTTCATGGCTGTTCAAGGCTGTGCTCTATAGCAGTGCTCGATTGCCTCAAGGGGACAGGTTTTGATCTTTGGCAACAAGAAAAACAATCCTAGTTCCCCAGCCTGGTGACCTCCTTTTTTAGATTTAACTTAGAGATAAAAACAGTCACTTGCGTTTTTAATTTCTTGTGTTGTGTTGAGGAGTTTTCAAGGCAAAGTGGTTCACTCCAGAATGTTTTGATCCATTTGTGAATTGGAAGTGAAAACATTGGTCGTTCAATGGTTCGTATGATGCATATGCTTAAGACTGGCCTGCAGTGATACAGGGTCAACAAAAAGCCTTCCTAGTTCTTGTGACTTAATGTATAATGTGCATAAAAAGTCCCTAGTTGAAGGAGAATGTACACTAAATTATCAGAAGTGCAGAGGGCAAACAGGGAAAAGGGACTTTTTGTACATATATTAACCATTTTAACTAAAAAAGGTGTCACTTTGTCATTCTTTGTAGACTTTTGACAACAGTATGCCAAACAATTGCATGAAAAACCTTTTATCTTTGGCATCTGTAAATAGTATAAAAGCTGTAGAATTTACAGTGCAAGACATATTTGAGGGTCAATCGGTTATCATATATCAATTAATGTTACGAGATAATTATAATTAATTGGTCATTTTTTTTTTGTTCTTGCTACTGAGCTTGGTTTCTGGACACCCTAGCCTACAAGGTTGGGTGCCCAAAGGGCTCCCTACCATGTTTTCTTAGAGTACAACCTTGAATGTTACTGTCAGTCAATATATGAACAGTGTACACATGGGCAGCTTGGATTAAAACATCTGAAAGATTTTCAAAGCAACCAGGGCCAGGTGAGATATTTCTAAAGAATATTAATTTGATTGCTTATGGGCACTGATATTTATTGTAAACAACATATTACTGAGTGTATTTTTCTTGTGTACTGATTGTTGAAGAACACAGAGACCACTCAGTGTTATGACAGAGAAATTTGGAAAGCCATAGTGGACAAAAGTGGTCAAGATCCAGTTTGTAGGATAACAAGCTCAGATGTCATTCCATAAAACGAGATGCAAATCCACCCTTTGAGAATTGATATTAATTTTTTCGGGATTTGTTGTCTTGGATCGAGAACTTTTTTTGGCCGATCGAGAAATTTTTTATCGGTCGAGAATTTTTTTTGGCCGGCCGAGAATTTTTTTCACTGGTCGAGAATGTTTCTGCCGGTCGAGAACTTTTTTTGGCCAGTCCAGAATTTTTTCACTGGTTGAGAATTTTTTGGCCCGCCGAGAATTCTTTTAGCCCGCCGAGAATGTTTTGGGACAGCCGAGAATTTTTTCACTGGTCAATAATTTTTTTTGGCCAGTCGAGAATTTTTTTACTGCTCAAGAATTTTTTTACTGGTCGAGAATATTTTTACCAGGTGAGAATTGTTTGGCTGGTTGGGAATTATTTTACCGGTTGAGAATCTTTTTTTTTGACAGGATAATCTAATCGGCGAGTGTCGCGCGCTGCCTGTTACTTGTTGCGGGTCTGAAATAACAGTAACAATAACAACAGCTATAAAAATATAAACTAGTGAAAAATTTGCATGGCATTTGATCTTGCTGAGATCATTTTCAAGTTTAAAAAAAGTGAATAGAACTGTGCATATAAGAAGTAAAATCACAAGTTCGCCACTGGGTACCTGGAAGTTAGCTGTTGTGGAGGAACTCATTTGAAGTACGGACGGGGAAATCAGAGCAGCTACAGTCCGAACAGCGTCAGGAAAGTTGTTACATCGTACGCTCAACTTCTTGTATCCCCTGGAATGTACTGAACAAAGAGAATCGCCAGTGCAGCCCAGCCGAAGTGAGGATGATCAGTAAGATGCAAGCCACCAGGGAACCGGACAAAAACTTACCACAGAGCGCCCAATCCGGAAAGCAGCTCTTAAAGCAAGACAAGCCATAAACAAACTGTTGAACATTTAACCCTGATCTCAAATTGTTATCTTGTTTCTTCAATTTTTTTTTCTCTGTGATAACTTCACCTTGTTCTGTTGAAATTTCCTTTAATCCCGAATATTGACAGTTAGAACTTCTCGGCTGGCGAGTGTCGCGGAGGGCCTAGCGACCACTCCACGAGAATATAGGCTTAGCCACCACTCCTTCAGACCATGTGCTCGAAAGTAAAATATATTTCAGTTCTCCATGTGAAATCAGTCGTTTTGTTTGAGAATAAAGAAAATCGCGTTCGCGACACTAGAACAAATCTCGAAAAATCAATATAAATTCTCGCTCAATGGAATTGCATTCTGAAGCAAGTTTATTCATCATGGACATGTCATGGATGCAGCTTCTGAGAGATCAACAGTTATTTAATGGAGCATACACCATACATATACATGTAAACGAGTTCGATAATTTATTACTTTGTTTGGTTTTTCTCTTTTTACAGACAACTTGATGAGATTATAATAAGTTCATCAAACAAACTGTCTCTGACATTGAGTTCTGCATTCCATTCTGTGGGTAGTAATATCATAGCTGCAACATTGTGACAGATGGTACCTTGGATGGTACCTGGCGAGTGTCGCGGAGGGCCTAGCGACCACTCCACGAGAATATAGGCTTAGCCACCACTCCTTCAGACCATGTGCTCGAAAGCTGCAACATTGTGACAGATGGTCACAAATGTACCTTGATGCATCATAACCTTTGAGTACATTTGGTTGTGTAGGGCAGACAAAAATTACTTGTACATAATATAACTTACTCATAGCTTACTTATAATTCCTGGTATAATTTCGTCATAGCAAAATTATTTAATGGACCCAATAACAGCTCCTGTAGGCCACAATCTTAGCCGAGAAAAAGGACAACCCACATTGAAATTGGATAAAAAAAACTACTTTTAGAAGGCTATGCAAGTATTCATGATTAGCAATTAACCGTCCATGCCAGAGTGATTTTGCTTATGCTTATACTTCGAGAGATGGTGCAAACCCTTCCAGCAAGAGAAGACTCCATCCAAAAGTGGAGATGGCTAACTTTATCTTTGGCGATCAAGCTAGAAAACAAAACCTTTTCTACTTTTCACATGCGTATACTACAGATTTAGGGACTATTTTCATCATCACGCCATCTTACACCTCGATCTGCTGACGTAATCCTAGTTCGGATCGAGTTCAATGTAAAATCGTTCGAAATTTACCTTGCGTACAAAGAATGACTGAGGAGCTCCGCTCTTAGCCTTGGCTAAATCTCTACATTATGCATGTCTATATATTATATATGCTGTAATCCAAGACTGCATGACTTGGTATTAACTTGATGGCCGCCATGTTGTGTGACGTCGTTCGTCGTCGTCGCGTTGGGCGCAAGCGCACCCGTGGTCCATGTCGCTAGCCATTTTGACCATAAGAAAAGAGTTGCATGGGTTCCTATTTCTATGCATACGTGTGGTTCATTTTCTATAATTATGGAGCTCCGCTTGACGGCCCGAGAAGGGTCGCCGGAGCTCCGCTGTAAACTTTTCTCGGCACGCCAAGCATTTTTTTCTTTAGCTAAAAGTGCAAATAACGACTTTTGGTGGCTAAAAAATTCGTAAAAGCGCAACTTACCTGAAAACTAGACGTGAATAGAGTTCTGGAAAAAATATTAAGCGCCGCCATGTTTGTTTACCTTCTCCATGGGGCTGTTAAAAATCCCGCGAGTGACGCACGTGATTCGCGCGGCTAGAACCCAGTCCTAAAACTATTGTGAGTCTCCTTAATTTAAATCGGGAGCCCATATTTTCTGGAAGAAAAATTGGGGGACGGGGGGCAAATGGGGGTCCAAATTCTAGTGGGGGGAAGGGGATTCAGATGGAGGGGTCCACGTTTTGTACTGACCCCCGGTAAATCACGCAAGCACTCTTACCAAAATTTTTAGAATTATATCAAGGAATACTGGATCCTTACCTGCTCTGGCTCAGAGCAATTTGCATTCGCTGTCAAGAACATTATATCCACGTAGGCTGTGTAACTGACAATATCTGGAGTTGTCACCTGGATAGTCGCTGCTTAAACCATAGGTAACCTAGGCTCACTATGTGTGTCACGTCATTCACGTGACATAACATGGGTAAATATGGAGAACATATGAGGGAAAGTTTGTGTCTGAAAAAAACTCGGGCTCCGATCGACCCAAAAGAAGCAATTGTTTTTTCGCAAAAATCGAATACAGTCGCTCAATAAACACGCCAGGTTCGTGGAACATGAATTTCTCTTAACCACGAATCCACTGAAACATCTCCAGCTAGCAACGCGAAGCCACCGGCTCCGTTGAACTTGTACGTTATCCTACTAGATAATTTGGCTTTATCAACTGAGTTGATAATGTGAATTGGCCACCGTAAAGAGATTCGGAAGCTGACGTTTCGAGCGCTAACCCTTCGTCGGAAACCTCGATATTGTTTTGTTTCTGTTTCCTAGTTGAAATATCTTTTAAAACAATCCAAATAAAGGAAACAAATAACATGTTATCTGTGGCGTTACACGTATAATGTGACTCCCTGGAAAAGTAACATAACAGGTGACTCCCGACCTCAGAGGTCATTCGAGTTACATGTATTTATTCGTTGTGCGGGGGCTAATTTATTTACTCATGAGATACATGGAGACGACAAACTGATTTGTTACAGATTGAAGTGTATATTGTGTCATATCTTTTTAAAAGACTCTCGAGCAAGACGATAAAAACAAACACAACTGCGTGTGCCTCATCACACATATAACCGTTATCGACCTTGTCGCGTTTTATGTCCGTTTATGCTCACTGATTTAATGGAATATTCCACAGAACAACTCAAAAGGACACTGGAAAGTCTGGGACCGCGCAGCAAGTTTTTTGGGGGGCGGGCGCCCGGGGGGGGGGGGGGCGCCCGGCATGCTTGTGGATTTCTATTCAATTTCTCTAAAGTGACAGAGAATGCTATTATAACGATAAAACTTGATTTTTTCCCACATCTTCAGTGATGTTGCTATCGGGTCTGAAATTTCACCATCACTAAATTGAAATATCATAGATTGTTATGTTATACTACTGATATAACCCTTTAATTACTATAAAAAAGCCAGAAATCCAACGATTTTGCTTGAGTTGCCTTGAACTCAACGCTGTATAATTACTGAGCAATTATTGCAGGAGGCTGAGTATGATATGAAGAGTTATACAGATCGAGGGGGTTATCCGCCAAAGGTGCGAAGGCTTGAACCCGTTGGATAAGCATTAGATAACACTGAGGTGAAATAGTTTTCTGCGCCCGCAATGATAACTATCCTCACAAAACCTCCTAACCCTAACCCTAACCGCTGGTCACTAAATCCACCTCACCCTATGTTATTTAATGCTAACCTCCGTGATCTGTATATCTTCATACAAGAGAAAATGAGGTGAGAGAACATATCTCAGTGCCCTATGATATATTCTTCAATCTATTTTAAGCTTCGCGTCACGCTGTCAAAGTTATTTTTAGTCTAGGTCCCATGATCGCGCAGGCAACGGTCATCAGGTTGTGTCCATCTTTATAAGAAATTGAAAATTTAGCGGGCTAAGGTAAAAAAAAAATCAATTTGCGCTCTGTTAGCATTGGAAGTCATTTTCAGAGCTGGGCAGGAAAATTATACGTGCTTCTTCGAAGCCGTAGAATAGAAGTCTCGTCATTCCCTAGAACGAAAATGAATGATTAGCACAAAGTGCCAAGACTCGAAATCCTAACCTGCCTAAAAGTCGTTTCTCGGAAAGTGCCGAAAGGATTAAAGCGAAAAGCATCTCTTTCGAAATACATCTAAAATATTGTTTCGCGTTTGTTAGAACTTTCGCTCCAAAAAAAAAACGGTGCAAATCTTTGTATATTTAATTTCGGAAGTGCTGTGTAATATTTACCAGGTTTGCATGACCACGTCGAGGAAAAGTGCTTCTCCGGACTTCTGCTACGTTTGGATCAGGAGAGGTTTCTTTAAAAAGCATTTTTAAAGCGCTAGGCAGGAAGGATATCTTCTGTGTGTTTAACCTAAGTTCATTTCGAAAATAAGTATTTTGATTCTCTGCATGACTTATTCCCAAGAGGCGCCATGCCGTGGCTGACTAGAATTGCATTCCAATAAACACGCAGGAAAGTCGTTTCTCGAAAAGTACTGAACGGACTAAATCAAAAAACATCTCTTTCGAAAGGTTATTCAAAGCGCAGTGCAGCTGAATACGTGTTTCCCGTTTGTTAGAACTTTCGGTCCGAAAATCCCGGTGCAAATGTTAGCATATTTAATTTTGAAATTGCTGTGTAATATTTACCAAAGTTGGATTTCCGCGGCGAAAAAAGTGCTTCGCTGAAACTAAAACATTGTTTGGATCGAGAGAGACCTACCTGGTAAGCCTTTTGGATTTTTTACTTTCGGAAATTAGTCTTTTTATTTCTCTGCATGACTGGTTCACATTAGGCGCTCTAGCTGCTGACAAGAATTGCATTCATAACACGCTCTAAAGTCGTTTCTCGAAAAGTACTGAACGGTCCAAAGAGAAAAAGATCTCTTTTGAAAGCTCTTTCAAAGCGCCAGACGGTTAGAATTATTCTTCCTCTGTCTGACCTTACGAAATGCGCTTAGAAAATCCCGCGGCGCAAGTTTTTATTTTTTTGGCATATTTGATTAACTGTTAAAATTAAACCTCAATGGTATCACGTCATTTAAATTGGCCAATCAGGTGTCTTTCCTAAAATAGCCTCGCAGCTTGACGACGCGCTAAAATTAGATTGAAAAAGATTATCATTGGAAGAGACCCATGTATAGGGGGTGTGTTCTCTTAGATCATGGTCTCTTGGCACCTGCACATCATACGAAAGCCGAGTTCAAAAATTGTTTAATTGTTCATTTTAAAATATTTACTGTCTTTTTTGCTGCATCACTGGACATTTCCCACACATTTCCGCAAGTTCTGGAAAGGTTTGTTTCATAGTCAATGGCTATTTTGTGGCATTCAGACACTTGATGCTCCTTGAGTCGCGCTAACGCCCTTTTTCAGTTTAAAAACCTTTTAGAAATAAAGCAGACTTCCTTACTTCTGGCAGCTCGAAGATTTGATTTTGCATTTTGTTGCATGCAAATGAAACACAACACAGAATCGCTTTGCTCATTAACGTGTAGCCAGGGAAATTCCCAAAACCACTTGGATTGAAATGCTTTTTTGGGAAGTTGAAATCCGCAGGTTGGAATGGTTCCGTTATATTGATCTGTACATCTTCGCTGGCTGTCGACTGATCAACTTGTCGTTGTATTGGAGGAGGCTGCGACTTATGCTTTCTACTTCACTGGTGGAGTTGATTGTTTCACACATTCTTTTGGGTGGAGGCTCTTTTAAAGAATATAAATGAAATATTATTAGCCAATATTTTAAAAACTATGTCACATTAAAAAAGTGACTGGAAATAATTCAATTATAGAACACATTCAGAGAAAAACAGCAAACATTATGCAGAGTTTACTCGCCAGATAGAAAAGGTTTTCCATTTTGTTTGGAAAAGAAATCAGAAAGTTTAAGAGATCTCTTCTTTGCATTACTAATGGTATGTGAAGTCTCGAGTGATAGGAAACTGAAATACAATATAGCACATAGCCTCCCACGCAGGCGTTCTTAGGCTTGTCACGTGTTCCTCCCCACGAACGTCTGCTCAACGGACCGGTCACATCAGTTCGCTGGTGGTTAGCCAATCATAGCTTCTCTTCCTATCCGTGGAAAGCTGGACTTTGACCGACTTTGACCCAACGCTTCAACACGAGAAATTTGTACCGCGAAATGTATTACATTCTCACAAATACGTACGAAATGCGCCAGCAACTGCAAACGTACAGATTATTTTAGAAGTACTGGCAACTGATAAGATCCACATTGTTGTTGAGGACCGAAACCATGGTACGATCTTGCCTGAACTAAGACAAGCAATGTGATATACAACATGCAAAACGGTCAGAAAATCACTCCTAAGTGACAGTTTCCCGATCAGTACATGTGTTAGTAGGCTGTACACCAATATTCCTCAAGAGGAAGGAATAGCCTTCTAGCACTCGGAAATCCACTCCCATCCCTACCAAATCCCTCAGAGAAATGCTTAAACTGATACTTAGGGAAACCTCTTCCAATTTAATGCAAGGAACTTTCTCCGGACTCACGGTACCGCAATGGGTGGTAAACTGGCTGTAGCATTTGCCAATATCTTTATGTCGATGTTGGGGTCAGAAATTATCAGTAAGAGCAAGATTAAACCCCTTTGTTTGAAAGGATATGTACATTGACGACGTTTTCTTCCGGTGCGATGCAAGAAGGGATCGAGTAGCCTGCGTAGCTTGGTGGTCTAACATTTTGAACGGGAGCGCACAAAGCGCTCCTTATCGCGGCTTTCCCGCTTTCCTAGCGCCCTCGAATTACTTACAAAACCGCCAAGCTACTCAGGCTAGGGATCGAGGCAATAAATCAGTTTATATCAGAATCGAACAGGCATGATCATACAACCATTAAGTTCATAGCTAAAGTTTCTAAGACTGAAACAACTTTCCTAGATCACCAGTCTTTTAAGGCGAAAGATTCATCTAACTCTCTGTCTTTGACTTCCGCACGCATTTTTCATCCTGTCACGGCTTTAAAAAAGGATACTTAATTAGGCTTCTGAGAACCGTCTCTTCAAAGAAAACCTTCAAAGAATGCATCACCAAGTTCTAATATCCCATTTGGTTGTCCGAGGCTATCCAGACTAGAAGTGAAATTTACTGATAGACAGTCGGCACTCCAGCAAACACCACCAAGAGATGAGAACAATTCAACGCCTTTTGTAACAAAATTGTTCAACCCTGCAGTGCCTAATCTCAAAAATATTCTTATGAGCAAGTGGCATTTCATTAAAAACCATGCTTTGCTTAGTGAAATATACGAAGAACCCCCTCTCATCTCCTACCGAAGAGGAAAATATCTGAAAGACATACTTGTGAGAGCTAAACTTTAGAATGTTCTAAAGCTAGTCAAAGCCCTTTGATATCACGAGACAGCGGGAGTCGTGTTTAGTCTGTCACCTTCTTTTAACCGTAAATGACAAAATCATTGAAATGACTGAATTAGTACATTATTATCAGTCTACTGTCATCAACTCACGTAGACTCGGCCACCATCGAAGAGGCAGCTGAATTTGTATCTTCTCAATGCGGTATTTTCTTCTTGAAATTCCCCTACAAATTCAGTACAGCGGAGTTCCAAATGAAATTCGAACCTTTGCGATCTGAAAGGTTTATAGGCTCCTTTAGTTCGTTAGTGTTTCTAGATGTCACGGGACCAGGACACGAAAAGATGCGTTTAAATTTTAAGCGATATTTAGCCGTGTTGGGAACCATGAAAAAAACTTGTAACACACTATGTTTGGGATGAGAAATTAACCTTTCGAACGAGTACTTTGCAAAGAGCTCGAGATTTGTGACTCACCAGCCCTTCTCAAGTTGAGAATTTGTTGCTCAAAAATTTATGAATCACAACATTAAAATACTAAGTAGAAGATTGTTATGTTATACTACTGATATAACCCTTAAATTACTATAAGTAAGCCAGAACTCCAACGATTTTGCTTGAGCTGCCTTGAACTGGACGCTGTATAATTACTGAGCAATTATTGCACGATTATTGCAATTATTGCATTCTCAAGTTGAGAATTTGTTGCTCAAAAGGCGGCTTTGATTGGAAGCGAAGTATGGCAGACTTTATTGTGAATGATATAGTTCCCCAGGAACCATGAGAATACTTCAAAAGCAAAAATATATAACTGTCTGTTTGGTAAGATCTGAGGAATCCGGAAATGTTATAAGCCTAACGGTTTTCGACGTCATCTTGACGGGTAGGCAAAGCGGTCAGAAATTATAGTGTTTGTATGGGAATCCAATAGCAAATAACCTCTTCCAGAATTAAACTTTACACCAATTTATGAATCACAACATTAAAATACTAAGTAGAAGATTGTATTCACCAAGTTCGAAGGTTGTAGCTTTGCTAGAAGTCCCTCAGTTAATATTTGTAATTTTCCATACATTTGTCAGTAAATTTGGCTGGGTAGAGAAACGTCTAGACGCACTTCGCGGGAAAAAAAAAAATTACAGACAAATGTATGGAAAATTACAAAAATTAGCTCTGCGACTTCTAGCAAAGCTACATCCTTCAAACTTGGTGAATACAATCTTCTACCTGTGAAATATTCAATATTAGAAAAAAGTTATTTGCCATCGGATTCCCATACAAACACTGTAATTTCTGACCGCTTTGCCTACCCGTCAAGATGGCATCGAAAACCGTGATAAGGCCTATTGTCCAGCTGAGTTGGGAAGAGCAGATAAATCAAGGTAGGGCAAATTTCATTTATTTTTTTGTGTTTGATCTACGCGGCGGCCATGATGTATGAAATTGTGCGCCATAAGCCTAAAAAAGAAGGCAGAATGTGACGAGACTTCTAATATTTCGTATTACAAAGCCTTGCCTAACCTTCCCCCCTGGGATTTGCGTAAACTCCCAAATCAATAATGCATTGCATATAGTTGGTACTCATCTCTTGCTCAAGCTCTTTAACTGCAACAGCAGTGGGTCCATGCACTGTGCCATATTTAATGAGAAGCAAACAAAGCAAACAGCAAAACATGTCAACGTAAATCAGTCCATTTGGGGGAAGGGAAATTTCTAAGAAATCAAATGGCTTTTAAAACTAGGATATAGGCCATTTCCGAGTTACACTTTGTTTCTCTGTTTGAGAACGATTCATCGTGCAAAACTTTTCATATGACATTCTCAAACTCATTATTAATTCATCAAGTAGGTAAATTTATGTATCAATACAGATCTGGCTTACTTCCTGATAGCTTCAATAATATGTTCTTAGTGACACACCAGGTGCATTCTTATGGCACTAGAAGTTCAAAGTTTTTTCATTTACCACAGTGCAGAACCAATGTAAGAATGTTCTCAGTTAGTTTCCAAGGTCCTAAATTTTTTAATTCTCTGAGTTCTGAAATTCGTAATGCAACAAGTACCGCTTCGTTTTGCCGTAAGCTGAAAGCATTCCTCTTATCTTAAATATTTATTAAAATATATTTATATATATATGTATCTTTTTTTTTTCCCTCTTTCTCTGTTTTTTAACCTAATTATGATCAATATGACTATCTAATTTATCATAAGATTTTTACAGTAGCTCTGCCATTTTTCCTCATAAAATTAAAATTCTGTTCTATTTATTTATCTGAGGGAGCCCATTCTCTATAAGCCTGCTGGCTTCTTTTGGGCTTCCTCGCCATGAGATTGTAAACAGTAAGACTTTTTTTTTTCATTTTCTTCTCTCTCTTGTACCCCTTATGGCGAATAAAAAAAATGAAAAAAAAAATGAAAGAAAATCAAAGTTTGGATACCCGGTCTTAATTAGCAAAGATTTTGACGATTTTAATACTTCTCCGTTTACTCCTTAGTTTTTGCTTTGATTGAGAAGACATGTCAAACAATCGAGACAGTGTTTCATCGGCTATCCAAAGAGCTCAAATTTCAACAAAAATACTCCTTTGCGCGTCGTATTTTCAACTCCCTTCTCGGTGTTTGGATATCCAGATGAAACACTGTCTCTCGTGTTTTATATATTGCTTAACTTTGATTTGCATGAAAATGAACCTATTTAGGGCACACATTTTGATATAAATGGTTTCTTACGAAGACTGGTTTTGAGGCGGAGGGATCAAGCAACTCGGAAATGGCCTTTTCCTACCGTTGGCACTCCTCTATTGATCATGTTATCTATAGATATTAAACTCTATATCAGTGACTATTTTGTAAGCGTGATACACATGCATGTGCGTGTTACTACATTTCCGTATACATGTGACGAGTGTACTTCCATTTCGCTTTCTTATCAAAACGTTTGACAAGTTGACTTTCCATTGTATCTTGACCAGGTTCAAACGAAACTTCGTTGACTAAAGTAATGTATGAAATAAGCAGTTGTTCAAATACTTGATCCTCCTGAATGTCACTCAAGGCTACATCAGCAAAGAGTCTTGTAAGATCATTCATCTTGAGGTTAACAATGAAGCTTTCCTCCAATTCAGAATCTGTCACAGGCCGGCCTCCGAGATTGTTATTGCAAATTTGATAATCGGCAAAGTCAAAATTTTCGGAAGCATCCGCTACCTCATCGTTGTGCTGATCAAGATCCTTTTTCGCCCTTTCTAACAACCTGTAGTAATACGAAACTTCCTGCTCCACTAATCCGCAGTTTTCCCTGTTCGCTTGAAAGGTGTCTTGTTCTTCAGCTTTAAGGCTGTCTAGCGCTTTGCCAAGTAAGTCATAATAACGAGATACGTTTGAATCTTCGGGTACCTCAGATCCACCATTGGTATTCTCGGTGCCAGTGGAGAAGGAACTATAACACGAGCTGGAATTTCTCCTGCTCTTGGGGAGAGATTGAGATTCTGTTAATTTAGAACTAGGGCTATCAGGCGGTGAACTTTTGTTAGAAAGTGAATGTTCGTTGCTGACCCCCTCACAAGGTCCATGTTTATCCTTCCGCGATACGATGGATGACCTAGAAAATGCCTCTCCTTCATGAGAGGAATCTGAACATGCACCACTGCCGTTCCCTCTTGGGGAAGCTGAACTTTCTCCTGATTCGTCATGACAGAGAGAGATTTCAGTTATAAAACGGTCACTTGGCAGTGGCTGAAATGGTTCGTCGCGAAATGAGGAGGTGGTTTTGCTGCTCTCTGTTTCGATGCGTTCGTCGGCTAGTAACTGTGAATACCAAGCTGACGATTGCTCCTCCTCATAGCTACCATGTAGTGTTTCGCTGGAATCATCAGCATTCTCAATCGATGAGAATGGAGCTTGGGCGACTCTTGGTGGTACAAAACGTTCATTGACCGTTTCCCGCGTCTCTTCCATCCATCCCTCGCTAATGGACTTGAATAAATTAGCTCCGCTTACGGACTGAGTTACACTGCTTTCGCGGTCATGGTCATTGGCTGAGCTAGAATTAGAGCTCAAATTGAGGCTATCCCCCGACGCAACATCGGATTTTGCTAAGATATCGACTTTGTCGGTCCGCAAGAAAAAGTGTTTAAGACGTTTTATAATCATTTCTACTACTTCAGAGTCCTCTGAAGATTGATGTTGATCTTCTTGTACTTCCGCATAGGAGTCCATCAGTATCGTTAAAAAGACGTTAAGCAATATCATAACCATTATCATCATAAACGAAAAAAAGATGGTTGGACCTAGGATTCGATTGTTCTCTCTGATGATGTCAAAATCAAACGCTCCCATAATGGTGTTGAACAATGTTTCAATGGTCGAAAGAAAGGAACGGTATTCAGGCAGTATAGTCCCAAACATTGCGTAAAACAGGATACTGTAGGCAATGTAGAAAATGGAGAAGACAATCATGAAAGACATTAATGGTGATGCAGCCGTTGAAAGAGTCTTGGTGAATTGGCAGATCCTGTGGTTGAATCGAATCAGTTTGAGCAGCTTCAAATTAGCAAAGAAAACTAGAAAAGCCAGCGAGAAGCCAAAAACTTCGTCCCATGTAATAATCCGTATGAAACTAATAAACTTTTCGGGATTAGATTTGATTTGTTCTACTGACCTTTGCGCAAAATTTGTTCGCTGAAACAAAGCACCAGTGCAAGTTAATATTAGTACGATCTGCGCCATTTCAAGCCAGTTCCATGGGTCTCTAAAATAGTCCTTTCGCAGCTTGTACATTTTCTTGATTTCAGTATACATGAACACAACCAAAAAACAAGCAAGGAAAATTTCGCAGACAAGCTTCACAAGGTGAAAGTCGTTTCCGAAGGAATATAAGCGGGCAACTTTAACGTTATTGAAATAAATAACGCCATTCGTTGGAATCCACTCCGTTAAGAAAGTCGCAACACCGAACAGGTTGACTTGGGCACTGTAAATTGCAATTTCTACGAATATGGCACGTGTTCTGGAATCAATCCAAGAGTTTTCCTTAAAGGAAGTCAAGAATGCCTCTGTCAAGTTGGAAAGTGACAAATCAAAGGAATAGCCACCGCCACCATATGTTCCCATGATTCCTAAGAATGGTATGCCTCCAAGTTCACTCATAGTCTGATAAGCCCATGGCGAGTTGGTGGCGTTTGATGTCGTGTTTGACGTGGAATTTGATGACGTATCTGCTACTGTCCACCCTGCACCGTAATTGTTTTTGTCTTCATTAAATAATGAATAGAAGTCATTACAGACAGATATCCTTTCCCGTAAAGGTCCAGGTACTTTGCAACTACCTAAAGATGGGAGTAGTTAAGCACAACATTATCTTACGTTGAATACTTTTTCCTCTTCAACGGTGCAAAATTAGGATAAAGACTATTTACGGATAAAAATATATAACAGCTTACATTTCATTAATAAAATAATGTCTATGATCTATGAATTAAACATATTCTTAAAAATTCTCTTTAAAAACCAGTTAGGCTTACCGTGTCTCTAATATCCTTAGGTAAATGATTTAAAATTTTGGCCCCATGGAAGGCAAACGCCCTTTGCCCAGTCGCGAGCACTGTACTTGGGCACCGTAAGATAAATCTTTTGTCTGGTGTCTCTTTGGTGAATTACTGAACGGTGCTGAAATTGCTCACGGAGATAGTCAGGAGTCAAGTTGTTCATGTATTCGTAAATCATAACTAAGTGGTTAAAGTGCCTATGAAATGAACTTTTAGCTCCCTTTTTTATTCCACTTATTCATAATTTTCGAATTTAAGCTCTGTTCCGGCGCGCGAAATAATTTTTCTATCCCTCCGAAGTTGGCAACAATTGTCGTTTTCCGAGACCTGGGACTAGTGACGTCATAGGGTGTGTAAGGTTCGATCGCTTGACTTAGAGTCAGTGTATTTCCTGCAAAGTTAGCCCTCACTGAGCCGTCTTTTCGGCGGTTTTATTCAGTGTAAAAAGCCCTCAGATGATCATTTATCCAGTAACACATCATCTTCGTGTGATGTTGAATCGCTGCAGTTAGCGGCAGAAGGGGAAGGCTCTTTTAATTCGATGGTTCGGCGCTATCGAGTCGTGTCGTGGAAGAAGGCTGAAGAAGGAGACGTGACGGAGGAAGACGAGGACGACGAAGATGGTATACGCTTTGCGACCTTAGAATCTCGATTCGAAAATAAGGAAATAGTCCGAAATTGGTAAACTATAAATCTGTCATGCCTTCAATGTAAAAAAAATGGCGAAAGCGCTGTTCGCTTTGCCAAGCCTGATCTGATTTAACCACTTAGGTCACGGTTGTGTCGCAAATCTCACACACATCATGTGCAAACATCAAGTTTCAACCAAACGTATGTTTTAACTGCTACAAATAGTATTTCCCTTTTCTGCTTGGAAGGGAGAATATACATAATTACTTTATTAAATCCATTGCCAGTTCCCATTATTTTATTAAATCCATTACCATTTCCCATTGCGTGCAAGATACTCCGGGAGAT
>CM042754.1:19087248-19107248 GCA_022496165.2 Catalaphyllia jardinei
TGTCGGAAGCCTATACTCGAAAATTACGAATCAGAGGATCATAGACTTCAATATTTTAAAATAAAAAAGTAGGCGATAATTTTATTTCATAGGCACTTTTAAAATAATTTTATTTCTTTTTTTATGTTAAGCTATTTCAGGGACCCAGGGTCTCTGAAATATGGTCGTATTTTTTCTAAAGCTAGTCACAATCCTACAGGCGTAGTTCTAGACTAAAATACAATTACGGCACACTTTTTAGTGCTTTGTTATGAACACCATAACCGTTCTTTATATTGGTAAAGAATTGAGAATAGGTAAACAGTATTCTTCCTAAACTAGGCATAAAATGTACCTGGAGAAACTCTGAGTTGACGTATTCTTGCTCCACCAACAAGGCGTGAATTGCAATCTATTGTGTATTGCTCTATAGGGTGGCAACCTTTAGCCCAGTCACGACTTGAAGATGATAAACTTGGTAAGATAGTTTCTTCTATCCAATTCCAGTAGTTATCAACTCCATCAGTCTACAAATGAATTAGAATTGTTTCAATTTTATCATTATTTATGACCGTCATCGATTTTTATATGATTTGCTTTTTCTCTGTGATTAAAATATGCCTGTACTTAGGAAATGCCTGCCTATTTAGCTTAGTCGCTTCGTCCTGTTTGGAAGGTAAAAGTGTGTGGATAATTCCTGAACTGACTCGTTTTGTCGTTTAATTAGTAGAAAAGCGAGATTAAACAATAATTCGCAGTTTGCCAAAATTCTAATAACATATTTCCTTTTTTGTGTGCAAGTGAACTTGTATATACTAGTTATGCAACGCGTTCTGGTGGTATATCGTTGAATACCCCACGATTCATTTGTATTTTCTCGGTATACGCGCCAAACTTTAGTGGCCAACACCTTCAATGCGGTGCAAGGTGATAAAGGTTGGGTGTTAATGTCCTCGAGTATTCCTGTGCACTAATTGGCTATATTTTTTTTATGCCATGCTATAAATCCCTATGCTGAACAAAACTTTATCTAACTTCAAAGAGTTCGTATTACCTGCCCACCTGGTAAGGAGTCATGTAGCATAAAGCGACTCTGATTCTTATACTCCTGAGCGATTAGAGACACTGAGTTTAAAGTAGACCCGTACCGCTCGATCCCGGGGCAAGCGCTCTATCCACGAGGTTTGCTTTTTGGCCTATGCTGTAATCGTTTCGACTTCAAGCTGGATGCGGTACACCTAACCCAAGTTACCGTCCTTCACAGCATTTTTAAGCAGGGTCAAATGAAAAGGAGCCGGACGGCACTCAGTGCAGTATTTTTGAGAAGCTTTCTGGTATTTGGAAATGTGGTGAAACACTATTTCGATCGGTTGATTATTATTTTTAATCCAGTCTAAGACTAAGGAAGAAAAACAGAGAAATATCGTTCTAAAAATCCACGTTAATCAAGGGTGCGTTCCTTTGGGTGATCTGGATCAGGATCAGTGATCCAAGATCTCTCTGGATCGGGGTGCATCAAAGGAACCGGTGAATCCATGGCCAGAGTGGATTCGTCGGTTCTCTTGGTGCACCATGATCCAGACAAATGTTGGCTCAATGATCCTGATCCAGACACCTAAAGGAACGCACCCTAAGATTACATAGCTTACCTCATATAGCTTCTGGCCTGTATAAACTCCCCCAAGATACGTATCTTCGATTAGCTTGGCAACACGATAGGCTTGAGGATCACGTTGACCATAACTTACCAGAAACAAGGCAAGCAGGAAAAGTACGTATGTTATTATTTCTTTAATCATCTGAGACATCCGTATTTCTTGTTTTCTCTGTTTTCTGGCTTTACTAAGTTCAGTGGCATTTGGTGGTTTTAGATTTATACACGGATGTTGTTCAAATCTCCGGTGCATAAACATTTTATATTCAGTTAACCCTTGTTCAAAATTGCCAAAAGCGTTTTCTACCTCGTCACCATCATCATCAGCATCATCGTCATCATCATCATTCATGTCGTTACTTTCCGAGTCGACTGCTTTGATTTGTTCCTGAGGTTCCTTTACCAGAATAGCAATAAACAAAGCCATGAACAACACCTTTATCGGTTGGCTAATAAAGATGTCTTGAACGAGAGATATCAACAGGGAGCAAAGCCACTGGGATGCTACTTCTCTTCGAAACTGAAAACTGTACAAAGTAACAAAGAAAGCTGAAACAAAGGATACGGCAAAGACTCCAAGCCACGAAATATATGTGAACCAGTGAGGAAGATTACGTTTCGTTCTTTTACGCGACGCTGGCAAACGGCCACCTTTCTCGTTAAATTTTACCTCGACATTACAATCCTCCGAGGCTGAAAAATCGATCTCACTTCCCTGCCAATCGTTTTGGTTTAATTCCGTGCGGGAACTCTGACTGTCGTAGTTGCTTGTACTCCTATTTAACCACTGTGTAGTCTTTTCCTTCATGTCAACTGTCTCAACAGGGGGTAGCCCCACAGAGATAGATTCAAGGCCTTCACTGTGTAACTCCTCTTCTTGATCTTGGTTACGATACCACTGAATTATGTCTTCAAAATTTCCTTGGTAGATCCATACCCTCTTTTTCGTTTTCAAACTGTGTGTTTGCTTTACTTTAACGGTGCTTTCTTTTTTAACTTTGGGTTCTATGTTTCCAAAAAGTCCAACAATGGCAATATTAAGAGGAAAAATGACTAGGCTGCTTATAATGCCGATGTATACCTCTCGAGGAGAGAGGCTTATGGGTCCGAAATGGAAGGTGATCGAGGGATCTGACTCTCCATCAAGTTGATAGAACATAGCATTGGCCAACATGGTACAGTAAAGAAGTGCCAAACAGCAAGAAAGTCGCTGGGCAGTAGTGAAGTTACTCTTCCTTGGTTTCGTCAACACAGAAACCCACAGATGACTATCTGTTATATTCTTCTGCGCGACATCGCTAAACAAGTGGTTGAAAGATCTGAGATAATCCTGCCTGGCGGAAGGCAATGTCCGCAGCACTTCACCGTCGTCGAACTCGACGGCAAGCCAACGGTTACACAAGAAAACAAACACGTTGCCGGTCTTCTGGTCACGTATTATGACTTCTTTTAAATACCATGATGGGCTAGATCCTGAGTTGTTATGCCAGATCCTTAGAAGGGTAAGATCTCCTAAATGTCGAGAAGTAGTGAGAAGAAATGAGTCCATGCCAGACCTTTGGAAACGCGCTTCGCTTAGATCTCTCAGTGGGCGTGGACCACTCTCACCCTCCATACCGATTAGATTGCAGCAAACATCAGCGGTGGTTCCAGCTCCTTTTCTTCTTCCCGTTAACACCAAAATTTCGTACTTGTAGCGATCTGATGGGTCATTTTCCTTCAGGAGAACAGTCTCCGCCTAAGAGGAGAAAGCACATTATGGATGATGCAAAGGCGGCTTTTTTTTTCTAGTATTTGTCACGAGTCCCATTCTCCAGATCAAATCACCTGTCCGTTTACATTTTGTCAGTGGGATCAGTTAACGGAAACGACCCATTTGCTGATTAGACAGTCCATGCTCTCGGTTAGTGGCGAGTATCGAGAAACAGGGCGGGCGATCACTCGGATCGTCCCCACTGAAAGAGAGCCCTGAAAATGTTAGGTCGGTTTAGTGGACATTGCTACCAAGAAGAAGAAAAATACGAAGTCACAGTAGGCCTAATAATGAGTAGTAGTAAACGAAATACAGGAGGAAGCGACAACAGGAGTCGACCTAAGAGTTGTAGATGAAAAAGCAGAAGAAAATGAAAGACATAACACAGGACAAAGGAAAAATTAAAGGATGATGAAGGGCAAAACGAGAAGGGGGTAGAGGGAGTGCATAAGGAGAAAGAGGGGGAGGAAGGTGAGAGGAGGAAAAGAGGGTTGATACAATATGTACCTTTTTCGCATTTCGAATGTCGCGTCTTCTAGCCCAGATAAGAAGCAGAATGTAGACTCCCAAAATAGAGAGCACTAAAGTAAAAACCATGGGGTTCTCAGACAATTCCACGAATCCTCTCAAAGCTTTGCGGAAATCAATTCTATTTGGCTCGACAAGCATTTGTGCTGCAAAGGATGTGAGGTGATTACAAAGACACTGAACCTCCGTAGTGCTTGTTTCTGCACCGACCTGTTAAGTAACGTTAGTGGATCAGCAAAGTTTAAAGTTATTTCATGCGATCATATAGGGTAATGCGAGGGGCTGGGGAGGAGGAGTTGGATGAAACACCTAATTTGTTTGTTCGATTCTTTATTTGTGGTATTCTTTTCAAACTTGGTGCATGCGAATATGATGTAAGAAATTGCTCTACAGGACCAGCTGGTTTCACGTTGCTTTACATAGTTATGGATGTAACGCCCTGGAACTTAGATATCGCTGCGACCTAAACCATTTTTGCAAAATTATTACGCAAGAAAAAGTGAAAAAGTTTACTAGGCGAGGAATTTTGTTCAAAGTAGTAAATATGGGCAAATATCAGGTGATGTTTAAAGAATAATCGGAGACGCAATTTACAACATCAACATTTTTGGAGGGGAATTAAACTAATTCACTTCTGTATCCTATCCAGATCAATCAGCAATGGTTCTAAATTAACTAAGTGGATTACTTGCAAGTAAAAGAAGGAATAGCCTTACCCTGCACCCCTTCAGACTCCATTCTTTCTCGCGCCAGTAAAGACATTTTATCTTAGATACTTTCAGACTATATGAAGTACTGGCATTTAGTGATGTTATTGATTCCGCCGAAACACTCCGAATGTTAGACGCAGCTTTCACTTGAATGTAGTATGTTCCCGCGTTCAGTAATCGAGATTCCAACAAAAGGACTTTCCTCTCTTTTCCATCAAGCGACCAAAAAGCTAAGTTATCTGCCACGGATGGTCTCTTTTCATATCCTACCATTATTGTCCATTGAAAAGTAGTTTCACTGTGGGAGAGAAACTCAATAGCTACCGCTACGTCAGCAAAACGCATGTTAAAAGTATGAAACTGAGATGATGTCTCGTTCAAGTGTAGAGCAAAAGCCTCTTGATCTGTATCAAGTGGACGTTTATTATGATGAATTCTGATGTCTATCTCATTTTTTAGACCGCTAATTGAAAACTTGCTTCCGTTCGATCTCTTTACTTCTAAGTCAACCACCGACGAAGTAATATTATCACCATCGCAGATCCTGTATGGACTCTCCTTGAAGGCCAGCAGCTACGAATAAATAACACGACAAATTCAAACAAGCTATATACTTAATGGCTGGGGTCTTCATAGAGCCAAAACGACGACGATGATTACTGAATCCCTCCCTGATCATAAGAAATAGAAGAAGGAGAAACTGCCCATGCCTGCTTCAAGCTCGTATGCAATTACTTATAAATAAAAGAGTAATTGTGATATTGATGAATTGCTTACTCTTGCACCTGTTAGATTACATGTAATAATATCCAACTGTTAGCCATTCGAGAGGTGAGTATCATAAGACCAAAACGAAACCAATTATTTACCAATATAGACTACTCAGCACAAAGACGCAAATTTAGTTTAACGTTTGCAAAATTGAATTTCTTTGTTGCTTCTGTGCGGAGCTCAATTAAAATGGCGGGAAGTCATACGGTCACGTTCGCTTCGTAATCCATACCACGGTTGCGAAATTCGATGGCCCAATGACAGATGGATGTCAATGAACAAAGGATTCTCTCGCCTGACAATTCTTTCTTTCTTTTTTTTGCAGCCTCCAAAGCTAGTCGACGAAATATTTGAAGATTCGTTTAGCCTGCGAAAAGAGCCGTTCTTCTTCGATCCCGGCCTGAGTGGCGTTTCGCGTGAAGGACGTCTGCGATTCACCGCAGAAATTTCCATACTGATGACGTAATCGTGAACTTTATAACTTTGGATAAATTATCATTTGGAGTCACGAAAGGCTTGTGCCAAGCCGCGAATGTCTGACATTCTCACAAATGTACGAGTTACGCTAGTATACCTGCCAACATTTTTTCTGTAAAATGCGTGAGATTTTCCGTCACCACAAAGCCTGAAATTCCGAAGAATTCCCGACGGTTTCCGAAGACTGCCGAAGTTTTCGAAAGATTTCCGAAGATTTTTCAACGATTACCGAAGATTTCCCGACGACTTCCGAAGATAATGAAAGATTTTCGATCACTTTGAAACAGAGCTCGCCAACAATTTCCAAAAGATTTCTAGCCAATTTCGAGCATTATTTAAGAGTTCCGAAGATATTCTAACGACTTCTCGAAAGTTTTTAAGCAATTACCCTCGCTATTGTCAGTTAGGCGTAAGAAATTGGTCCGAGTGCGTGAGATCACAATTTTAGATCCGCAGGCGTGTGACTCACGGTTAATGCGTGAGAGTTGGCAGGTACACGCTAGCAACTGAAATACGGGTAACTGATGAGATCCTAATGGAAGATCGAAACCTTGACTAAGCCGGACAAAGACGCATTCAACAGACTAGCACGTCAACAGTTGCATTTGAATCATGTCGTTACATCAAGCTTGCAAAACATAAACTCATCAGACAGCTGAAAGAAAAATTAGAATTTCACTAGAGCAAAGGTTCGGGGGTAAATATGATATCAGTTCTGTACTCTCAAACAGTTCTAATCACTGTTTACAGAGGTGTCAAAATCAACGAAGTAACACGCAGATCAGCAGCGGAAATCATGTAGAATTTGCCATGACACGGTCTAAAGGTTCAACTCATCTTAAAATTCCACCTTATAGCACGGCATGAAGTGCCCTTCATAAACACGAGTGAAGCGACAAAAAGGTCGAGTAACCGAACAGAGAACGGCAAATGTACAGATGTCGCAAACCTTCGAAGTGGTGTAGGCTTGTCAACCCCAATTTACACAAACCACCGCTACAATATTACAACACGCCAGATTTGTTTTGGTGAGTATTTTCACTGCCCCGCATATTTACAGACTAAATTATGCATAATTACCGACCGAACCAATCAGCGCTCATGACCAGATGGAATTCTCTGCGGTGAATCATAGACGTCCTTCACGCGAAACGCCAATCGGGCCGGGAGCGAAGAAGGACAGCTGTTTTCGCAGGCTAAGTTTCGTTGCGCTACAAAAATTTTGGTGGGTGCAAAAAATCGTTCGCACTAGTAATGGCTTCGCGTTGTCTATTTTTATTTTTTTATTTTTTGGCAAATCAAATAAATAAAATTTCGCGTAGTGCGAACAGGCCCTAAAACCAAAAAAAAAACAAAACCAAAGTAATTGGCTGATTGCTTTCGACACTCAACTGAAAACCACTCTAACTCAGCTTGTTGAAAGTAAGGCTACCTGAAGATTTATTGCATCATCACCCGTTTTGTTGCTACCAGGAAACATTTCATCTTTGGGAAGTTTGAACATTCCAAGGTCAAGGTCGATCGTAGAGTCGTTTATTGACTGGGCTAGAGTTTTCCTAAGTCTCGCTGCTATATTTGTAGTATTAATCACTGTGTCCGCGTCACCCAGTGTCTTAGCTCTCAGAATGGCTAAACATATTTTGTTCAATGCCTGTAGGATTGTACTAGAAACATTTCTGCTTCTCTCCTGTAAACAAAAGCAAATAGAGATATGGTTAGGAGTAAAAAAAAAACTATTCATGTGGTAAGGTGTATTTACTCTTTATTAACCTTCCGTTCAAGCCTGGCAAAGAAGACCAGGGAGTTTCAATACAAAATTGAAATTGTCAAAACAAATGAGGCACGTTATCGTTTTGGCTTAGTTGCCTCCCCTGTGTGCGCCTTCAGTTTGTCAGGGAATAGCAGAATCATCGAGCATTTACTCTTTTTCTGCAAAATATCCTCTGAATTCTGGAAACATGTCTTATCCTGGCTTAAAGAAAATAATATATATATTGAAACATTGCAGGAGTTGGACATAATTTTAGGGGGATTTGACATAAAAGACAATGGTATTTCAATAAGCCATTCATTATTATTAGGGATTATTATTATTTTATTCGAAAAAGTACCAAAATAGTCTACCCACGGTTTATGGTTATATTGCTCGGGGTAAATTGATTTACAGAATTGAACTCCAAATTGCTAGAAAAAAAAATAATAACAGCTTTCACAACATTTAATTAAATGAATAAACTGCATGAAGTACTACCCTTGGAAGAGATGGTGGTGCAATGGTTACAAAAAATATAAATAAATAAATAAATAAATACATGAATAAATAAACAAGTTTGTTTCTGATTATGTTTATTTGGCAGCTTCTTATATGTCCCGTCTAATTGGTTGTACCGTTAAATTCGTTAATCTTAATAATTAATATTTTCAAATAAAACTATCAACTTAATGTAGTTTGTTGTAAGTATAGTACTATAATTTCTTTGTTTAAAGGATTAATGTCTCTGTAACTAGTTTGTTGTAGCTAATGTACAGTGATTAGTTTACTCTAAGTATTACATATATACATGAATTAGTCAGTTATTCTCTGTAATGTACCGTCAGTAGTTTATTGTATTATATATAGTTTATTGTAATTATGTATTGTAAGTGAGCTTTTTCAAATAATAAAAAAAGAAAAAATACAAAAAAGATATTTAAAAATGTCCATCAGCCAAAGCTCTAAGGGTTATTTCGACATATAGCGACATTGTTATGAAATGACCAATTCAAATGCACAATAACCAGCCAGACAGCTATGTGGCCTGACGGACTGACGGACTGACGGACTGACGGACGGACGGACGGACGGACAGAGGGACAGGCAGGGACGCAGGCAGAAAAGCAGACAGACAAGTAGATAAAAAGAGAGACGGACAAGCAGACGGGCAGGCGGGCAGAGAGACAGGCCAGCAAAAGTAACGACAGATATAGAGATTTATAACATCAACAACATAAAGATAGTGTCAACCCATCCCTCTTTTTTTCCGCAGTACATATTATCTGTTAACAAATTTACCTTGATCTCGTCGGTACATCTATGCACCGAACCATTGCGGCTAATTGAAAGACCAGTCGATACGCTGTCTTGTATGTTGGCAACGCTTTTAAAAATCGTCTGCGCCATCTTTACCAAGAACGAGACTGGTACATCTGTTTTCTTCACAGTGGCTTCAACAATTACCTTTAGTAACGCAGCACTTTTATCCTTGAATCAAAAAGAAATATATAACAGTGAGATTAAAATTGTAGGAAGAAATTGTCCCGCTGGCATTAAAGCAATGCTCAATAAAAGTACGCGAAAGTGTACAATAAACGTCTATACTAAACTACATGTTATAATGCAGTTACTACTCTGATGACCACCGGCAAAGGGAAATAGTCAATGTGGTCTCAACTTCCCAGTGAAAATCTCCTAGCAAAATTATAAAAAAAAGACAAAAGAGTGGCATCCATTCTATTCCTTGCCGCCCTTGCATTGCTCACCCGTGATCGAGTTATCCAGTGATTTTGGGTTTTCAGTCCCTTTTTTACCAGTAGCTGGTGTTGTTTAGTTCTGGCTAACTCCGTGTTCAACTTCTCGGTCACGCTTATCAAAAGAAAAAAAAAACTTAGGTCTACCGACTGTCTGTCTTAGTAGTGATAACTGCCTCGTTTATATGCGTATTTTTTAAGGCTAATTAGTTTCAAGTGCTGCGACAAGCTCAATACCTCTATACTTAAAAATTTCATTCATTTGTTTATTGTCTCTTACATTGATTTCCCGTGTATATATTTATAGCGTTATTGAGATCTTTGTAGTTTAACGAAAGTCATTCAGTCGAAAGCTGTTCTAAAATGCTATTTATCATTAGCACACTTCATCGGTCACTCAATAAAACAGTTGGAAGTAGGCTGGTCTCTGTTTCAAAATGTACAATACAATACAGTAGGAGATAATTCAATTGGAAACAAGCAAATAAAGACCCTCACACTAAACAAAAGAAATTAGAAAACAGTTCCAAGGAAGCACGCGCGCTGATTGGTTAAAGAGCCTGTTTGTATAACTCGATGGAGACACAGAACTAAGCGCTCGCTGTTGACCTAGTGATGGCGCGAGCAAAGAGAATTTAAATTTTGATAATCAAAGTTTACAAGTTGTTTTCCTTTTTCTCGTCGTGGTGTTTTCTAAATGAAATAGAAAACATGTACTCCGTGTTTGTATCGAGTTATACAAACACTCGTGAAAGTTTGGGAGAACTCGAAAAAGCTGTGGAAACACTCGCCTGCGGCTCGTGTTCCCACAGCATTTCTCGTTCTCCCAAACTTCCACTCGTGTTTGTACAACTCGATACAAACACGGTACATGTTTTCTATTTCTTAATTAAAAGATAACTATTACCCGTGCATTTAAAGTGAGAACATCTTTATTTGCAGTGGCCATCTCAAGAGTGTCGATGATAACAAGAAAGTCATCCGCAGTTGTCTCATTACTATTTGCTACAATTTTTGTGACCTCTGATAGTTTGGATATGCTCTTCTCAATTATCTGAAACGGAAAAAAAAACACATAAGAGAAAGATTTAAACCTTGATATTTAGTATTTTCGTTATGCAGAATCGAAAGAGTTGCAGAGGTAACTTTGGAATCGAAAGTGATGGCTAGTCTCAATATTATTACTCGGTGTTTGTGCAAGGTATTACTGTGAAAATCGCTTAATTGTGATTGGCACCTGGGCTCAAATTAACGTTCGCGATCGTAATCTTCTTAGTGTTATATTTAGCGAATAATTGTAGAAGCTGGAATAATTAATGATTTTCTGTACTCGCCATTAGGATATTTGGAAATAATCTTAAATTGCACTCGCCTTTAAAGCGAGTGCAATAACGAGTGGATTGTTCAAGTACCAGTTGCAGGGTAAATGTAAACTGAACTAGTTTTCACTCGATTATCAATGTACGAGGTTCTACACTCTTTACGGCTCCGTTCAATATTTCGCTTACGTTAGAATTAGGAATGTTAACAAGCATACGACTAATTAGCTCATAAGTTGTCGACTGAAATGTAAACGTTACCCCTTAAGTCAAGAACTGTGCTTAATGATAAATTTGCTTCTAAACTCGTTGATAAGCAATGGATATAGGGTGCATGAAGAACCTAGAGCAGTTTTCAACTGAGTGCCGTAAAACCAAAACCAAACTGATCATTCTGACCAATCACAAAGGACACAACAATCCAGTGAACCAACCACGAATCGACGTAAATACACGTATCCACAACATAGCAAAGGAAAACCTGTTCGAGTCCGCGCGAGTAAGTCAAAACAATGTGATCATCGACCAAGTGGGCTAAATCAGACGGAATTCCATAAGAGTAAGACGGCATTTTTTTCATTTAGGGAAGAGTATGTTTTAGGGGCAACTAGATCAGTTTTTGCGTTATTCCCCTAAGATATTATATTATAGACAAAAAAGAGGTAAGTACTTGGTGTACACTATAATATCTGGAAGGGATACATGACGTACTTAGGAAAAAAGATCGAGACAGCCCGCTGTCTGCATAATGGAATAAACTAGACGAAAAAACTTACTGTAGCCCGTTTAATTTGTTCAGCTGAAATCGTTGCCCTGGTAGGCGTGAGTGTCGCGTCTTGAGATGTCATGCCAGCTTTTGTTGCTTCAACTGGTGACTGTTGGGTGGCTATCTCATTGGTAGGCTGGACATTTGTTACCACTGATTTCTGAGAGGTCTTTTCCTCGTTGGAAAGTGAAAGCAGTGCTAGGGTGTAAGCTAAATTCTGGGTCAGCTTTCTAGCTTCATCAGGGTTGCTGGCAGGGGTATCTTTAGCATCTAAATCACCCATTAAATCATCTACATTCACTTTTTCTCTCTCGCCTTGCTTCAGCTGAGTAGAAAAAAAGTCCAAAACTATACTATAAAATGATTAATATTAACATGGCCAGTGAAGAATATGTGTTGACTCGGTAAATTGCTCGTAAAAGGCTTATTTGATATTTGAGGAAAATGAGAAACTGTGTAACTCGTTTCGGTAAGTTAGAAGTAAGTTAAGTTGTTAAAAACGCCAGAGGTTCAAGAAAAGCGATTGTGGTTAGATATTGTTTTGGTTGTGCAGTAGCTGTTATAATTAATGAAATAGCAACATTGTAGCAGCTTAGAGAATTCGGAGCAGGTTTTGATCAACTTTTAGACTTTTTGGCGACATTTAGAATATTCTGGGCAACTTTATTTTTTTAATTCCGCGGAGCATCATAGGGACAGGTTTATCATCCCCACTAAACTTTGGTTTTTGCTGTTCGTAGTCACGTTTCATTATTTCCGCTAGCTTCATAAACCGACACATTCCAGGTGTGAACGCTCAAACCTAGATCAAAATCTGATTCTTTTTATTATGTCACGAAGCCAAAAGAAGGGTGCTGTGAAGCATGTGTAAAATCATTAGACATTTGTGGGAACAAAACCACTTTTTTATCTCTTCCGATTTATCTATCTTACCTCTACATAGATGACCATTTCTGTCTTCCAACCAAGGGAGTCTTCAACTGCTATTGTGATAGGTATTTGTATGGCGGACATACCCTCGTCGGGTTCCTTAAGAATCTTAAACTGACTTGATGAATTTGGGTTTTTGCTTGACTTTGGAACTGGGGTTACATCACTGCCATAACTATAACTAAATAAGTATCTAAGAGGCTTGTCGGGGTCTACCCAGCCAATACAGGTGACCTGAAAGTCCGTTTTGTAGCCTTCCCCCGTCTTTGGATGACATGTACAATTTCCAGCCACTGGAGGTTCATTTACTCTTATAGTCTCGTTGACATAGCCAGACTCTCCGCTTTCCCTCCAGACTTCCAGCTGTACGACACCCTCACCTCCAGGTCTCAAAATTTCTTGAAAGATGTAGGACTTTACAATGAAGTAATCATTTGATGCTTCTATATTTAACTGACTCGGAATGTTCACCCGAGAACCGCTTTTCATGAAAATGCTCCAATTATAGAAAATTGTAGATCCGCCACACCCGTTCACGCAAACAGCTTCTAGTCTAAGGTCTATTGACGGCGACAGCTTAACCGAGCAATCCCGCCCAGGGCAACTGATGAAGAAGGAAACAAATTAGATACACATAAATACGTAATCTTGCACCCCAAAAGTCTACCCAAGTGCACAAAAGGGAAACGTAGATCTATTGTTAGGATTGTTTGTCAAAATTATGTTGTCACGAAGAGGGAGAGAAACTATACTGCGTCTATCCTCTGAACGTTGAGGTACTCTATTCTATTCCACAAAGGGTAAAACGCTTATTCCCAAGGATAGTAATATCCCGTAATCACTGCTCATAATCCTCAATTTAACCCCTGGTACTACTAAAGGTTACATTTGCCTACCTCTATTCAACAACGTAAAACTATTGCGCATTACAACGAGCTTACTGAGTTTTAAAACTTAGCTCAGGTTAGGCAAAGTCAATTCTTGACAGCATAAATTGCAAGTAGATGAAATTTTAGTATTTATTTCAATAGTTCGGTACCCGAGGCTGTTCACGAGGGTCTCAATGGGGTTAACCGTTAACCGTCAAATGGCCAAAAAAAAAAAACCGTCAACCGTCAAAAAGGGAATATCTTTATTGTCAACCGTCAAATGGGCGAACCAAAATTAGCCGTCAAATTCCTCAGCAACTTCGTTCCCTGGGCCTTTTCCCTGAATTTGGGGCGGGGCCCCACCCCTAAGCCAGGAAAAAGGCCCTGGGAACGAGGCTGCTGACTTCCGCTAACTTTCGGTATCGTAAAACGTCAGTAATCACATATCACTTCGCATTACCTCGCTATCGCTGTTCGTTTGCTCTTACAAAGCATGACGTCCAGTATAGACCATTTTACAGTCGTGTGCTCACGTTGTTATAATGCTAACTAGATTATTTTACAGGACAAAACCAGAGAGGTCCGAATCAAAACAAGGTCAACTCCAGCCTCACTGCCATTCAAAGACCAGGTCACCGAGCAACCTCGTTCCCAGGGCCTTTTCCCTGGCTTGGTTGGTAACCGAGCAGCCAACTGTAACAAATATTAATGGAACAATGGAGCGTTATACAAAAGCAGCCTTTGCTGAAGACAATTTTTGAAAAACCTCCAATAATCTCCCACAAAGAAAGGTAAAACCCTCAAAGACACGTTCGTTAGGGCCAAAATATGATTTCAAGGCGACTCATTGAGAGTCCCTGGAGTCTGTCATCATTACCTTTTCATCGCATTAATACGTCCAGTGGTAACGGAAGTGATGTAATTACGCTAATAATACTCATAGTTTTCATAGTTGAAGACCAAAACCTCATTTTTAGTGCCCAAATTATAGGATTAATTCCAGTATTCAAATATGACCAAAATATATCGTTTAATTAAAACTTACAGCCAAATCTGTGCTTTAAATTCGTGTGATAAACGTCATTCCGAAAAAATAACCGTCAACCGTCATATGACCTAAAATTTAACCGACAACCGTCAAAATCACCTATTTCTAACCGTCAACCGTCAAATGGCCCCCCCCCCCCCCCATTGAGACCTTCGTTCACTAGCGTGCTTACCTTATTTTAATTTCTGGTGGTGGTGGTGGCGGCGGCGGCGGCGGTGGTGGCGGTGGCAAAACAAATATTTCCACTTCATCTGTCAGAGGCTCGCGGTCTTCTTTTGTAACTACCACCTTAAATATGTACGTTTTGTTTCCGGCATATTTATCAAGACTCGTTGTGAAAATTGGGGAGTCTATAATTTTTATAAAGTTGTCAGAACTCAGCTGATTATCGTAGCAATGAGCAAAATCCAGGGTCCTGCAGTACCATTTGAATTCCATGTCTTTTTGATCTTCATATTCCTCTAGGTCAGGATCATGAAACGACGCGTCTATCGTGAGGGTTTCTTCCTTACTTGCGTTCTGTTTGCCACCTTTTATGCCCCCGATAAGAGGAGAGCGAATTACCTCAACGTTAATAGTAGCGTTTCTAATCACTTCTCCATAGAGACTTCCTAATTCCTTGCTTGCCAGTTCCACAATGAAGGCAAACTCATATTTTCCGTATGACAAAGAGCGCGCTTTTGTTGTAATTTGTGAAGATCTTTCTTCTCTCTCTCCACTGACGTTAGGTTCATCCCCTGCAGGACTTAATCTCTTCACAATCCACTTGAAATTTACATCCTTAGAAGTTGCAAACGCACACTTGACGGTTTGACTCCCTCTAAACTGAAACCAAGGTTCAGATCTTTTGTATTTTAAAGTCTGCAAGCTACCATCTATCTCTTTCAAATCTCCATTCACTGATTCCCATATGGAAACAGTTTCAATTCTGCAATCAGGCTTGGTGACTTCAACAGCCACGCAAACTTTTGCCTCTGACACATTGTTGAATACAGTAAGGCAAGCTGAATAATTACCCTCAGAACGATATGTGTGATTAAAAGAAAACGTATAATTATTTGTATTAATCGTTGAACAGTTAAATTTTGGCGTTGAGAAGTCATTCAATGTCGCTTTAAAACACGTACCTTCATCGAATTTTGGTGCAGCAATTTGAAATCGAGTAGCACTTCTTAGCCAAGTGAAACCACTTGATGAGAATGTTACACCGCTTATTGTCTCTTGGACAATGAATTCAACTGATGCCGACATATTTTGAACGACTTTATCTACTAGAACACTTCCAGAAAACTTTCCTTTTTTTCTTAAAATCACACTAGTAATTGGCTCTTTGGTGACCGCAAGAACTCCGAATTCTGTCATTTTCCAGTGATAAGCCTTGTCAAAATCTTGAGAAGTTGTCATAAATGTTACATTATCGCCAAGAGTAAAGTATTTCCTGTATGGAATACCTGTAATAATGGTCGAATAGTTACAATCAAGGCACACTTTCATAAATGGCTTGATCAATTCTCGAACTGTGACAGTTGTGTTCAGCGCAATTCTGCTGACCTCATTTGAGCAGTAAATATAGGTTAAGAATTTCCCTGGAAATAAATAGTGATGTAATATGACAGCTTCTCCATGCGTAAATACCAATGGCCAGCTACTGCGTATAGATGAGTTGTCGCCAAAATCCCACCAACAGGATGCATCAGTGGGTAAGGAATGGCTTAAAGCCGAGGTTTTGAGACTAAAAGCCACATATTCGGAAACTTTAATTATCGTCCCGTTAGCTGTCAGGGCTATATTAAGCAGAGGATTCTGTACAACCACGTTCGGAGTACAAGTTGTACTGAGCTCACCAAGAAGATTAGACGCGTTTACCTTGACCACATACAAACCGTTTGAACTAAACAAATGTTCCACGATAAAGGATATCCAGTGAACAAAACTCTGTCGCAAACGAACGGTTTCACTTTGATCATTTTCAAACTCCGTCACAACTGTGACATGCGAACCAGATTTAACAGAAATATTGAAGGAAGCGTTCTCTCTCGGAGTGACGTACCGTTGCAATAAAACACAAGTTAAATTGACAATGGGTATCTGTATCCAGGCAACGCTTTGGGCGACTTCGGGGCCATGCCGATTTTCGCAAAGAACACTGATCTCATACTCCCCTTCCTCGTCGTATTCGTGAAGCACAGGCATGTCGATCTCTGACACATCTGTCTGTAAGGTGGTGCCATCTCCGAGAGTCCAGTAGCAGACGAACGCTGTTCCCGTGCTCATTAAGAGTGTAAAAACAGATGGTGTTCCCTTGCTTGCTACATTGACCTGTACCTGAAGATTTTTGATCAGCTCATCCTCCTGCACGATAACCCTTGCGAAATGCGTCTTGTACATATTACTGACACGGTTAGTGCAGCTGACGTTAACAGTATACTCTCCGGATGTGCGGTACGCATACATTTGAGTAAACTCGTTGATGTCGCCGCGCAAAACATTTTCGCCGAAATCATAGTCGCAGGAGACGTTTGTGCCATTACAAATGCTTGCTTCGACTGTAATGCTTTCACTAGTTGCAATGTACATATCTTGAGAACCATATTTAATTCGAGGTGGTGGGATTCTGATCGTCACATTTGCAATCGGGTCTTGTACATATACGGTGCATGTTGTACTCTTATTTTCAGCTTCCACCTCGTTTATAGCATTTATGGAGACGTAGTAGATACCCACGCTCTCGTAGTGATGACGTAATAAATTTTGAGCAAAGCCGTCGGTAAATGTCTCGATAATCTGCTCAGGGCTTCCATCGCCTGTAGATATTGTAAATGTGACGTTTGTTCCTGCAAGTTAGATAACAAAAATAGAGTCTGAATACGAGCCAAGTGATATAAAGTGCGCATGCCTGTATTCTCGTCGTCAGATTCTGTACACTGAAATGACTTAACAAAATGGTCTGGACAATCACAGAATTAAACCAAACTGAAAGCCCATAAATGTATTCCGTGTGAAAGTTCTTCAATGTGTGTACAATGGGGTTGAGTTAAAACAAATTTACCGATCTTTTTCACACACAATTTCTCCAGAGATGAGCAGCTGCTAAAAGTTTCAGTATGCCATGTAAAGCAAATTTGATTTCATTGTGGTGAAACAACCAGACCCATGCAGAATCGTAACTTGAAGAAGATTACTACATGTACAGGCAAAAAAAGTGAACTACCTTGAGAAATTATCCATTCAATGACTATCTCCTCCAACGGGACTACAGCAGCGGTGTTCCTGACGCACCCAAGGCCTATAATTTCGTCCTGCACTACAATGATACCACTACTTCGAACTGTGTTATTTCTGTTGGAGGCTGTCACTTGCACATTATAAACACCGGGATCGCTATAAACCTGAAACAAAGCCTTGGTAGTCTCAGTGAATTCCTCGTCGTCAAGTTTCCATCGATATACAATATTAGTTCCTTCGTGTGGTTCAGTGCTGATGAGAACGAAATCTCTAGTCTTGACGGGATGATTCGGAAGGCGTAGACTGAATTGCGAGATTGGAATATCTGCAAAAGGAAACAAGAAATCGTTATTTGCATCGCTTTTTATCGGCGTTAGTTTTACGAAGCCTTCATTGCAGTTAGCAATTTCAAAGAAGCCTGGAGCCCTTTTTTACCGGCGCTTTCATTACGGTAATGTGAGATTAGTAAATTATAATATTCAATAATAAATTACCAGCCATTAATAAAGAAGATGGTCCAGGATAACAGAAAGGTCTCTAGTCCCAGAACCTTCAAGTAATAAGTACGATTGAGAGTGGATGATGAAAAAAAAAAAAACCCGCCCCTGGCTTTTTTCTTTTGATAGGGATAATCGTCAGATAGAACAAAGAAAATGATTTTTAGTAGATTAGCTTCCGAAAGCCGGAAGGAAACACCCCGTTATCAGGCAAAATTAAAGGGCACCATTTCACACACGATTCACAAAAACTGATATAATATTAAAAATATCTCGATAACTTTACAATTCCTAGTACATCGTGAAGTTATGGATCTAATGAAACCCAATTAAGTTTTTATAAAGTCTACCTCTTATTATCTCTTCCACAGACGTAGTAGGAGTAGGTGGCGTAGTCGATGGCGGCGACGTGGTTGGTTTCAATCCACAAGCCTGGTACATAGGGGGTCGAATGTCGTAATCTGCAAAATAAAATCATTTAGTTAACCTTTTCGGATCTAAATTGCCGGCCTTTTCCCTAATTTAATTGAAAGACACCTTTACCCACGTTTGATATATCATTTTAACGTTCTTAATCTGCGTGTTTCAAAACAATGACGTCCGCTACCCCTTGTTCTCTATTAGTATAAATCTACTAGCAGTGACTAGCGTTCTATCACGAATGCCGTTCTCTGATTGGCCACGCTTACTCACTACCTATTCTATGTTATATAATAACCCAAGTTATTATCGCCTTTTCATTGGTTCTCGCCTATGATCTTTTAGAGGACCGATGCACGATTGACGTCATAATTTCAAAGTTTTCCCCTCTGCTGTTTTAAAATGGCGGAAAGTTTTGAGAATAAGGATAATATTTTACGTGACTGGGCAAAAGGTGAGGTTCCAAAAAAGTCTTGCCGAGGCATTAAACAGGTTCGGGAAACCAGAAAACGAAAGATAAAGCCGTTTCTTTTAGAAAATGATACAGAAATAACTTTCTAGCAGCCTTAGTCGGCAGTCGAGCGAAACTAGACCACGCACAAACTTGGTCTTGGCAAGCCGAGAACCATTGCTTTATCTCGAACAAAACCAGTAAACAAAATGTTTCTGAGATTAATTTACTTAAAAAATCAACCTTTCCAAGTGTCAAAACAACTGTTGACACACTGATTGATGTCAGGAATGAAACATCAAAACATCACTTCTTAAAATAGGTAAAATAAAATACATAACCTTGCTTTCCGATGCGAATGTTCCTGTCCGTTTCAGGGCACAGCAACGCGCTAAGTATAGCTAACCACAGCCCACGGTCAACAGCATCGCAGCTAAAATGTGTCTCCGGCACTATATCAAGCTGATTTGAGAGTCACCAAACACAGGAGACAAAAATCTCTACCGTCATTTACGCTTCTTTTATCAAATGGTGTCTAGGTTGACCGCAACCACAAGTTTTCCGAGGGTATTTTTTTAACTCCTGTCATTTTCAAGGCAACGTCCAAGCTTTTCGGCTGACAGGGCTGCTCCGATGACAAACACGGACTTGATTTTTCCGGCATTTTCTTCGCTGTAAGTTTTCATTGAACGTGGAGGGACGCTCGAGTCAGGTTACAGTGGCGTGACTTTTTTCGACCAATCAATTCTTTGGTACGCGTAGCAACCAATGAAATTGTCTCATTTTGTATAGGTCATAGATCACGTCAAATGGCTTTTTTCGGGCAAAGGCGGGGCAAAAGGCCGGCTTTCGCGTTATGTTAAAATATTTTGAAACAGAAGACGTCAAAATGTGGTAAGAACATCAGTGACATATTCGGCTACGCCACAGGTGCCACTTTTTTGTTCTTACCACATTTTGACGTCATCTGTGATCTATTATTGAGCAGACGCACGGCAACATGGAAACTGTTTGTTAAATAGTTAGAGAGTAGCGTAAGAGTGCCCTTGCTAACAAATTACAGTCCCTCCTTGGCGTTTTCGAAATGTCTATGAAA
>CM042754.1:19114748-19125164 GCA_022496165.2 Catalaphyllia jardinei
TAGGCTGCTTTGCGAAAACATGATCACCTGCAATGGTTTCATGAGAGAGGTCCAAATTAAAAGTTAACGCCGCCTTTGTTGATGCTCCGCGGGCCATCCTACAAGTCTGCAGATTTTATTCTTAAGAAAATCTTCCTGGATAATTTTGTAACGGAGTAGTGTCAAAAGAGAAGGGACGCGAAAAGCGTTTAACAAAATTCATCCGGATATACAGGGATAATTAAGAGTTTGGTAATGACGGATGGTGTTTTATGCCAGCGTTGCTAGCGTAATCAAACTGTTACTCCAAGCAGGAGTAATCGAGGGGCCCGCTTAGTAGCGGTTGCGTCACATGGAGTTTTTCATTTTTTTATCACGGACTATGAATAAAAACAAAATTGTGCAAGTGTAACGTAACCCTCTTACAGGACACTTTCAAATTCCATTTCGAGATTGGTTGAGGATATGAGCCTTGTAGCGTCGAGTTGGGTATA
Source organism: Catalaphyllia jardinei (assembly GCA_022496165.2). NCBI lineage: Eukaryota > Metazoa > Cnidaria > Anthozoa > Scleractinia > Caryophylliidae > Catalaphyllia > Catalaphyllia jardinei. The sequence goes on from CM042754.1 coordinate 19,115,222, forward strand.
GCTATCTCATAACTACAGCTGGCGCAATTGTAATAATTGTTTTATTGAAAAAGCCCAAACATATAGTAAACTAGGCTAAAAGAAACATCAAAACGCCCCAAAAATAAAACGTACGCCCACCATATTTGTAGAGAAGATGATATCAACAGTAACAGCAACATTAATCTTTATTTTCTTTCATTTTATTATTAAATGATGTTTGGCCCGAGGAATTAACGGCATCAATATTCGAATTGCCATAATAAATATACAACACGGTAGATAATGAAAATTTAACATTAACTCATTTGTAAACTATATCTGGTTTAGTAATTAAACAAGAAGAACAGCCTCGTTTCCATGGTCTTTTCACTAGCAGGTAGTGGGAACGAGGTTGCAAGGAGAGATCTCCCAAAGTCACTGAGATATTTGTATTTTAGTGCCTTCGTGCAGCATTAAGATAGCATCACTTACCCAGCTGTAAGCACTGGGTGGATTCGTTCCATGAATTAAGTGTGTCTATTTCCTCAGTGTTGGTAATCCTTCTTGGAAGAGGTTCTGGTCACAAACAAAAGCACGACTACAAACTTAATCCACGGGCTAATCAAATTTTGTTAAAACCTAGATCATTGCAATTCAGGAGTTTTCATTGGCTTAGCCATCATGATCTTTTTCATATTTAACAAATAGATTCCATGTTGCCTTGCGTCTGTTCAGTAATAGATCACAGATGACGTCAAACTGTGGTAAGAACAAAGCCACTGATGTTCTTACGATATTTTGACGTCTTCTGTGATCTGTTACTGAATCAGACGCATGGCAACATGGAATCTATTTGTTTTATATAATAACGAAAAACCTTTTCTCAGCATAACGCGAAAGACGGCCTTTTGCCCCACCTTTGCACGAAAAAAAGCCATTTGACGTGATCTATGATCTATACCAAACGAAGCAATTTAATTGGTTGCTATGCGTAGCAAAGAATTGTGATTGGTCGAGAAAAATCACGCCACTGTCAAACCTGACTCGAGCGTCACTCCTCGTTGAATGAAAACTTACAGCGAAAGCAGAATTGAACTGCGAAATCTACAAATCTTAAAGAAAATGCTGGAAAAATCAAGTCATTTTTTGCCTTCGGTGCAGCCCTGTGAGCTGAAAAGCCTGGACGTTGCCTTGGAAATTACAGGGGTTGAAAAAAATACCCTAGAGGCCATTTGATTCGAGTTTTGAGTGAAAGGAGCGTAAATGACGGTGGAGATTTTTGTCTTATGTGGTGGGTGATTTTTAAAATATAATTTGGTTTTATCAACTGAGTTGATAATGTGAATTAGCCACCGTAAGGAGATTCAGAAGCTGACGTTTCGAGCGCTAGCCCTTCGTCGGAGCGAATCGAGGAATTGTGGGTTGTGGGTTTCATTCAAACGCGACAAAAACATAGGTAACTTTTTAGTCAGAAGTGCTTTTCAAACGAGTGAACAACCCGGTACTTTTTAAATGTGCACGCCTACGATGCAAAACATGTCCTTTCATTTGCAACGTTGAAAACTTGTCGGGACCCAAGCGATCCATTAAGATCACTGATCATTTCACCTGTACCTCAGCCAATGTCATCTACTGTATAACTTGCACCCTTTGCAAAAAGTTATATATCGGCGAAACAGGTAGACGACTATAGGCGACCGATTTCGAGAACATCTTCGCGACGTAGAGAAAGACGACAAAAACGCATCTAAACCGGTCGCTAGACACTTTAATCTGCCGAATCATTCTACGCAACATATGACAGTCTGCGGCCTCTCCCTACATCAAGCCGCAAAACTCTAGAACAAAAAATTATTTTTCAAATCGGCACTCTTAATCCTCACGGTATCAACGAACGTCTTTCATTTAACTAATTTATTCTGTTTTTCACGTTGCCAGGCACCAACCAGTAGCGTAGCTCCATATTTCTGTATATAAACCACACACAACCCACAATTCCTCGATTCGCTCCGACGAAGGGCTAGCGCTCGAAACGTCAGCTTCTGAATCTCTTTAAGGTGGCTAATTCACATTATCAACTCAGTTGATAGAACCAAATTATCTTGTAATACTCCCACCTACGCAGCACCACAGTTCCTTTAGAAACTTACCTCCTTTACTGGATTCTTAAAATAGCTTGATATAGTGTCGGAGACACATTTTAGCTGCGATACTCTTGACCGTGAGCTGTGGTTAGCTATACTTATCTCGCTGCTGTGCCCTGAAAGGGACAGGAACATTCGCATCGGAAAGCAAGGTTATGTATTTTATTTTGCCGATTTTAAGAAGTGATGTTTTGATGTTTCATTCCTGAAAACAATCAGTGTGTCAACAGTTGTTTTGACACTGGGAAAAGTGGAATTTTGGAAATAAATTAATCTCAGAAACATTTTGTTCATTGGGTTTGTTAAATTCGAGATAAAGCAATGGTTCTCGGCTTCCCAAGACCAAGTTTGTGCGTGGTTTAGTCTCGCTCGACTACTGGCTGAGGCTGCTAAAAAATTGTGTATCATTTTCTAAAAGAAACAGCTTTATCTTTCGTTTTCTGGCTTGTCGAACCTGTTGAATGCCTCGGCAATACTTTTTTGTACCTTATCTTTTGCCCGGTCACGTAAAATATCATCCTAATTCTCAAAACGTTCCGCCATTTTAAAACGGCAGAGGGAAAAACTTTGTAATGATGACGTCAATCGTGCATCTGTCCTCTAATAGATCATAGGCGAGAATCAATCAAAATGCGAGAATAACTTGGGTTATTATATAAATATATATATAACACAGAAAGAGCTTGTTCTGTTGTGTTTCATCACATTACCTCTATATCATACAGCAAATGAAGAAGCCTAAGTCGTGTGGACAAAAATCTCTGGACACCCAGAACACTGTTTAGAGAAATACAGAAAACACTGTCTGCGGCTCCTACGTCCTACATTTCCCCCGTGCTCCCAAATACCTGTCGTGCCCCATCGCAGTGTAATACTCGACTTAGGCTTCTTCATTTGTTATTATTGTTATTTAATTAATCTATACTTAAATACATAACAGATATATGGCCCGTCTAGATTAGCCTTTGCTAAAGCTAGGCCGATTCATCTTAGTGTATTAGCGAATAAGGGCTTTTTTATTATGAAACATGAATATTCCCTATTTTGTTGCTGTTGTTGTTGTGCTCTATTTATTTACCATATATATATAAGTGAATATCTAGCTGGAAATGAAATGCCAAGTCATACGTTCTGTTGATCATATCACCTGGATTATATCTATATCTATGTCTATATCTATATCAAATGATCATTTGAATGTTTCATTTGAAAAGTAGGCAACGTCAGATTATGACGTTATGTCGCGATTGGATTTGCCATCTACTGATTGTTGAGTTTTCCAAAATTGAGAAAACGGCAAATATACCTCAGAAAATCAATGAAATAGTACCAAATCGTTAACGAAATGTGACAACATTGATGGTATATGTAGACTTTGGGAAGAAAAACGTTATATCCGAGAACAATAACATGGAACCCCAACTTGCAATTGACATAAATTTGGAAAGTTTGCCAACTTTTAGGTATATATTGTAGAGCTTTATATGGCAAGCTAGAAAAGACCAAGAACAGGCGGAAAAAGGGTAAAAGGAATTTCTTTCAGATAATCTGAATTAGTACATTCTCAGCTCCGACTATTGCATTTCTAGCTTTTTGATTGGCTAAAAAACTCCGACTATGAGCCAATAGTCGGAGTTTTACGTCATATGGAAAATGGTGCGCCAAATTTAAAATTTTTCGCTTTGTAAAATTGTGGAAATAAAAATCGGCGCAAAACCCGGTTTGAGAATTTACTAAAACAATTATTCCATTCGCCCTTGTTGGATATGAAGTGATTATAATCAACTCGCGCTATGCGCTCGTTGGTTATTTATCACTTCATATCCAACGCAGGCTCATGGAATAATTGTTTCATAGTGCATAGGAGTTTTTCTGCAAGCTTCTCCGTCCAAATGAAATACACGGATCTCAAATATATAAATCGCAAACATATAACTTGAGTTCTCAACCTGTTTCAGTCAGGGGTATCCGTCTACAGAGCTGAAAGTAAAGCTCAAATTTTGTAATAAAAAAAACAACAACAACAACAACGATTACCAATATGCAGAAAGTAGCATTTTTGTTCTCCCAAGAACTACAAGTCCGGCCTTGCTGGTTGTAACTTTGTTGACTGAGCAGTATCAAGAAAGCTAAGTTTTGTTGCTGGCGTCTCATCGTTCAAAGATGCTGTTATCTGTTTCACGGATATTTACTTCAAGTAAGAACCAAACCAGTAGTTTGTTGTAGAATTTTGCAGACCGGTACATCGAAAATTTGGATTTGCAGAAGCATAATAACCAAAGTTGTCTTCGGAACGCACTGCACCGGAACTTGCGTCCCATCCGCATCCCACAGATGCACTATCATGATGAAGCATCTGTCTTTCGTCCTGCCACCATGCCACGTCACAGTCCATACAGCTGTGCCCTCGAACATTCATGTATTCTACCCTTTTGCAACTATTCAACCCCGTAAAATCAATAGGATCGAAATCAGCAATCTTTGCGCGGACGTAATCTCTATATACAACCCCATCTGTTTGGAAACTACAGGTTACTCTCCAGTGTGATGAACGAGACCTCAATTGCTTCATTTTCGAGAGGGACAGTCTAAACAGATTCCAGTTTGGATTATCTTCATTCGTAGGCTTGTCGACATATAGTGCCGACGCTTGAAATATTCCTAATCCTGGTGTTCTCTCGGACATAATAAGAGTCCATGCTGCTGTGGAGTCGGAGGTCAGATCACAATACACTGGAAATGAATGTCCTTCGTTGTCGAAAATTCTGTAATATCCCGAAAATCGTGAACCAGTCCTCAAGTGATCAAGGCAACTTCTTGGCCTCTGTGGAGTTAAAGTCACAAGCAAATACTTGAAAATGGGAATTTTGTAGTTTTCTTTTTCCTTTTCCTCATGATGTCGCAAGCACACAGTGGTACTGGTAGAGCATGCATTAACCTCAAACCAACAGTCAACATTTCAGTGGTCATTTCATGAAGAAAGTAGGTCTTGTTTCTCAATACTTATCGCATCAATCTAACACACAATTGACATTTTCTTCTCACCATGTTCGTCGTTTATTTTTGCTTATTCTGTATCAAGCGCGATAATTAAAATAACAATTATTCGAAAGATATGTGTGTGATTTGACAGCTGTTCGTGATATTAAATGCTTATATAAACATTTCAGACAAGTCCATGAATTTTTTTTTCTTTCAAGCGCTGGCGCTTTTTGTTTTGTAAATTTATTTCATAGTTATTCAGAATTTCTTTTCCTGCATGAGAAGATAAGAAATATAAATTGCGAAGTTAACTTAATTTTACCACTGCGACCTCTGTTTCCAGTTGCCTTGCTTGATTTTCTTTTGTAATGAAAAGGCAAATTGATAGAAATAAAAGGAAAACAAAAATGCAAAAATCAGAGAACAAATCGAAAGCTTACCAGATCTTTTCGCATTATTTGTACAAAGACAAAACCAGGCATCTTCTTAAGCTTTTTGCGTTCCTCGCTTGAAGTGATGCTCTCATTACTTAGTTCACACAGTGCGTTACGAGGAGCTGAAACTTGGTAATTAAAAGAGGAGCATTTTGGGCTCTTGACGCAAAGATGGGCGCATTGTAGTAAACTCGGACAAGTATGGCGTCCAATCTTTAGGCCTCTGGAGGCATACTGGTGTAGCGTTATGAACGCACCGTTGATGGCGATGTTATTGGGTGGTACCGGATCAATTTCCAGCGCAAAACATCGATTTGGCAAGAAAATAATTACTGCAAACGTTTTCACAAGATGTAGGCCGGAAAGCGAAATAGGTAGCATCTTATTCTGAACAGTTGATGTTATTCTTGACTGTAAGGGATACTCGACTGAATACACAGCGATTATTAAAACTTGCGCAATTATTGATTTCTGCTTGCTAATGAAACTGACAAAACATCATAACACCCTCTGAGCTTCTGATCAAATACACGGGATAAATAAAAAAAAATGTGTTACCAAACAAGACGAAGTTCTATGGTTGTTAGATTCAAGCCCTATCGATTTCGTATATTTCAATAATAAAATTAAAACAAGGAGAAACGCAGAGTCCTGAAACAAAAAGGGTATTTGGCAGCAAAGAAGTACGAAAATTTTGAATGCATATTTTTAATTTATGTAAAAACGCTACTTTCTATTCCAGTAATGCGTAGGTTTTCATTTAATAAACGGCTATGCGCCAAACAGATGGATTATTATCTGTGACAAATTTTAAATCGCTTGGAAATTGTCATTCAGGTTAATTGCTCACTAAATTGCCTGGCTCGAAGATCATGGATCTAATATCTTAGGTGAACGCAGTTTCTATGCGTAAGGGCATATGGTGAGTTGTGAAGAAACGCCATTTATCTTAAATTAAGTCGTCGGAGTCACTAGATCTTGACATACACATATCTTGATCGAAACAAACTCGAGAATTGTGTGGTACATGTACACGAAGACCCATTTGTTTACTCTTCATTAAATGTATGCCTGCATGGAATCGTATAAGTGCTATTTTTGGCTTCGATCACGACACAACGGAAAGGGTCTTGAAGTCAGTTCAAGGAGCTAACCACCACAAGCGTTAAAACTACAACATGAGTGAGCATGAGCGCTTAGCTGTGGACCGACAAGTTCTTTTTTATAGTTATTTTTCCATGCGCTTGACCGACAGTAGTTGCAACACTATTGAATCAATCGCCTGCAAAGATCAGTTGGATCGACTTTCTTAACGCTTTTTACTAATTACAACTGTTTTACATATAAGATAATCCGTGAAGCCACAGAGTATTTATTATTAGTATATACCACACAAGTGAATAGTACTTTTCGCGCACGCTGATTGGCTAGTTCGGAGGTGATTAGCCAAGTACTATTCACCTCCTAGCAGCCAAAGAAAAACAAAATGGCTTTTGTCGGTATATTATCACAAATAAAGTTACTCTTTGGGCCGCTAGTAATTCAGCTTGTGTGGTATATACTAAAACGATTATCCACCTCAGTTTCGGTGAAAGTGGTAGACACTTACCTCCACTTCGCTGAATAATTGTTCATTGTTATTATTATTACTATTATTTGCCAGTGTGAAAATATAAAGTATATAAGCGAACGACTATTCGACCCGTTCAACGATTGTTGTAAAGTTCGGTACAAGAATAAAACTAGGCTGAATAACAAACGGTTAGGAAGTGCGGGCTAAACACACTTTTGAGTCGAGGCATTTGTTGAGTATAATAATTGAAATTGGTTTGCCATCGCTTTGGGTAATTACAAGGCATAAAATAATCTGCATGACTCTGTTTTAAAAGATGATATTTTGTAAGGTATAGTGAACTGAACCTTTCCTCTTGATGTAGTAGCGTTGCAATTGCTATTCCTTTGTTCTCGTCACTTATTTATGGTTCTAGTTTCCAGTAGGCTTTTTCAAACGTTGCTTGTATTTCCATTAGTGAAACTGGCTGTGGAAGAGCGAAGTCCAGACCACCTTATAAGACAAGGTTTTGAAAATAGAACAAGTTATATGAAGATAGATTCTTAATATGTTTGTGGATCATGTCGATATCAGCGTTGTTGCTGAAAAGCCTCGAATTTTTTTTAGTGCGACTCGCTCCGCGCAGGGATATTTCCTTGATTTCTCACTTTTTTATGTCGTTTTTATCGCACTAGAGCTTTAGGTATCATTCATACCGCAATTGTCTTGTTTCTTTATAAAACATTTAAGAGTTTTAGTCAGTATCTATTCTTATTATATACTCAACAAAATATCTTGTTTCTGATTGGCCAATGGCGAATGCATAAATAGGTTATAGAGTGCAATCCAGGTTATAGAGTGCAATACGGCAGTTGCTATGGAAACACCGGGGAAGCGCCACATTTGAACATCAAAGTTAAAAAAATAATGGCTGACAGTCGGTTTACTTTGTCAAACCAAAACATCGTTGGGCAACTTAAAGAAAATGCGAAAAACAAAAATACATTGAAAGCTACACAGACCTGGTTGAATGTCTGGCAAACAGAAAACTAAACCCAAAACTGGAAGAATACGAGCACGAACAACTCGATAAAGTGTTACAAATCTTCTATACAGAAATCCGTACTAAAGACGGGTTTGAGTACGAACATGAGAGTTTAAAATCCATGCTTGCAGCCCTCGACCGCTATTTAAAAGAGCACGACTACAAGTATTCTATTATACGAGACAGAGAGTTTCACCAGTCGAAGTTGCTACTTGAAGGAAAAGTGAAGTGTCTCCGTCAACAAGGGAAAGGCAAGAGACCCAAGGCCGCGAACGCACTGACAACGGAGGAGGAAGAAATCCTATGGAGTAAGCAAAGTCTCGGCAACTGCAGTCCAAGAGTTCTTTCCCAAACTATTAGGTGGATCTTGACTCAGCATTTTGGCCTGAGGGGAAGACAGGAACACCATTCAATGGAAGTCGAGGATTTCAGTTTTTGTGTGGACGACAGTGGCACTGAGTACGTCACATTTAAAGAAAATCCTACAAAGACGAGGCAGGGCGGACTGAACACAAAACATCGTAGTGTTCTGCCAAAAATGTTCGCTACTGGCGGTCAGAAATGTCCTGTTGACTTGCTGAAGCAGTACCTTAGCAGACGTCCTCAAGACCTGCGAGACAAAGGTCCTTTTTACCTTGCCATAATTGAAAACCCTAAAACCGATGTCTGGTACAAGAAACAGCGGCTCGGTGTAAACAGCATCGATAATATGATGAAGGGGCTTATCAAGAACACACCTCTGGAAACAAGCAAGAAGAAATTGACTAACCACACCGCAAGCAAGACAGTTGTGAAGAAACTCCAAGCGGCAAGCGTCGAGAGGCAGTCGATAATCCAAGTGACCGGCCACGCAAGTGAAAAGTCTCCTAACGACTACGACGAAGGAAGCGAAAGGAACAACAACAGCTTTCAAACATCATCAGCATGACTCCACAGTCAGCAGCTTCAAGCAGTTCTCCTGATCTACCAATTTGGTCTTTTCCTCCAACGACTTCAACGTCTGAGCAAGTGAACACAAGCGGCCATGCTTTCACCGTGAACAACTTTCACAACTGTCAAGTCACATTTAACGTCGTTCAGGGCAATGCAGCTCACCAAAGTCTGTAAATTACTGAGGCCGATTAAGATTGAAGAATTGAAAACAGATTTGCGGACTTTTGCCGCCTTTAATAACTGAAAATTTATCTTTCGAGATATTTTCTGAATTTTTCAAAACCTTCAAAAACTTCACGCTTGATTTGCCTGTCACAACATTTTTTTCTGATTGGTTAAAATAAAACATGGAGCATGTTGGAAACCATTGAAGCGTTTTATGTAGTACGTAACGCGTACAAAGTAGCGTGTTTGAGCAATTTTGTTGAGAATATAATAAATAAAAAATCGTATGAACCTGCTCGTGCATTTCGTGATTTATGGTCACTCGTAATGTTTTGAAAGTTCTCAAATTGCACTCGCCTACGGCTCGTGCAATTTTGAGAACTTTCAAAACATCACTCGTGCCCATAAATCACGAAATGCACTCGCATTCATACGATTTCCTATACATATGATCGATTGTATATATTTAAGTGCATAAAAAAGTTACTTTTCAACTTGAAAATGACCGTCGAACGATCGAAACGTTATTCATCACATACTTATTGATATTTTCGGATAGAATGGATCGCATTTGTGTTCATAGTCCTACGCGGCACAACATTCATATGTACCCTTACTTTCTCTTCGCCGCGATTCACTACCTAAATCGACCCCGCTTTCTCTGTCCAACCTCGTAGCTCAGTCGGCAGAGTAACGGTAGACCTAATCCGGAGGTCGTGGGTTCGAT
>CM042754.1:19126542-19134042 GCA_022496165.2 Catalaphyllia jardinei
ATACCCTGGATTTTCTGACCATGTTGCAAATTTTAAAGGCTGAAAACGCTTTTTTTATCATTGGTTATTATAAACTTCTCAATGAATATCAGTCAGTAAATTTATGTTTCACTTTCTCCTACCGACAGCGGTATTAGTTTTTATTAGAACGTAACAGTTTCGCATTTTACAATTCTTATTCACGTTATTTTATATACAACTTATTTACGTGACTGTACAGTAATACAAATTAATGCTATTATTTAATGCTACATGAAGACAGTTTCCTTTTGAATTAAAGTTTAAAATCTATATTTCAGACATAATTTACTATATAATAAGCAGCCCTTGTTTTTTATACCCACAGCAGCTTGTCTCACTTTGAATGTAAAATTTAACAACTAACATTAGACGGACAATACTGTGGCTCCTGACCAATGGGCAAGTGGAAGAATGAAAAGTTACATTCTTGTGAACAAAATCTGCCCTTCCTAAATAAGGAGACATTACTTAAACATAAAACCTTATTAATACAATTTAAATTTTACGGGGCTGAGCTAACCACATCTACAAGTGATTCCATTTTGCACCCTATGTCTACAATTATAAATTCTCCTCTATGATCTCTGTACATTTGTTTGTTGCCAACTATCCACTGCAATCTGCGATAATTAAATTAAATTCCTGAAAGCTTTATCACTATTAAGTATTGAAATCCTGCTCAAGAGGTTCTTTCTGCCAGGATCACTCTTCGGACAAGTTTGACAAAAGGGGCTTCTAAGCTGTAGCCCTTGTGTGGAATAAAATGATCACATGGCTACAAAAAAATCAATTTTCTTTTTTCATTTTGTCATTACATTTTGTCAGGTTTCAGAAAACATGGATACCCACGACAAGGAATTTCACCTCTCCCAAGAGGGAGGGGTATCTTATCAGTCAAAATTTATTAGGCAAAGGGGCGTGGCTGTCATGGCCGGGGGGGGGGGTTGGATATTTTTTGGAGCCACCCATTTTAAGTTCTGGTAGAAATGTTTTGTCTAACCACAATACACTAAATAGCTTAATGAAAAACCCAGTGGCTCAAGAAACATGGTTGGAGAAAATAAGATTCCAGAGCCCCTTTTTCTATACTCCCTTAGGCCATCATAAAGGCACCAGTTGCCCTTAAAATAAAAGATACAAGTGTAGTGACCACCATTCCAAAGTGTTGCACCATACAATTTTAAACTGTTTCCAAATACAGAAAGTACAGGTGGCGTGTTTGACAGCTTAAGAAAACCTCCCCGGCTGAGAAGGTGAACTGAAAACACAAGAAATGATTTAAAATTGAACATCGAACGTGGGCTACTCGCCCTTAAACCTCCACAGTGCCATGACATGTGTGCATTCCCATTTTCATCTATTGTCACATCTTCTACAAATGGTGTTCCTTCTGCAGGCTGGCTTCCAAATTTCCTTCTGCAGTGGGAATCTTGAGGAATAAGCCAATCTTCAAGAGCATCAATAACAACATTGTTGTGGATTTGCTGGGAGGGCTGTGGCAATATCACTGAAAAGGACTGGACTGTGTGGACTTGCAACGGACAGGAATTGAGGCAGCAAGTTGTTGTCAGAGTGCTTGTTAGGTAGGGACGGAGCAGCATTAAGAAGAAGTCGCCTTCATTACCGTACAAGTCTAAGCTGCCAGCAACAACTGTGAAGAACAAATGATCAATAAATAAGGTTCTAAGTAAAAGTTATGTTTTTATTATTTTCAAAAGCACCCAGCCCCTAAGCCAATTTTGTTCAAACAAAAACATCATTTTGTTCAAAGTGAGAAAATGTTAATGTTGGCTTAGGGGAGGGGTAGGTAGGCAGTTTAGGAGGACATACATTGATCCCGTTAAGATCACTCTATTCTGTTAGATTACAATTTGCTTTGCTATCATAATAGCAAATAAAAATATTGAAAATATTGTTACAACCTATGAAGAAAGTCCTCCATGTGTGATTAATATATATTTATGATAATTTAAAACAATGTATTCCGCTAGTGTCTGTTGGATATTAGAGGGTAGATACATATAGCCAACGAGGTCAATATATCGCTTAGTCGGCTATACATGCATGATACTCAGCAAGTGCGACTGGAATAAATTATTGTTCTTATTTTTTAATAAAAACAGCCAATGAAATACCATCCAATCATTACAAAAAAGGAAGTGAAAACCTAACACATTATTTGTGTATTGCCTGCCAACCAATCAAAATTAGGATTGGCAAATATACCACGAGTAGGCTTTAATGACAAAAACTTAACTATATATTAAAATAATTTAACATAGTAAAGCCTGCAACAATGTACCTTGATGCTGCTGTGGCAAAGACTGCAATATCAGTAACTTGGCATCTGCATGAAGACCATCATCTATGAGCCTCATTGCTGTGGCTATCGTGTGACCTGTCTCTGGAAGATCCTGGAGCGTCACCTTAAAAGATTTTACAAGAGCCTGGAAAATCATAAGCCAATTATCTAATGGACATATATTGGTAAGTGTAATTCAATTACTTGCGAGTCCACCCCATGGGAAAACAGTCAGTTCCTGGTCTTGTTTACTAGCAGTTGTAGGGTTACTGGATGTAACAGTTCTGGAAACTGAAAGAGGAAGAGCTTCTGCGGCATCCATTTCCTCTTGAGTGTACAAGCTGTCAGCCAGGAAGGACTCTTTGGACTCACTGGGAGGCGTGGCAGGATCCATCCAACCAGTAGACAGTTGTTCAGCGGGCATCTCTGTCTGCACACAGTCAACAGTTGATGGTAAAGAAGTGCAAGTGGTAGGGTCCTCATCATTATCAGGTGTCAAACCATCAACAGGTGATGCAGAAAGAGGAGGTTCGACTGGATCTAACCTGTCCACAGGCTCTGCTAAAATCAGTGGCAAGAGATCCCTGGGGACACGCATTTCAAAAACCTCTGGGGCAATAACACGAGTCCACAAAGCTGTTAGGTTGCGCAAAATCTTCTCAATGAGGACTTCATCTCTTGGTATCCTTTCCACTGAGTCAGAACCACTAGCAGCATGTAAAATAAAATCACAGTACTTTCGACCAGTCACTAGCAGGATCTGCTGACATTGGTAGAAATATGAATGGGAACGCTTTAAAACACACTTTCCGTTCTCGACTTTAAAGCATTGCCTACTGAGAACACTCTTGGGGACTGGGGATGTGGAAGATGTGATTGTTTCTACACTGTACTGCTTTAAGATTTTCAGTGATTTAATCTCAATAACAGTATCACTGCCAACCAGGCCATCTGGAGAGCAACCAAGGAATGGAAACTTGGGGTTTACCCAAAATCCTGTTTGAAAGACTTTTGTCTTTGTGGCATTCTCGTACTTCAGTATCGCCTCAGGCTCGCATTCCAGTCCATATCGCATCCAGTATTACTGAAAGTGTTCTGATTCCAGTCTCCAAATGTTACTAAAGATGAACTTACTGGCTTCTACAGCTGCATTCGGCTGACACTCAACAACAAGTTTTCCAACTTTAAAAGCACACAGACATTTTGATGCAGTTAGCCTACACCATCGTTCTGAGAACCTCTTCTCAGATTTACTCTGCTCTTGTGTTCCTGGAATTTGCATCAAGGCTTCTGGCTTCAAGTTTTCATGCAAGGCACTCACTTGCTCTAGCAAGACTCTATTTCTGTCACCTTCAAGCTTATAATCGTTGTAAGTCATTCTTAACTGAGTTTCCCACATTGTGAGTTCTCCGTCTTCAGCTTGAGACAAAGCTTGTACCTTAGAAAGAAAATTGTTTATGTGGTGCACGTTGACATGTCGATATTTGGCTGGTCTCGGGTCGAAATCAATCACGTTCAAGGAGGCGTTCTTGTTCTTACCAGGATATTTTGCATCGCTAACCCGCCGGGGAATTTTGTTTCTTTTCTTTCCCTTGTTTTAAGAACATTCTTCGCTTGTGCAGGGTTGTGTTAGCGATGGCCCGTGCTTTTGAACGTAATCAAGGACGGAAAATAAAACAGCTACAACATGGCTACATCGACCCAAAGACGAAGCCCGGCAAGGTTCGCAGGAGGCATGAAGAATAGCGCCACTGTTCGCAGAGATAACAACAGTGACATTGTGTGGCAGTTCGTTCCTCATCGATGGCCAAACATGAGCTCTCACAAAATAATGATCGGCGCTTGCTGTGTCCATAATGTCGTGCACAAAACCAGAATCCACGTATTTTCTCCCATTTTCTTCGATGTCTTCGGAAACATCTAAAACATTTTGGATGGATTCCAACGCATAATAATGCACGTGTCCATAGTTTAAAGCGAAGGAATGTTCTGCGACGGAAAAGCGCGCCAGCCGGTCGAATAATAGAAGCTGAGTTTAACGGACAATTTCCTTGTATCCCTTAACTTTCCTTGACAATTTTTGCGGCAAACCATTTGCCATTGTCGATGCTTGGATCGAGCGTGTGGTGATTTCCGCTCTTCAAGCAATCGCTTACACGTTTCAGAAGATCATCTCGTTTTCCGTTCAATTTCAACCCCCTACATTTCATCCATCGTCTCAACTGTTCCACAATGTATTCCTCCGGCTCTCGTTCGAATTTAGATCCAGGTACACCATCCTCATCCGTTGAAACAGTAAAACATTGCTGCGCACTACTCGCCATTCGCATACATTGCCTTTACTTCTCTTACAGAATTGGACTTTGTTTGTCTTAGTCTCAATGGGGGTCTGAAATTCGTGACGTCATTAGTGCAAAGCGCTATTCAAAAGTCATAGGTTTATCTTCCTCCACACCTTCCATCATTCTTCCATGTCAGAACCTAAAGGAAATGGGGAATTGAATTAAAGCATTAGCATGTAAGATGGTAATAATAATAATAATAACAACAATAACAATAACAACAACAATAATAACAATAGTAGTGATGACAACAACAACTCCAGCAGAAAGAGTAGTAGTTCAAGGCTACAAATAATTATCTTTCTTCACAAAAAAAAACAAAAGAAAAAAACAAAAACTTATGCCTGACTCTACTTCGGTTGAAGAAAGACAAAATAGAAATTGGTTGGAGAACACATGATAATTTTCATTTTTGATTTATCGCAACATATATGTTTGTCCCAGAGAAAAACCTCAGCCAGATGTAATGTCAAGTCATTTTTTTTAATTCACACAGAATAATTATTACTAATACAAAATAGTGCTTTACAATATAAAATTGAGAGATTGGGAAGGGGAAGAAAATTCCAATTGTAGGTTAATCAGTTTCGACTGGAGATGAGATATTTTTGCATCATTTTTGCATTATTGCATCATCATCATGCTTGCTTACAGGCTGCGGCCATCCTAATAATAAACAAGCTCCAGATGTAACCATTCTTCTGAATTCTCAATTTGTAATTGCTCTGTTGCCAAAAAGAAAATGCTATATTTGAAGATGGTTAACTTACTCTTATTTGCATGCCCTCACAGCCCTCAAATGATTGCACTGATTTGAGGATTTTTTCCCTTAATCAACAAGGTCCTGCAATATGCATTAAATTGAAATGAGTTATTTTGAAATCATGCATGTACATGTATACAAACAAACACCTTACCACGACTACAGTTGAATTTTTATGCCCAATATAAACTTGTGTCTACTTTTAAACCCAAATATTAAATTGCTCGGTAGATTCTACTGACCAGGATATCACCAATTCGAATATACTTTTATCAAACTTTACTTATAGTGGCACTTGGAATTGTACAGCTTTTTTTTAATCCAAATGTCAAAAATACCGACGGAATCACTATTTAGAGTAGATTTACATACCCTGGTGCAAGTGATTTCTTCGTTTGTTTAACAGCCACATGATCAATTTCGGTGACACAAACGCTTGTAAGGATGCAGCTAATCTGGAGTTGCATGTTGCACGTTTGAAAGCACAGCACTATGTGTGGAAGTCTTGAGGGAGAGTTGAAACGACTGACCTCCGATCGGCGCGCGGACTACCCACTGACCCCCACTCCGCGGACTGCCCTACGGACAACACCCACGGACTATCATAAATAAACAACCACATTTGCTTTAACTGGGGAAGGAGACACAAGAAGCCTACCTGCTCCACCTACACGATCATAACTGTATGAAAAACAGCCGCCATTTTCTTTTCACTGACTTTCTCGACCCAGTCTTTTTTTTCATTTTCACCCCATTCTTCATCAGCCACATGCCAAAACACCGTTTTCTGAATGGACTGCTGAGTATTTTTTTATCTGCATTTTCTGAAAAGCAGCTGTTTTGAACCTTCCCTACATCTGGAGAAATCGAAATCATCGAAGATGACGCCCCCACATTACAAACAGGTGAACTAAATTAATTTTATTTTTTGAGCAAATGTTGATTTATGTCGATATTAAATAGTATTCAACTGTGCTTACCGATAGAAACAGCGTTTTGGTATGTGGCCCATAAAGAATGAGGTGAAAATGAAAAAAAGACTTGGTCGAGGAAGTCGGTGAAAAGAAAATGGCGGTTGTTTTTCAAACAGTTATGATCGTGTAGACGGAGCAGGTAGGCTTCTTGTGTCTCTTTCCCTCGTTTAAAGTAAATTTGGTTGTTTATTTAGGGTAGTCTGTGGAGGTAATCCGTAGGGTAGTCCGCGGAGTAGTCCGTAGGGTAGTCCGCGGAGCGGGGGCAGTCTTTTCAACTCTTCCAAATCTTGAACTAAAACGAAAATACCCCCAAATTCAAAGAAATTGTATGCTGATTTCGCACTAATTTCAATAGCTACGTACCTTCTTTCTTTGGATGTTTGGTTCCTAGTCAGGAAGATTCTTGTCCTAAAACACACCCAAATCAACGGTTTCACGTATAAAACCGCGTGAACTCCGTTTCAGACACCATTTTTTCACACTTGGCGCTTTTTTCATTATACAAAGGTAAGGTTCCCAAAGTACCGTGGGAAAAGAGCTCTTCAAGGCCGAGAAAAGAGCCGAGATGTGTCCACACATCGCGTCCCTAAGTGTGGACGCCATTTTGTGAAGTTCGATGACGTCACTAGATATCCAGTTCTGTTTGACTTTATTAACCGCGTGGCCGCAGGCGTGCGAAGTTCTAGCTCTAGAAGCGGTTTATTTAATTTTTTTAACCGCGCGGCCGTAGGCGTGCACGATTCTAGCTCTGCAAGCGGTTTTTTTATATTTATTTTTGTCGGTGACCAGACCAGGACCTCCGCTCGGCCAAATCTTGGTCCGGACTTTGACTCACGCAACCTGCAATGTTTATTCACCAAAAGCTTGTGAAACATTAATACATGAAAATGTTACACATATTGTTTTCTTTATTGTGTCTGAAATGTCTTTTCTTTTGGTTTTATCGAAGTGTTCGATTCGAAACAAAAGAACGTGTCAGAACGTGCAAGGATTACGTCACTCACGTGATTACTTTGCTAGCTCCTTACTCGTAAAGAAAACCGATTGAATTTAATCGTAACTTTCAAGAGAGAAAGCTATTGTTTATGGCCTTGCTAT
>CM042754.1:19139042-19144835 GCA_022496165.2 Catalaphyllia jardinei
ATCTGTGAAACCCTGGTCAGATCTGATAGGTGAAGGAATGAAATCTGAGTATCAGTGGCTATATAAAGTCAAAGAGTTGTTAGAAAAGAGATAAACTGGACAAGGAGGACCACATACATTGGTCAGCCCACTTAATTGCTTTGCTGCAGTCCCAAGCACCACGATCCCATGCCATTACTGCGCTGCTACCACTCTGATGAAAATGCTCATACAATTTCTATGATCCAGCATTCAATGAAGATAGTCAAGGAAGGAGTAGCATATATTAACCCTCGGACGTACAAGCAAACTCATACCCCACCGTGGTACAAGGGGGGGAGGAGGGGTGGTCGGAACCCATCTCCTGGGTTTTCGTTGGGTTAAGATACTTTGAAAAGGTAATACCAGCAATAGATAGCCTGTTATGTCGCCTACACGACTAGGTTGATATTATGGGTTACATATGCAAATTGAAACGCTGAGGGCCTATGATGTCATCCAATGTGGCGAACTTTTTGTTATTTTTCACTTTTTTCGGTCTAAAGTTGGTTTTTCTTGACAAAATTAAACGTTTTAATCACAATTACAGTTTTAAACGGCTAAACATGTGAATTATGGCTTATTGTAACTTAGTGTTGCGTTATAACTGTTTTAGGCCCAGGAACAGAGCCTCAAAGCTTAAAACATCTCAAGCAAAAGAATTCAATATTACTCTTTTCACAAAAAAAAATTGTCACTTTTCTTTTAATATCTCATGCATCTACCGGTCGATTTTCACCAAGTTTTTAGAAAAGGTGTCTCAAAGAAACAAACCGCTACTGAAAGGGAGAGACGTGCAGAGAAAATCCCCACGACAAAATCTTAAAAAAACCTGGGGGGGTTGCATCCATCCACCCCCCCCCCCCCCCCTCTTGTACGTCCGACGGTTAATACTAACCAAACGCCTGTAATCGCTATGGATCAACCATTGTTTTGTACTGCGAAGCAAATCCAGTGGGAAAAAGTAGGTTTGTACGGAGAGGAAAAATATGGTGTCATGATGGGTGGCCTGCATGTCGAAATGGCTTCGTTGAAATTTGTTGGGCACTGGTTGGAAAAAAAAGATGGTGGGACAGTGCATTGGTACAAGCTGATATTACGAGAAGAGGAAGAGTGTATGGTATTCTGATAGCTGCCCATATCACTAGATCACGCTATGCCCCTCGAGCACGTGCCTGTGCTCTGTATACACTACAGAGAAAAGGTTACAAGGAATACACAGCAAACCGTGACTCTTCTAACCTGCGATCAGGAATACAGGGAAGGACGGTATGATCGCAGGTTTTGACTCTTCCGACATTGGTCTTGAGACATGGGTTCAAGAGAAAAGTGACCACTCGCCCTTCCAGTTCTGGGCTACAGTGCTAGAGCTTGAGCTAACTATTTTAGAACTTGTCAAATCCATCAGAGAGGGAAACTTTCACCTCTAAGTTGAAGCTCCTGGCAAGCTAACGCGCTGGATGTTTGCCTTAGACTTGACTAACTACTCCAGATGGCCGCCAGTACACATACAAGATCTGCTGATGCTGAAAGAAAAGCATCCCTCATTGTTTGCTGAGTTTGTTCGAGGGAGGTTTGTGGTTTAGAAAACGGAGCACTTCTTCTCGCTTTAGACCATAATCACGAAGGAGAAAACGAGATAACCAAAGAAGAAGGAAGAGCTGTAAGACAAGAAATCAAATTTCAGTTTTAAAAAGAGCGACTGTTATCTGTTTGCGAGGCTGTATATCGCGTGCCAGGCAAGAGAAGGTAATATTCAAGAATTTTTCAGGGATAAAATCCATTGTAGTCCTCCCTCATTCTCTCGCACTTGTCCGAATTAGTCTAGTTACTTGAAGCTTCCACCACGGTAGCGTCTAGACGTTGACGTAAAAGTCTTTGATATTGCGGCAGTTGTTAACATGCTACTACCTCGAAAAATCTGCATTTCTCAATTATGCCATCAAACAAACACAGAATTTAAAAAGAATATATTTGATATGGAATTAATACTTCGAAAACAGCCTAAAGCGGAGTACAAGGGAGACGAGAGGCTCGGGAGTACGAAGGCGCGTGTGCGATATTGCATCTATTTCAGTCAACTGGAAGAGCTTTATGCGATCGGATGAAAACCTAGGCTCGATTTCCAGCCGTTATGGGAGTCCGGTCATATATCCTCCTCCCAACTACGGCTGGATCACTGGTCCGTAGCGCTTGTCCGTGACGTCACATCCGGTTTTTATGCAAATTTTCATGTGCGGGGAAAAAATGGCGGAGTTTGTTGCTCCGCAAAAAAATAAACCTGTTAGTAAGGATGTGTTCTATGTGGGAATGTTTTGGATAGTCCAAGGAAAAGCGTAAAAAAAGACAGGGACTTATTTCAAAGCTACTAGAAATCGTAGTCAGCAAGGATCTCGTTACGAAGGGTATCTTTACAACGATTGTCACGAATCACTGAGTAAACAAATATTTGAGTTAGTAGAAATCGTCGATCCTGCGCAAAGAGAATTGTCTTCTGAAACCAGGAATCATAAGCCAACGTTGCTTCTTCAGCCTGCCTGTGTTGCAAGACCTCCTTAGCAAACTAGAGCTTTACCTTGCCAGTTTACCATGCCGGTTCTACCACTATGTATAGCATGACTGAATAGCGCTAGTCCTATAGAATTTCCAAAGGAAAGAAGCTCCCGAGTTTAAAATGGAGGTAATAACTCTTTATTTTCTTGGCAAAAAAAGATACCAGAGATTAAGGCTGCCAATTGCTATCCTGATTTTAATGATCCAACAACAAAGTGAACAAAATTGCGTGTCGGGCGTAATAAAACTCGTATTCTAACTTCATATGATTTAGTTCCTTCTTTTTTAAATTATCAAAAATTGCTGTTACAAATTATCAAACTTCAAAAATGAAGTAGATTTACGAGTGAAAATCGCCAAAAGTAACCTTTTTTTCCTGGCAAAATAGAAAATGGAGGGACACCTGTTTCCTCAGTGGTCTGCATCTGTAAATAATGGCAAGTGTTTGACGCACAGTAACGCGGCCATACATGCATGAAAAACTTATTTGTTTGTTGTTTTGGGTGTGCTCACAAAGGCAGATGGTTCACTGGATAATAATTAGTAAAACTTACAGAGATTTCAGATTTCTGCTTTGAAATGTATCACCATTATAATCATCCTTACATAATTTACAAAATTTCCAAGGCTTGCAAGGTTATTCCAAATCCCTTAAATCTGCATCAAAATGCAATAGTATACCCTCCCTACGGCATAGTGTAGCATGTACATTCCTAGTTGTCAGAACAATACATCAACATGAAATCTGCAGTTCACAGGGCCCCACAGGTCAGGTGTGATACTTCCTTCCCTGCCATTCTTATAGTGGTATGTTTCAATGTTTTTTGAAGGACCACAATGGATTATGACTTTAACCCCTTGGCTATAAACTCTCATTTCATATGCAATTGTCATTATCAAACTTCTATGGTGCCATCTGATTTGGCAAATGACTAAGAATGTTCTCCTGATTTAGGCTGCGTTCTTTGGGTTATCTGGATCAGGATCATTGATCCAAGATCTGTCTGGATCATAGTGCATCAGAGAAACCGATGAATCAATAACCAGAATGGATTCATCGGTTCTTTCGATGCACCATGATCCAGACAGATCTTGGATCACTGATCCTGATCCAGATCACTCCAAAGGAATTCTCCCTTTGTTTATCAATTCTGAAGACATCGCATTATGTATTCTTTGGATCTCCTTGTATCGTTCAAGACAACCTGTTTTGCTGTGACAGTAAATAACAAATTCATAATCGGTAGACAGAGTAAGAAAAAAAGGGTAAAGGTGAGGTTTGCAATTACCACTGACAACTTGACCTTAAATACAATGTTCTTTCGATTGAGGCCGTTTGCTGTGAAACTAAAATATCTTTCCCTTCTAACAAATTGATAATGGCTTCCTGTTGTGTTTCTCTAAATTTCTTGATATGGAAGCGCTCTAACACATATTTTACAGACGAAGAAAACTCATCCGCACTGATATCCGCCATGTTGGATAGACAAGTAACAGAATTGACCAATCACAGGGAAGCCTGCTCGATTTGAGCAGGCTTCTCTGTGATTGGTCAAGAAATACAATGGGTAGACCAGTGATCCAGCCGTGGTGTGGGGCGAGGAACGCGGGCTCACAAAACGGCTGGAAATCGAGCCTAATGAAAACCAAAAAGGAGTTTTTTTCACTATTTGACATAAAGCGTGACTGCAATCCAGCTACCAGAAGTGGAGGTAATCACTACATCTGGTGTTGATTTGCTCAGCCCTTCTACAGTAGGGAAGGAAGATCTTACCGCCTGCAACCACGAGAAAGGGGATACGAGGATCTTTATCCATGTGAAGCACGCATCAGCCAAAGGTCTCAAAAAGGTCTTGATCAGGACAGTTGACACTGACGTTGTGTTACTCGCGATATCATATGCAACAAAGCTGGAGTTACAAGAATTGTGGATAGCCTTCGATGTTGGTAACCATTTTAGATGTCTACCCATTCACAAGATCACCACCTCTCTAACTCGACAGCAGTGTGAAACCCTACTTTTCGGGAAAAGGAAAGAAGACAGCTTTCCAAGCATGAAAAGTCAAATCCTGAAGTCACTTAAACCTTCCGTGTTCTATCATGTCTTCAAGATACGGTCTCTGAAGGACGATGTCGTGTCTTGGAGCGATTTGTCGTTGTCATGTACAGCCGTGCG
This sequence comes from Catalaphyllia jardinei, assembly GCA_022496165.2. NCBI lineage: Eukaryota > Metazoa > Cnidaria > Anthozoa > Scleractinia > Caryophylliidae > Catalaphyllia > Catalaphyllia jardinei. The sequence goes on from CM042754.1 coordinate 19,143,790, forward strand.
TGTGCCCACCAGACCGTCAACGAAGCTCGACAAGTTCTTTTTGCGCAAGGTGACAAAAGCATCAAGAATACATCTCTTAATCAAGCCGCTCCTGCACAGCACATCAAAAGAGCAGCCTACCAACCTCATATCAGAGTTTTTAAGACTGTTTATTGTTGAACAAGGCAAGATCCGAGATATGTCTTGCTTTTATTTCATTCTACATGTCAAGATAGATTTATTTATATAAATGATGTTATTTTGGGTTGAGTATATGACGTCATCAGTCATCTCATTTGCATTTTTTGCACCAGTGCAGGTATTTGCAAACGGCAAGCGGCGTTTTCATTCTTTCATATCATTCTTTGTGATTCACCTAAAAAATCAAGAGGTAAAAATTTGATCATAAAAATGTATTTTGATATGGATCACGCTAAAATGGCTTGCTTTAAACTTTGTCCAAATTTGGTAACTGAGTCACAAAAGAACTCAAACTCACCTAATTTCTCAGGAAAATGAATCACATTTGAAATGTTGTCTAGCGAAGAAACCTATTACGTGCTGATGGATCTTTTTGTCACTATTTTGACAAGAAAGCATGAAAAAGAATTATTTGGCCACTGATCTAGACTGTTCACAGTCCCCTATGTTTACCGTGAGATCGTAGATGTCGATCGTTGAATCCAACAGGCCGCCATCTTGGTAAATTGATGCGAGCGAAACTGGGGAGAGTACAAAATGCCCGTGGGTAGGGGTGGTAGGGTTAAAAGCCTGGAGGTGAAGGAGCGGAAAATTTTGTAATCTCTCCAGTTTCGCTGTCCCTGCTACTAGATCGGGTTTGCACCAGTTTTGAAGATGGCTGCCTTTAGCTTGCGCTTTGCACAAAATGCTATGTTTATATACAGCGTTGTCAGCCAAGAACATCAGGCGTTGCTAAATAATGATTTTAGAAAATTTTCCGGTTCTTTTTCTGGACCCATCAACTATAAGTATGCCATTTTCTCGGATCTTCTTGCATAACAGCTTGAAATAACTTCTTTGAATTGAAATCAATGATGGGATAAAAG
>CM042754.1:19155361-19165801 GCA_022496165.2 Catalaphyllia jardinei
TAATTTTTAATTTTGGAATATGATGACGTCACATGAAAACCGAGAATAGTATGATTTCATTTAAATGTCAACATTTTTCTACATTTTGAAAAACTTACATTTGAGGACTATTTTTAATAGACCCATGAAAAGCATATTAATGTTGATCTTGTAACTTGAATATTAAATGACTGTCATTCAGTTTATGTTGAATTCTTATTATTTTCTGAGGCCAGACCCCAAGAAAATTAGGACTGGTTTCATGAATTACTTACAATACCAATTCGATGAAACCATTTTTCTTTTAATTATACTGATAGTTCTTTCAGTGTTCCAATGATTATCCAAGGTTCCTTTGAAAACAGTACTGCTCGGTACTTTCACATCATACAACATAGCAGACATGCATCTCCATCACCCATCAGAAAAGAAGTGTTGATTGGGGACATTAATGACTGGCTGAGACAAGTCAGAAACTTGATGCTGTATTTAAATGACACATCAGGAGATAAGTAACGGCACATAAAAATAATCAATGTTCAGGGAGCAATCTTTTTGTGCTACCTGATTTTTGTGACAGATAAATATTCGAAGACCCATGATTTCCAGCCACACCACTACTATTTGCCCAGTAAGAATCCATATCTCCTAAATTGTTTGTGTATTTAGAACATAGAAGGAATATGAATGACAGACAAAATAGCATCTCAGATGAAGGTCTGCTTTAAGTTAGTTTCACTTGGAGACAGCGGATGCTTATTTGTGAAAACAATATAGAATTATTTACGGCTACCGTTCAAATGTTCACATATTTTATATGGCATTGTAGCATACCATATTATCGGGCAAACACTGGTTGCAAACGAGCTGAACTTTTCATGTGTTCATGTCGAAACGGTATTATTATGCCGAACTGTTAACCATCAATTCAACTACATCGGCATAAACTATGCAATGAACAAATAGCAAGAACTCGTGAGCGTTGTATGCATCGACCTGGCGAGTGCGCGTTTTACGTACGCACCAGTTTGGCTGTGTTTGTGTCCAAGAGGTTTCTTTAGAAAGGTCCAAACTCTCCCGTAAGAGCCTATAGGATTTTCGATTCTTGGTTAGGCTAAAGTTGTTTTAGCAGGGTTTTAAGCTTTATGTGCTAATCTAGGGCTTTCTAGGCCAAAATATCTTCGCTCACAACAAACAGAGACTAGTCCTAGACTAGCAAATACTCATCCACTTTCAAGGGATCGCTTCTCTAACCGTTTTCACTACATAATATGCCTCTTTTTGGCTGTTTTCCTCTCAATTTGCTTTGGTATCTTGTAATATTTAAGCTTAGCGCAGAGCTTAGCGAAAGTCCACACGTTCCACTACACTGGTGGCACTCGTACGCCTTGCACACAATGCTTCGTGAATCAACAGTATCTTGATATCTGAGCATCGAATCATTGGGCAGATAAATTGTCTCGATTAATCCGTCTGTTACGAAAAATTATTGCGTAACTTACGTGAAGATTCGCGAATGTGCCGTGACTTACGTGAAGATTCGCGAATTTGCTAATTTCGTCTCGAATCTTCTAGCATATTTAATTAGTGCTGTGTCATCGTGACTCAGTAATTCTATTTTAAGCCGTTTACGTATGTTACTGTAAATATCTTCTTATTGTAATGTTTCTTTATTTAGTAGGGCCGGAAAGTTCTGGAATCTTTCGCCATAAAGTATATAAGAGAATCGGTGTAGTGTTTAGATAGGTATTTTCCCAGGAGTGTTGAGAGAATTATCTCGTGTCAGAGCCAGTATTGCTTACTGAAGTGTGACGAAGGTCGCGTGTAAAGAGTCGACAGAGGTCGTGAAGTGCAACAGAGAAGTCACGTGGATATCTTGGCAGAGGCCGTGTGCTTATTCAAGAGTGACGGAAGTCTAAGTGTAGTTACAACCCTAGCGTGTGCTTGTTGTGGAGTCTTGTGAGGAATTACTGCGTTCGTGTGGAATAAATATTGCTGTGTTTTCCGACATCCCTGTATTCTGTTAGGACTATAAAGTACCTACCACTAAAAACATTCGAACTCGTAACACCGTCATATAGGGTTGATTTTCATATATAGTTGTGCTTGGAACATTCATCGCCTCTCGCTTGCTCTAGCATGATCTCGAAGAGCGGGAGAGTTATTTACCTGGGATTTAGGCCTTTCGCAATCAAGCCAATGTTTTGGTTTAGCCTGTTAGCTAATGAAATTGCAGGAAATTTTATATTCAGTTCTGGCTGTGGCCCAGACTGTCTAGAAAGGGTCAATAAATCTTCGGATGTGACACCATTCCCTGGTCTTCTTTGTCATTTTATTGACCTCTGATGTCTTTTTATTGATCTTTATGGTACTGTAAGTCCAAATAATTGTGACATGATAGGAATACGTCAATTGAAAATAGGTTTAGTGTTATATTTGTCCATTTTGTCGACCGATCCTTTTTGGCGGTGCATCAGACCATATCCCGCGCATGAATCTGGCTATCGTATCAAAGGTATGAAAGTCTCAAACGGTTCGTTAGTGTTGTAATCCCTTTGGCTGCCTGTGTCTAGAAGTAATCTGCTGGTCACATTTCTTGATTTTGAACATTTTCTACTTCAACGGTGGGAGTTTGCATCAACACTTGTTCTTCAGAGAACTGCAGGGTATGTTTTGTAGCAACAGTAACAGATAAGGGTTCAGTAACAGAATGTGTCCTTTCTGAGGACTTCTCGATTGGAAACTTCTTGTATAATGCAATAATTCTGTGTTGACGATTTCTTTATTTGCAATAAACACACGCCTTTTTCACTATCCAAATGTTCTGTTGGTGACCTTGTTTGAGACAAACTCAAAACATCGTCCCTTGATCTTTCTTTCCTAGCTGTCACAGTAGGGAACGTTTGACGCTCATCACTCCAGTGTTGTCCACTGCAATGAATGCAACTCATTTTCTTTCTTCCAGTGAGATTCTGCGGTAGTTTGGCTTCAGATAATAATGCATATTTAACAGTAGTGATGTTAAAATCAATCTGGATGGCCTGTGATGTAGACCACATGTTTCTGACCGAGCCTTTGTAATCAACTTTGTAAGAAGTATGCCTATCTGTTTTTTTTTCCTGCTACTTATGTACATATGCAGTTGATCTCTAAGTAGCATCACTCTCCGTTCGTCACCATCACGTTTCTGGTCAATCAGGTGGAGGAACATCTTTGGTTAACTTTAGCCATTATCAGAGACACTAGTATTTTACTCTCAATATTGTCTTCAAGTTGTTTTTCAGTGAGATCATAGTTCTTACGCGGGCTGATGTTTGACTTGAAGAGGCAGGTAAATCCATAACACTACATTAATGAACATCAATGACGACCTCATTTTGTTCATAACGTTCCTTCGACAATTCTATGGACTCAGTGTTCGTAGTCAGTTGTAGTCCTGAGATAACATCTACAGCATCACCTTCTAGCTGAGCTCTAAGGTAATTCATTTTCTCCACTGGACAGAGAGATGGATTAGAATGTGTGGTTGAGTTAAAGGAATTCCTGAATTCCTGCCAATTTGGGAGCCCTCCTTAAACTTCTTGAAGTCAAGCTTAGGTAACTTTACAGTGTCTGGTTGTCGTATCTTGTTTAGTATCAACTTCGAATTTCTTTTTCGATCAGTTTCTCTTTCTCCAGGGTAAGCCATTCTGCCACAATTTGTAATTTTCGTTGTTCAATTTCGGCCTTGAGTAAGGTTAGTATTGTACTTCTCAAACTCATTAATAATTCATCAAGTGATAAACCAATTGCGGGCCCGTATTTAGGTCACATGGATACACCTAGAGACCGCGGTAAAAAACAGCGTGTTTGGATATCCAAACACGCGTGTTTGGATTTCCAAACACGTGAGTTTGGAAATCAATTAGAAAAAGCAATATTAAACAAAGCTTTACTTGTATTGTTTGCAGCTTACATTTACGTTTACAGTGCCATTCAAAAGCCTTCCTGAATTCAGTAAACATTCCGCGCGCACTGTTTACAATTTCGTTCTTCAGCAACTTCTCGGGCGAATTTTGTGAGCCAATAGTTTAGGGAAAGACTAGCCAGGTCTTCCTACTTCTGTTCGAGACTTTCACACGGTGAATAAGATTATCATTGAACATGCTGCCCAGGTCAAGTATTCAGAATTTTTGCTCGCTCGCTGCTTGCCAAGTTCTGAAAACCTCAACGGTCCACTTGTCTTTGTACTGTGTACTTTTAGGGTTGGACTGTACAAGCACTTTTGTGCGGTCGAAACCAGCAAGAATCATCCTCAGTTAGCCGGTCCATGTTTCGGAAATAGCAGAACGCCACTGAATGCAAATTGTGACTACTTGAAATAAACAAGCTTCAGTTGTGAAAAACACGGACATTATCATCACAAACTGTGCACTGATTAAACAAAAGAAGGCAAAAATTATCACATGCTTATGTGATTTTTGCTTTGTTCTGTACTTTTGCTTTCTTTTTTTTTCTTTCTTTTTTTCTTCATCAGGCATGAGAGGGGGTAAATTTATATCTGTCAACAACTTTTTAGCTCGATATCTTGCTTCGACAGAGTTCTGGCGGTGCGTGACACAAAGCTATGAACGTGTTTGTCGAAAAATATATAGTTATCTCGGGATTTTGAGCCTTTTGAAGTTAAAGTATAGGAAAAGTGCTTATTAAATGTTAGCTTGATCAGTTGAGATAATCAGTGGTCTAGATAGCCAAAGTAAGTTCCAGATAAAAATAGAACTGTAACCAGGATAAGACATATTTAAATTATAAAAACGTTCTCTGGCTAAAAAAGGTTAAAAACAATCATAAGCTTTCGGCTATCAGTCTACAGCCTTTAACAAATGAAAAAATGTAAGCGCGTGGACGGAATATATACGAAAAGGGGTGCGAAAAAATTTGTAAAAGTGTAATACAAAAAGAGATGTGAAAGGAGTGAAAAATAATGTAAAAAAGGGAGTCTAATTACAATAAAATGGAGTATTGCCTAGGCAACGGCTTGGAGTTATTTTCCGCGTCGAAAGATTTTGCTGTATGCCATGATTCTAGTGTTTTTCGAACGCGGTAATTGCCTTTGTCAATGACACAAGCATTATCGAAGTCAATGGAGTGATTGTTTTGCCACGCATGGTTTGCAACGTTTGAGCCCTTTGCATAGTTCTTCAAATTTCGTTGGTGTTCCTTTTTTCGGGTTTGAAAACATCTTCCGGTTTCTCCTATGTAGTTCCATGATCAGATCTCCAATCCAATGTTGTTTATAAAATCCCATGCAAAGACTGTCCATGGAACTACATAGGTGAAATCTAAACACTCTTTATAGACACTTCGAAAACGCAAAGAAGAGGCCGCCATTTCGTTAACAAGCGCACACTGCTTCGGTACTCACTATCTATCACGAAATAGATAGTGAGTAGTGTAGACAATAACAGAATGACATTCGTGATAGAAAGCTAGTAGATTTATACTAAAAGGTGATAGTTGATGAGGCCGAAAACGAAAAAACCTCGCCATTTCGTAGACGACCTCCAGGAACTCCACACTAACGGCTAGTGTGCAATGGCTCCGCCAGTCAGATTACAGCATTTGCATTAGTATACTAGTAGAATTCTACTATGTTGTCCTGCCCCCCAGTTTAAGAACAATTTTGAATTTTTCGGAAAAAAACGCTATTAATTCGGGCAAAAGTACTCAGAGCAAAACATGCTGAAAGGTTGTCTCCCACAGGCTTGAACGCTACTTTCACTGCCGTTCAGAACCTTGTCAAAACGGAGTTAAGGTCAATTGATGTAAGGATCAAGTTATTCTGTTTTGGAAAACTTCCATATATTGTTCAATGTGTATCGTGGAAATCCTTGAGATGGATTTTATTTCCATCAACAAAACAATGTATAGATGCATATTATTGGCCTAGATAATGGTAAAAGGGAGAGTAGACTCCAGTGCATATAAATGTGACAAAGTGTTTGATCTGTACAGCGCCGCAAATGATCCCCGACCGCAAATGATCCCCAGACTGCAAATGATCCCCAAATTGGACCGCAAATGATCCCGGCCGGAAAACGAGGAATGGTATGAAGTTTGTTCCTCGGGTCGAGGTTTCAATTTTTAACATAAACAGGAGCAATTAGAACCATATTCCATATAGATATACTAAATTCCCTTGATAAAAAGTTCTTCAGATAATTACAGTAAAAGTTTTGCAGAATGCCTTGTAATCGGCTTTTTTCTGATATATTTTCTGATATAATTCATTGCCAAGAATTTAACCGAAGCGATAACTGCAAACGAATTAGTAACGTTAGCCCATTCACTCAATTTCCTCAACTAAGTCTGTGTCTAATTTTGTGGCCTGCACTTTTAGTCATATCTTGGGTGCTACCGACTTTTCATGTGTGGTTTCCGGTTTTTGGTCAATCACGCGGATTGAAATACTACTTTTGTCGTCGATGTTGAAAGTCGTCAGTAGCAAGGAATTTTAACGGATATCGTTCATGGTTGTAAATTAAAAGTGGTGTAACCCATGGGCGTAGCCAGGATTTTCAAAGGGGGGGGGTCACACTGAGTCATACAGAGGGTACTCGCCAGATTGTCACCTGAATATTGTAGGTTGTTTGCTTAGAAAAAAGCTTACAAAAGGGGGGGGGGGTCACGGGCACCCCAGGACCCCCCCTGGCTACGCCCTTGGTGTAACCTATCCATAGTCTCATAAATCAAGACTTCTTCAGTCTGAGAATCTTACACGAAAACAGCTTGCTGCTGCCATTCTACTTCTAGTTTGTACTGATATGCGGTTTTTCGGATTTTCCCACGGGAAATGAAAATAAGTGTTAGATCGCTCAACATAGTATGTAATTGAGTTTAACAATCAGTGCTTCTGATCAGATTCAGTGTACGTTTTATATACTGTCAGTATGGAGTTTCTGGCTGCAAATTGCAGATGCGAACTGAAAACCAAACTAGCTTCTAGTATTAGGAAGCCGAATTTCTAGCTCATTGCAGAACTTAAGGTTATTGTTGGTGTTGCTTTTGTATTTGTTTCTCGCACCTTTAGCGAGAAATCAGATTATTTAACATGGAAATTGCATCCAAATAAAATCTACACAAGATTTGTATGTCTTAGTTATGGTAGCATTAAGATTTTGTTTTTGAAGATAGAGCTTGTCGAGAAATGGTATCGCTGTCTGCGAGCTTTGTTTTTCTTTTCGTGAAAAATAAGATGAATTATCTGTCAGGTGAATTATATTTAAATTATAATTCACATAATCAGAACATCTTTTCTTTATGTGATAAATACAAAAATTAAAAATAAAAGAATTAAAAAAAATCCGGGAAACCAAACACCATGCCATTGACGTTTTCCAGAGGGATCGATTGCGGTCCACATCGGGGATCGTTTGCAGTCCAATTTGGGGATCATTTGCGGTCTGGGGATCGTTTGCGGTCGGGGATCATTTGCGGTGCTGTACAGATCGGGGCAGATTTTGATCACGTGCTAGGCAACCACTTCTGAGCCGTGAGCGCGCGTCACGTAATCAACAAAACAACGCTATAACATGATTGTAATTTTCGTCAAGCTTCATTTAAACACTTGATTACCCTTGAGCCTAAAGCCTACCTTTTCTTCTCAAAATCGTTACTGTAGAGTATTCACGTGAAAAGAACATGATGGCTGCTTCTTTCCATTTTCAATCTTTTAAATGTACATTAATACTTCAATGATGCAAAACTTTGGCTTTAAAGATCTCGCACACTGGCCATCTCGGCAGCCATCTTTTAAAATATCTTGTTCGAGTGGAAATGGATTCTGATTGGTTTACGAGGATTTATCAATCGATTTTGGCAGAACAAATTTCCTCCAAAATCGAGATATGGCGTGCAAACTAGGTTGCGGGCTGATTTTGAGCCCGCAACTATAATATTCAGACAAGTTCCCTCCGCCCCCAAGACAGGAAAAAGGCCCCGGGAACGGCGTTGTGGGTTTATGAGATATCTCCAGATAACTTTAGGAACTAGTAAAATACAGCGAATTTTAACACTTATTACTAAAGATTAGTATTTCGGATTAGATTAATATATTTCCTCTTAACTTTTAATTCACTAGTAGTTAAATGTCCCCAGTTAGCTTACGTATAAGTGAGCTAGATCTACCCGGCACATTAATAGTTATTGATTGATTGATTGATTGATTGATTGATTGATTGGTTGGTTGGTTGGTTGGTTGGTTGGTTGGTTGGTTGGTTGATTGATTGATTGATTGATTGATTGATCGATTGGTTTGTTGGTTGAAAAAAGAATCAAAGGGAACAAAGACCAAGACGTTTTGTTATGACTCTGAAAAGAGCCGTTTTGAATGGCTTCAGAAAGGGCCGTTTATAAATTTTCTTGAACTTTTCTTACGAGGAAGAATTAACCGTTTCTTTTATCGGTTTCTGATTTATCAAGGCTATCGGACGAGTTCATAGAGTACGCGTGGTTTCAAAATAACTATTTTTGGAATGATAACAATTTCATTGGAAGTGTTAATTATGAACGTTTTGAGTGAGTTTGAACAACACTCTCTCTTTCGGGTATTGTGTAACGTTTTCGGGCAATAACCACCCCCCCCCCCCCCCAGTGCAAAGGTGCCCGTACGGCTATGAGTACTAACATTACTTACAATACTAACATTACTCACCATGCTTACAATACTAATATTGCGTATCATACTAACATTGTAACTTACAACACTAACAATCCTTGTAATGATGGCGAATTCAATTCAGCAAATTGAATTGGACAGAAACTCGGCGCATGAATCGGCTGCCGCATTTCTGCCGCAACTTCGACTGGTCTTGTCGCATTATTCAACAGAAATGCGACACCGATTTAAACGTCGAATTTCTGCCGTGTCGAATCTAATACATGCATCAAGTTAATATATTAAGCTTGCGTAAATCTGGCCCTGCCCAAGAAAAAGTTGAAACTTGGTCATTCTCATTCTAATGCAACCTGAACGTATTGCAACACATACTGCTGCATTGTCAGCTTTCTACTTCTCGTTTCATCCGCGGATAATTTGTCGCAAAATTCAAGTTTTTCGTCGCTCGTTATGTTCGTCCGCCATATTAAACACTCTACATTTAAAACACTCTCCGTTGACCGTCATACCCGACATTATTTATTCTGAATTAAGTTCCACACAAGCACAGCGTCTGAATCGACAGTCGCGTTTCTGCCGCACTTAATTGAATTGAATTCGACACGGCAAAAAACGACGTATGAACCAGACCTAAATCTACTTACAATTTCCCTATAATGCGTGCTCTATAATTGGCCGAAACAGGGTGCTTTATCAGAGAACAGATGCACGGGTCGATGACGGAAAGCAGGCTTTCAAATTTTTGATTCGGAGTTTTGACAATTTTGACCCAAATCAAACATTCCCTGACAGTCAGACAAACGCAGTGAAAACGAACAATCCCGCCATTATCACGCATGCTTTGATCACGACTTCTCAAGTGCAGCTTATTGGCGTACACCAAATCATAGATGCGACTTACTATAGCAGCTGGGAGAAATTGCTACGTGTAACAGTTTACGTTCTGCGATTCGTCAAGAGAGAAAATGTTAAGAGAAGTTTGGAATTAGAAACTGAAGAAATCCGATTTGCGAAAGAACGTCAGATCAATACTTAGCAGAAAAGGTATGCCACATGATAACATCAGGAAAGACAGCCGCTGCACTTCTCGTCTCACAATTCAATCTCTACCTGGACGAGAAGTGACTCATGTGATGCAGAGAAAAAATCCAAAACAGTTTGCTAAATTTAGAAGTCAAAACGTCCATGCTGCTACCTTCAAGACAGCACGTTGTGGAGCTAATTGTCCGAGACACTCACGAGCGATTGCTACATAGTGGTGTGAACACGGCCTTGACGACCATAAGAGAATGATTTTGGATCACACGAAGACGGCAAACTGTCAAGACGAATTTGAGAAGATGCGTGAAATGCCAGCATTACTCGATCCCTGCTGAAGATGCTAGAGCATAAGTATGTTTGTTTACATGCGCGTCTACACGAGATGTTCGCTTGGAGTTAACGAAACGACTAACTGCTGAAGCCCTCATGCTTTTTCGTCGATTCACCAGCAGAGCGTGTTTACCAGCAGCTGTTTTATCGGACATTGGCATTCAAGGCCGCTTCGAAGGACATAGTTAAAATAGTAAGAGCTAAGGAAGTCATTCAGTATATCTCAAACAATGGTGTGACGTGGAAATTTATTATAGAGAACGCCGTAGGGTGGGGTAGTTTTTAGGAACACCTTGTCCAAACAGTGAAATGTGCTTTGAACAAGGTAACTGGGCGAAGTTGCCTGAGTTTCGAGGAACTGAGAACCTTCTTGGTGGAATTTAAGGCACATTCAACGCAAGACCGCTGATATACGTTTACGACGATTTGGACGG
>CM042754.1:19165811-19190811 GCA_022496165.2 Catalaphyllia jardinei
TAGGAACCTGCAACTCCCATAATAAGTCAATGCAACGGTATTTTTGCAGACCAGTCTACTTTTAAATATTTTCCCGCGAAATAGGCCAGTTCCAGTCTACATGAGCACGCTTCGGTAAAGATAAAACAATGCGGTCTCACGTGAACATGTCGACATCATGTCGACATGTCAACATTAGTCCGTGCTTGTTATTGCAATCGGTCACTGAGGTTCCCGTGGGGATCTGAATTCGAGATGATTTCAAACTAAAAATAGATCGGTCTGTGAAAACGCCGTGGCAGGAATATGGGGTAGTTGCAGGCTCCTAGTGGTGGGCTCCTGGTTTTGAATGCGTTAGAGCACTTTCCATCTTATTTGTTATTGACTACAGGCGTGTCCCACAAAAGTGGCGAAAAAGATGCGCTAATAGCACTTTACAGCCTTAACGTATATTGCGTGGACTTAATAATATTTTTTGCTATTACCGCTATCGGGAATGTAATTTAATAGTCACGTTTGGCAGTGTAGCTCTTTGAGAAGTTTTTATATTATGATAAATAACAAAATTATATCTCGAATATATTGCCTTGCATCCCCTAGCCTTAGCGATATTTGTCTTTTAAAATTGGTATAAGGCGGTAGAGAATATGTTGTGTCAATTTGTCGTTGTTAAAGCTTTAGTGGCAAGACACTTGTGTAAATAAAAACGCCTTTGCCTAGTCGCACAATGATATACCTTGACTTGACTTTCTGCGCTTTTGGCATTCATTTAAAGTGATACTACAACGAAAATCACATCCTTCCTATCGAAGTTATAAACCAGAAGTTTTTATGAGAAGAAAAATGCTGTTTACTATTTTCAAATATCTCTTTTCGTTCCTGAGATATTCACATAGTAAATGGTTTGAACCCAGGAGTATCAGTAGTTCGTATTGTGTGATCGTCCGGGTGAGAATTTTGTGAACGGCGGTAAAGGTGTCGTCAACGTAGCGTAACCAGAGCGGTATTGTTTGTCGGCAAGTTGCAAGGGCGCGTTCCTCTCCTCTTCCTCAACGCTTTCCACGACCACCTTAACGAACAGAACTCCGACATCCAGTTTACCAAAGAAATCGAAGAAAATGGAAAACTTCCTTTTCTAGACTGTTTGGTAAGCCGTGACAACAACGAACTGCGAACAACAGTGTACAGAAAACCAACGCATACCGACAGATTACTTGACGAATCATCCTACAACCCGACTTCACACAAAGCCACGACTATAAAGACTTTGACAAGGCGAGCGCAACTAGTTTGCGATACACCGGACAGCTTACGTGACGAAAACAAATACCTTGAACGTGTTTTTATCAAAAACAACTACAACGCTGACTTTATTAGACGAAACATTTTCCGACCTACTGAAACTGACGCAACGAACAAGAATCCGACACCTGTTACTACAGTGACTATACCTTACATTAAGGGAACTTCTGAGACTATCTCACGGATCTTACAGCCCTACAACATCCGCGTAGCCCACAAACCTACAACTACGTTACGGCACTTACTGACCAACGTTAAGGACCGAGACGAACCCAACAACAGACAGGGAGCTGTTTACAAGATCAAATGCTCCGACTGCCAGGCCTCCTACATTGGTGAGACTGGCAGAAACCTTAACACGAGACTAACTGAACACAAACGAGCCACGAGAAATGGTGATGTCAACAACCACATTGCTGTGCATCATCAACTGACAAACCACAACATTGACTGGGACTCTGTTCAATGCTTAACCTACAGTACAAACTATTTTCAACGACTGACTCTGGAAAGCTGGTACACTAACTTAGAACAAACGCCTTTTAACAGATGTCAACAACTACCGGCACCTTACAAACGACTTATCCGCGACGAAAACGAAACCGACAAACGGATTTCTAACAGACCGGCTTAATTATTTTGACTTACAATAGACGGACTCTAACAGACCAACTTGACTAACAAAAGACGGATCGAAACCGACCAATGACTGATGACTAACTTTACATGAGTCTTCCAGCCAATACCATCATGGCTTAACTGACCAATCACTATCAACGGACCAGACTTATAACATCATCGACTGACAAACACTATTCACTTGACTCTGAAGATGACTTCCGCTCAGGTGGTCGAGACGTCAGTCACCAACAACAGTTCTTTTCAGAACTATTCTCACCCGGACGATCACACAATACGAACTACTGAGATATTCACGTTAATAAAATATGCCAATTAGCCAAGTAATGACGTCATACACTCAACCAAATTTTCATCAAATATGATCAAAAATAAATCTCAGCTAATTTGTAACAGAAATGTTTGATTCTTTGAAATAAGACTCCACTAAATGTATTTCTCAATACGAGCTTAACAGCTTGGTTACCATGGCAACATACTGGGTTCTAGACCTCCCCAGTATTTAAAGACATTTTTGCCTCATGTGCATGATCCAGCAAGCATATAAATATGCTACCTCGACTTTGTGTATCAAGGTGAAAACATTGAAACGTGTATGAATACCTCTATACCTAGGTGCAGATTGTGCATGTGCGTTGTAAAACAAATGATGATTTTTGTGCAATTAAGCACCTGCCCGATGAAACATGAACCGATACGGGCAAACAATGAAATCATTACTTTAACATAAATGACCATAAGAAACTCTTACTAGAAGATTTTTACTGCCATCTAACAAACAGAGAATTTAATGTCAATATCTTTCAGCAGACTGTCATGTGTGAAGCGTGGTATGGCTAAAACTAGTTGCCAAAAGTATGCGATTTCTCCCTGGTTCAATGGACAAATGCTGGTGATAGCAACCTCAGTAAGAAAAGGTGAATCTACATTGAAATCATGTCATATTATAAGCATCCTTGGGATTCCTTTTTTTTTTTTTTGCAAAGGCCGGGGGGGGGGGACATCTTATCGGGGGTATATTTTAGACATTTTTCAAAGTTCAACATCTCCGGAACTTAAGCAGATATTTGGAGACAGTAAACGGCGTTGTTATTTTTTCATGGAGTTCTATGTGATACACCTAAAACATCACGGGGTCCAAGTTTCATCATAGTACCACTTTAAAGAACAGTAATTACTGACAGAACAACATTGGTTCAAAATTTTTTAAACCTTCTTGAATAAAAATCCAACACAAGGATCAATACGCCTGGCTGTTTTAAAATAAAACAAGTATATATTTTTTTTCTTTTTTAGTTCTTTTGTTATGAGTTGTTCAGTAATCAGTTCAGTTATCATCGCGAAAACATTGACCCGTGTATGAAAATCTCTATACCTAAGGGCAGATTGTGCATGTGCGTTGTAAAATAAATGATCATTTTTACGGAAGTACCAGCCCGATGGAACATGCACCAATAGTGACAAACACTGACATTAATGCTTTCCATAACGAACCATAAACTAATTTGTTACTAAATATAGCAGAAACTCAAATGTTAAAACGTTACATGTTTTGATTAGACAGACATATTTGAAAACTTTTTTCGGTTTTAATTTTGAGATCCTTGGGCAAAGTTCTTTCAGCTAGTAACATTAGATATCCCATATTAGCAAAGCCAAAATTTTGCGCCAAATTCGTGACGTCATTTTCCCGCCAAAAATGCCAATATCTTAAAAACAAAAAACTGGATTTTAGACAAGTTCTTTTTTGTAGCCTAGTTTCAGAATAATTGAATAAAAACTCAGAAGTTATTCACACAGTGTCGAATTTGGCCTCCTATGTGCCCACCGTGTTACACCTTTCTTTCCCTGTTTCTAAGGCTTTCATGACTCAAAATCTTTTACATATTCTGCCAACTGGAGATAATGTTATTGAAATAAAGCCAAGAATAGCTTTACTAAAAGGGATGAAAGTTTGAGTAATAAATGGCGTTGGTAAAAAAAAACATCGTATCCCCAATTCCGTTATGATATAATACCGAAAAAATACATGCAGGCCTGTAAACCACAAAATTAACTAAAACACTTTTCACGGTTAATTTTTTCATTTGCATTAGAATGTAATCCAACGTGGATGCGAGGAAATTTCGGGCTAAAACTACAAAATAGCCCGAAATTGCCTCGCATACACGCTGGATTTTATTGTGATGTAAATAAGCAAAGTTAACCGTGGAAAGGGCTATTGAACATAAAACACTCACGCAGCTTTTGACGTGTTCAATCTACGAGTGCTAATATTCAGAAGAAAAACTTAGATTATCTTACCTGTATACTAATATCATTCTGAAGATAAAAAAAAAAACAACAATCAATTTCTGTAATAAAATCACACCTGTATGCAACGAAAGAAATAAAGAAAATGTTCCCTTGACGTTGATCAGAAATGTCACCGGTAACAGGCAATGTTTGTACCAGTCCATGAGAAATATATGTGAAGTAAGATATTAATCCTAATATCATACATGCGTCAATTACATATATGTACAGTATGGGCGTTGTTTACAGATAACGTCTCTTTGCATAGCATTAAAGCTAAGATGATTTCAAGTCTAAATATTCAATAAAAGTTTAAGAACTGCATCTTTAATTAAGAACGATACAGTAGAATATTTCTTTCTATCAAGATAACCTTGCTTATGTTACATGCCTTATAGGTTGCGAGTACTAGTCTTCCTTCTGGCGACCGGCGATTCAAAATATTAAACTGTTTTATTTATTTACTTTTTAAATTTCTCTTTAAATTTTTTTTAAATCTTTTTTTAGACTCCGCACTCC
This sequence comes from Catalaphyllia jardinei, assembly GCA_022496165.2. Lineage (NCBI taxonomy): Eukaryota > Metazoa > Cnidaria > Anthozoa > Scleractinia > Caryophylliidae > Catalaphyllia > Catalaphyllia jardinei. Next base: position 19,170,546 of record CM042754.1, read on the forward strand.
TCGTTTTCGGAACAGCCCGTAGAAAACATTACATATTCATTCCTTTATGCTAATACCAAAAAAAAAACATGTAGGCATGCAACCAACAAAATAAAACAACGGAACATACATTTTCAGCAACTCAGCTGCAACTTAAAACACTCATGCAGCTGTTAAAAGGTATTTAATCATTAAAAGGTGTTTAATCTAGGACTGATCTTGTCCAGAAGCAGAAAATGGACCTCGAATCATCTTAGCTTTATTGTTATGCAAACAGACGTTATCTGTAAACAACGCTCATACTTTACATGTATGCAATAGGCCATTTCCGATATATTAAAATTCTAGCATGGCTCCGAGGCTTGGGGGAATAAAACAAAAGAAATTAATTATTCATCCCTCAACCTCAGTGTGATTTCTTTTGTTTTATTCCCCCAAGCCTCGGAGCCAAGTTAGAATTTTAATATATCGAAAATGGCTATTGACGCATGCATGATATTAGGATATTATCTCTCTTCATATAGTAATATCTTAATATCTTACTTCATAGTTTTCTAGTACAAAGCCAGTAGTTTAAAGCGATGAGAGCTTTCTTCGAATCGCATAAGACTAACTGCTAAGCCCGCTAGAAACTGAAGAGTATTTCAACCTCGCTAATTCCAAAGTTTCTGTTGATTTCGCCACCTTCTTCCTCAAAAACGTCAAAACATACACTCATCTTATACAGCAGTTTTTAACGAATAAAGCTTCCCTCAAAATGCATTAGAAGACTGACTGCTAAGCCTGCTAGAGGCTAGAGAGTTTTTCAGTCGCACTAATTCAAAACTTTCTCTTGATTTTGACGCCTTCTTGATAAAAGGAAACGCTTTCAAAATGTTAAGCAAACCTTGGCGGTACTTATCATTCAAGGTAAAATAAATACATGGATTTATACACGCGTTGGAGTACAAAATAAAAAACGCAGAAAACCCAAAGTTCTCCATACCACAAGGAATTTTCCAATCCCAGACGAAATAAAACAGAATGGCGTAAACGTTGATGGGCATTACACAGAAGATAAAAGCCACGAGGATTGCAATGATCATTCTTGTCACTTTCTTGTCTTCTTTTAATCTCTCTGACATCATGTACCGTGAAGGGCCCTCGCCTCTCGTATCTCTACTTCTCTTTAAATTCAGAATAACGGCAGAATATAGAATTGTAACTACACATACTGGGATAGCGATCAGACAGACGAATGTTACAATAAAATGCGCCTCCTGAGATTTCATTTGATCAAATTTTGGAGCCCAGTTTACTGCGCAGTACGTTTTGTCATCAACGGTCGCTATCCTAAAAATGTAGAGGTAAATTGCTTGAAGACCCATCGATATGACCCATATTGCCGGTACGATGATTTTATAGAGTTTAACCGTCTTCCTAGACTGTTTACGCAGAGGGAACACGATTCCTCTGTACCTGTCAATAGCTATAGCTAACAGACTCAGAATTGAGACGCCAATTGTGATGTCTTGGAAAAAGTGAACGCTTTTACAGAGAACTGAACCCAACAGCCCGTCAATCAACCATCTGCGAGGTTCAAGCAATATTTCTGTTATTTTCCTCGGCACGGCCAACACTGTTATTAGAATATCTGAAACTGCCATATTGGCGATGAGATAATTGGTAATGGTTTTCATTCGCTTGCTCCTCTTAATGATAACAATGAGCAAAGAGTTTCCAAGGACTGAAAACAGCAGCAGGACACAGTAAAAGAATGTTTTAACTTCTCTGCTTACACTGGTGTCACTTTGGAACGGATTGCAGTTGTATTCGTCCAGAATTGTTGTGCTGTTCAAACTCCAAAGCGAACCACTCGCTGTTGGCGACTGGTTGGTCCTCTGTGTTGTGGTATCCATGAGTCGTTGAATTAAATCCGAGCAGTATTATGAAAATAGGCAGCAAGTAAAACTGCACAATTCAGTGCAGATCCAATAGAATAAGCTCTTTTCTGAAAACGGAAATATTGCCTCAGCAATGTTCAGTTCTCTTGCAGGGCGCCAAATATTGGACGAAATGGTGAGTGAAATTTCTGTGCTTCAAGCTTAACTATATATGACATGTAGCCCTGACAATTCTAGAGATAAATAATAGTTGGAGATTTTATGAGAATTTTGAATTTTAAATTTAAAATTCTAATTCAGAATTTCTTAACTTAACTCAAATTTAAAAATTTGTAAAAAAAAAAAAGACTTTTAAGGTACACGATAATAGAAAATCGTAGTGTGGCATTAATAAGCAATATTGATACTAAAAGACAAATTAAAATTGTGAGCGGTTGGTTTACAAAAACGTTTTTCTTTTCATTTGAAGAACGCACTGATTATTGTATTCCCTAAGTTAGATTTAATTCAGTTTTGACTTGATATTTTAATGACAAAAGAAAGACAGCTGGGATCTGATGAATGGCCGCCCAGGACCCCTGCAGTTTATGGCAATAGAGACTTGAACTATTAGATATCCTCTGAGACATGTTGGGCTATTTGCATATGAATGCAAATGTCCTGGAAACGTCTATTCATCAAAGTTGGCAGCTTGGTCCTTGCCAATAATTGAAAATACCTAGCTTGCTTTTCGTCGTACACTACTCTTAAGCCTCTTTCTTGTAGCCGTTCAACTTTGCGTGAATCGCAAGCTCTACAGAAGTGCCACATAAGGTGACAGTATGTAAGGCAAGGTAACACAGCTGCCTTATATAGTTGGAGTTTGGCCTTAACAGGGATTAGATTCCTTAGTCGCGCGAAGACAGCAATTTTTTGACTGGCCTTCTTGCAAGCTGAGGTTACATGTTCAGAAAAACTTAATCTGGAATCAATTGTTACCCCTAAAAGTGTGACAGCTTCCGCGGTCTTAATTTCCTGAATATTTATGCGGATCCTGTCGTGTATGTCTCATTTCGTTCATGTATGTCTTGAAGTAGGCAAGGAGGAGCATGGGAGAGAATAATAAAGAGAACACATGGTCGACTTGCTGTGTGCTTTATTCCGAACTAGTTTTGCTTTTTTAGCTAGTTAAACCCCCTCTAATTTATGTACTAAGAGGACACACAATGGCGACGAGGACAAGCACGGCAAAAGATGTCTTTCAGCGGAAATGGCGCTTCCAATGTGATTCCCAAGTTCGATTGCCACTCGAATCCAGGCCCGTTGGGACCACGCTGGACGCGTTGGTTGACATCTTTTGAGTTACTTGCCGATTGCAAAGGCCTCATTATCACCATAGTTAATATACATATTAAGGTCAACAAGAAATCGGCACATGCTAAGTTTCATCGATTTTTATTTCCATTTTCTAGCAAATTTTCAGACCTAAACTTCGCCTCATATGTTCTCTATTAATTTACCTGTGTTATGTCACGCATCACACACATTGAGCCTGGGTTACCTATGCTCGCTCGATTGATTGTCACACGCAGTCCTCTCTAAATGGGCTTTCCTTTGTCTTAAGTTTCTTCAAATTCCACTTCTTACCGTTTATTGAATTACTGAACTAAGGTTTCTTGCCTCAAAAACTAGAGTAGTTCTAACCGATCGCAAAACCGAAAAGGTAAACCGTCTTCAACGAATATAATCTTCACACCTTTCAAATGTGGCGGTAAATCGGCAAAATCAAAGAATTTTGACAAGGTACGTCATTTTTTTTTTTTCAGGCTTCTTCTTTCCAATTGCTTAAGTTGGAAAATTCACTGCGATGATCTTTCTTCAATTTCATCTACAACCGCAGTACAAATATGAATTATTTCATATATCCTTTACATCACTTCACTGCACGGGAAACTATGAACGCAATAAATTGACCTCGCTCCCAATGTGTGGCTTCATAGCTCAGTTGGTAGAGCATCGCACCGGTATCGCGGAGGTCATGGGTGCGAATCCCGTTGAAGCCCTGATTTTTTTCAGGCTTCTTCTTTCCAATTTCTTGAATTGGAAAATTTACTGCGATGATCATTCTTCAATTTCACTGATCATTCTTCCATTTCACTGATCATTATGCAGGCCTCATACATGTACTTCAAAGTGGAGTTTCCTGGTGTTAACCTTCAACATGTACACCCAGAAAACTTCGGACAAACAATACATTTACCCGCTCGGGAAAACTACGGTAAAGGCATATGAAAACGAGGTGTTAAATGGAAATTGTCTAATGCGGGAAAACTGCTAGTGAAAGTATAGTTTTCCTGGTATTAACCGTCAACATGTACACCCAGAAAACGTCGGACAAACAACACATTTACCTGCTCGGGAAAACGACGGTGAAGGCATATGAAAACAAGGTGTTAAATGGAAGTTTTCTTAATGCGGAAAAATTGCTAGTGAACGTGTAGTTTACCTAGTGTTAACCGTCAGTATTTAGACTCCGAAAACCCCCTACAAACACTGCATTAATCCGCTCGGGAAAACGAAAGAAAATGCAAAGGAAAACAAGGTGTTCACCGGCGCTTTTCAAGAGCATGAAAACAATAAATTAACCTCATGTTTTCTTGGCGTTCACTCAAGGAAAACACCGAATTAACCGAACGTTTTTCGATATCGGAAAACGGACGGTTAATCCAGGATGTATCTGGTATTCACCGTTTGGGAAAATTAACGGTGAACGAGAGTTTTCTTGCCGAGTTTCTTGCACGGCTGCACAGCATCTCGAAGCGCAAAATTGTAAACTTGGTCTTTGGTCTTCCGAGTCAATTTGTCGGGTTTTACGCCTCCTTTCTATATCCCTCGTTAGCTTTGCTTCTTGGCATTGTTCGCTATTATTTCATCTCCTTTCTCTAGCATCTGACCCGCTATAATTCACGGCATTGTTCATTACTCACGGTTTTGCCTCCTTCTCCAGCGCTGGCCCGCCCTATTTCGCTACTTCTTTGGCTGTAGATTCTTGCTTTCTGTTTCAATTTTTTTGTTGTTGTTTTAGTGCAACTCCATATTAAAAACACTAGATCAACCTTCGCCATCGTTTGTTGATATGGGTGAGTATTTTATTCTTTAAAAATCCCGCCAAGAAAAGATGTCATTCTTCCGCTACAAACCGAGGGTCACCTATGAGCTGGAACATGGCTGCCATGTTGCGCGACTCCACCATCGTTTTGCGTACGTGGATAAGGTGTTGGGCATAGCTGTGCATGGTCCATTTATGGGGGTTTACGTTTAGGGATAATATTTGTACAGCTAAAGGTAGATATTGAAAACTTGGAAAGCCCTCTCTCAGGAGTTGTTCCAGGCGTCTTACAGGTTCAACCAGGAAATATAAGTATTGTTTTGTGTTACAAAACGAAACTGGCTTTTAGACCAAGAACTGCAGCCGACGATAGAGAGCTATTAGGTTTCAACAACATGAGATTTTTATTTAGCCAATCTTGATTGTTTTTCCAGTAAAAAATTGGTCTCCCTACAAGACCAGAACTTAAATGATAAATCCTTCATGAAAAACCTTCTCACTACTTGGAGACATGCCGATAATTTTTGATTTTAAATTCAGTTTTAAATTCAAATTCATAGTTTTTAAAATTAATTTAGATTTCAAAATCTGTTTAAAAAAAAGTTTTCATGTAAACAATAATGGGAAATCGTAGAGTGACATTAATATGCAATACCGATACTAAAAGACGAATTAAAATCGTGAGCGGAAGAGTTATAATGTCTATAATGGTGGGCTAATGGCGTGTTTCTTTTCATTTAAAGAATACATTGATTATTAAGATATAATTAAGTTTTTACTTATATGTCACATTTTAATGACAAAAGAAGGACTGCTGAGATGTCATAAATTGCAACACACGTCCTTTATCCTCTGCTGTTTAATCCTTTGGCAACTTAAGTATATCCTCTGGGCCTTGCTGGCTAGGTTAGCTTGCTTTTTTGGGCTAAAATAAAAATATGACTAGGCAGATGTCAAGGAAATAAAAAATAGCCACTTGAAAACTGTACAATGAAATTCGTAGATGCGAAAAAAATAGATGAGCACTTCAAAGTAGCCATGTCACTAGCTTTTTACGTTGGAGAACCAAACTATAATCGCCAAAAACTGATCGCTATCAATTTACATCACAAGCAGCTGCTATATTTTATATTTGTACTTTTCGGATTTCTCGACACTCCGTGTGGGTCGTTCTTCCGAAGCCTGTTTGTTGATGGGTTTTTACTCAAGGAGAATGAAATTAACCTTTTAATTTTTGTTTCACAAGCTGTCGAGAAGAAAGAGTTAAAGTAATTGTGATTATCGATCCGATTAAATTTGTTCAGGTCTTAATATATAATAAATACTATATATTCATTTGTTTATCATCATCATCATTCATTTGCCTAAGCATTATTTATTTGCGTTTAGAGATTTTTTGGATCCATTAGCAAAACTGGCATTACGTGTAAACCTATACAGCGTGAGAGAGTACGTACAGCGGCGCAAATAGTCCCCGACCGCAAATGATCCCCAAATTGGACCGCAAATGATCCCGAACCGCAAATGATCCCCAATGTTGACCGCAAACGATCCCGCCGGCAAATAAAAAACTTCATGGAGTTTGCTTTCCTGGATTCCTTTTTATTTTATTTTATTTATTTATTTCATCAAGTAAGCTATGAATTAGATCAAATCAAAGAAAAGATATACTGACAACGTAAACTTTAATTTAAATATAATTCTCATAACAAATCCCTCTCATTTTCTCTTGATAAGTCTGAAAAATTACGGGAAAAAAAAATCCAAGCTCGTAGACCGCAATACCATTTCTCAACAAGCTCGATCTACAGCAGTAATAGCTTAACGCTGTCATAACAAAGACATAAAACAACTTTTGCAGATTTTATATGGATGCCACTTCCATGTTACATAACTCTAACTCAGTGCCAGTCGTCATCATTATACTGCAATATTTCCGGCCCCACCTGGGGATAACTTAGTTAAAATATAAATAATAGTTCAAGAATTGTATTTTTAGTTAACAACGATGCAGTAGAATATTTTTTGCTTGATACATAACAAGAAAACATTGCTTATGTTACATGCCTTACAGGTTTTGAGTAATCTTTTCTCTGGCGACCGACGATCTAAAATATCTTCCAAACTTATCGTTTTCTAGCGATAATTGCATAGGAAGGCTGATTGCTAAGCCTGCAGGAGGCTGAAGAGTATTTTAGCCTCGCTAATTCCAAAGTGTCTTCTGATTTTGCCACCTTCTTCCTCCAAAAAGTCAAATCATACACCTATCCAAAGCTTCCCTCAAAACGCATAAGAGGACTGACTGCTAACCTTTCTGGAGGTAAAGAGTTTTTCAGTTGCATTAATGCAGCCTTCTTCCTGACAAATGGAAATGCCTTTAAAATGTTTAGCAAACCTTGGCGGTACTTATCATTCAAGGTAAAATAAATACATGGATTTATACATGCGTTGGAGTACAAAATAAAAAACGCAGAAAACCCAAAGTTCTCCATACCACAAGGAATTTTCCAATCCCAGACGAAATAAAACAGAATGGCGTAAACGTTGATGGGCATTACACAGAAGATAAAAGCCACGAGTATTGCAATAATCATTCTTGTCACTTTCTTGTCTTCTCTTAGTCGCTCTGACGTAATGTACCGTAAAGGGCCCTCGCCTCTCGTATCTCTACTTCTCTTTAAATTCAGGATAACGGCAGAATATAGAAACGTAATTACACATACTGGGATAACGATCTCAAAGACAAATATTACAATAAAATGTTCCTCCTGAGATTTCTTTTGATCAAAGCTTGGAGCCCAGTTTACTGCGCAGTTCGTTTTGTTATCAATCGTTACTATCCTAAAAATGTAGAAGTGAATTGCTTGTAGACCGATCGACATGAACCATATTGCCGGTATGATGATTTTACAGAGTTTTTGCCGGCTTCCCAGACTGTTTACGCAGAGGGAACACGATTCCTCTATACCTGTCAATAGCTATAGCTAACAGACTCAGAATTGAGACGCCAATTGTGATGTCTTGAAAAAAGTGAACATTTTTACAGAGAACTGAACCCAACAGCCCGTCAATCAACCATCTGCGAGGTCCAAGCAATATTTCTGTTATCTTCCTCGGCACGGCCAACACTGTTATTAGAATATCTGAAACTGCCATATTGGCGATGAGATAATTGGAAATGGTTTTCATTTGCTTGCTTTTCTTAATGATAGAGCAAAGAGTTTCCAAGGACTGAAAACAGCAGCAGGACACAGTAAAAGATTACTTTCACTTCTTTGCTTACACTGGTGTCGCTTTCGAACGGTTTGCAGCTGTATTCGTCCAGAATCGTCGTGCTGTTCAAACTCCAAAACAAACCACTTGTTGTTGGCGTCTGGTTGGTCCCCTGTGTCGTGGTATCCATGAGTCGTTGAAGTAAAACCGAAGGGTATTATGAAAATACAGGTGCCAAGTAACACGGCACAATTCAGTGCAGATCCAATAGAATAAGCTCTTTTCTGAAAACGGAGATATTACTTCACCAATGTTAAGTGCTTTGGTGGGGCTCCACAATATTCCCGCGACAAAATGGTGAGTGCTTCAAGCTGAATTATATGTGACATTTCATTTTGACTCCTCTTTCCTGTTTTGATTACGACTTGCGTCATAACATTGTGGGCGGAAGACTTTCGGTGGGTTTATAATAACGTTTTTCATTTCTTTTCTTTTGAAGAACGCATTGATTATTCTATTCCTAATATTTAATTCAGTTTTGACTTAATATTTTGATGTCAAAAGAAAGACCGCTGCGATCTCATGAATTACAACGCACGTCTAATACCCCTGCTGTTTATGCCATTAGCGACTTCAACTATCATTTTATATATCATCTAAGACTTGCTGGCTAGGCTAGCGTGCTTTTTTTGGCTTCAGATAAAAATATAACGCGAAAACTGTCGAGAAAGAGAATAGAATAGAACGGAACAGAATAGAAAAAGAATAGAGTATAAAAGTTGAATGAATGAATGAAAAACTTTATTTAAGTGTCTGTGAGTTTAGCTAGAAGCTAATATGGGACGATGTACTGTAAAATTGGAGAATTGTCAAGAACTAACAGGGAAAAGACAAGAGTGATATCTGATGAAAGGTTGTATGAAGGATAATTTACTTGCTAGCAATCGTGAAATAGTAGCTTTCATGTTTTGTTTGTGTGTACTTTAAAAAAAGAAATGCTTTGACGGCATGGAAACAAGGGTAACTTAAAATGGGTTCTTTATTATTTATATAAGGTGGTTTTGATAAAGAGGAAAAATTTACAAATTTTACGTAAATTTATTTATTAAAATTATATAGGGTGGTTTGCTCAGCTGCTGATATTGATCCCATTTTATTTACAATAAACACCTTTTCTAAACAGTCTTGGTTAAAAATTATAATTTATAAGCTGATTTGAAAAAGAAAAACTTGACTGATGCCATACAGCTAAAACTCAAATGGCATCGTGAGTAAGTTCTAAGATGGCGGCCTCGCTGCATGGTAAATACTTAAAAGTTCTCATCAAATTTTCACACTTTGGACGCTTTTATGAAGTAAAATAAACTTAGGGCTTTTGAATTAGGCTTTTGAAAGTCGAAAGCAACACTTAACAAGTATTTTTTTAACGTTTAGTGAATAAAATACTGACAAACAATGTTTTGCAGAACATGTTCACTTTTTTTTCCGAAACGTAATCTTCGTATCCCTCGAAACAACAACTAAAAATCGTAAATATGGTAACTCTTATATATGATAACTCTTATATAAACTGTCACACCTTGCGTAATCGTCCGCCTGGAATTTTTACTAGTTTCCTTCTTCCTTTAACCCTATTCAGACTGGGCTTTTTTGGTCAATCTGTGACTGAGGGGGGGGGGCTCCTCGGACCCCCCTCTGTATCTCTGGAACCAATAATGCTAGGGTCATGAAATTTACACACAATGATCATCCCCGTACAAAGAAGCCCCACACCTAGTTTTGACTTGCCACGCCCAATAATGACGTCACAGTGACGTCATATTCCGATTTTTTAATGTTTCTTATTATTTTTACACTTGGATACCTGAAATATCAATAATATTGGTAAAGTCATATTTTTTGTTATCCTTTCTTATGAACTAGTAACAAGGAAACACTTGTACAGCGAGAAAAAGCAATAGGAAACAATAAAATGTAAAAATTTAAAACGGTTGTCCACGATCTTGGATCCGCCATCTTGGATTTCCGTTTTTTTGTTAAAATTATAATTTAAAGCAACTTTCAAAGAGAAAAAAGCTCAGAATGAATAAAAGAAGTATCAAACTAATGTTTATTACCCAAACAAATGACTTAGGAAGTGTTATTTGGAAAATAGAGCAGCATATTTGTCAAAGCAAGAAAGTGACAAATTTTACCCCACCCCTCCCCCCAAATATTCGATGTTGATACATTTTGATGTAATTCAAAAACTAGTCTCAAGCAAAGATCATTTTAATAAAAAAGCACTATAAGTGTAAAAACGCGATCTTAAAACAAAAAATTCACCATTTTTGAAATTTTCCAAAACCTGTGTCAGAAACTGGTTGCCATGGCAACATGATTCATCACATGGACATGGTAATTATATCAAAATGTTCCTAGATTAATTTTAGGCAAAGTCAGAAAATAGCTCTCTTGGTGTAGGAGGGGGAGTTCGAAAAGCCCCCCCCCCTCCCCAGTCTGAGTAGGGTTAAACACTATAACGTCGCACGGTATTGTATCCCGAACGAAAATTATATAATTGCTGATCTGTACAGCACCTCAAATGATTCCCGACCGCAAATGATCCCCAGACCGCAAATGATCCCCAAATTGGACCGCAAATGATCCCGAACCGCAAATGATCCCCGATGTGGACCGCAATTGATCCCGCCGGGAAACGTCAATGGCATGGACTTTGGTTCTCCGATTTTTTTTGTTTTTTTTTTTAATTTTTAATTGTTGTATTTATCTATTTTCATCAACTAAATGATGAATTAGATAAACATAAAGAAAAGATATTCTGACAAAGTAAACTACACTTTAAATATAATTGTCTTAACAAATTCATCTCATTTTCCCTTGACAATTCTTCAGAAAAATTACAAGAAAAAATCAAAACTCGTAGACAACAATACCATTTCTCAAGAAGCTCGATCTGCAACGATAATAGCTTAATTCTACCATGACTAATACATACAAATCTTGTGAAGATTTTATTTGGATGCAATTTCCATGTTAAATAATCTGATTTCTCGCTAAAGCCTGGTTCACACTTGTGCGATAAGCATAACACAAGTGGCATACGCATAAGCATAAGCACAAGAAAAAAGGAACATAAGCATAAGCATAAGCACAAGAAAAAAATTCCTTTTTTTGTGCTTATGCTTGTGCTTATGTTGCTTGTGTTATGCTTATCGCACAAGTGTGAACCAGGCTTAAAGGCGCGAGAAACAATTGCAAAGCAAATGTATCATGTTAACACAAACAATAAGAGCCGGTTCGCGACATCTTCATGACCTTTAAGTTCTACAATGAGCTAGACATCGTGCTTCCTAACACAACAAGCCGGTTTGGTTTTCAGTTCGCATCTGCAATTTGCAGCCAGAAACTCCATACTGACAGTATATAAAACGTGTACTGAATCTGATCAAGAGCACTGAATGATCAACTTACATACTATGTTGAGCGATCTTCATTTCCCGTGGGACAAATCTGAAAAAACGGAAAAACCGCATATCATTACAAACGTTTAAGATTCTTCATGATATACGGATAGGTTACACCACTGCAACCATGAACGATATCCCGTTAGAATTCCATGCTACTGACTTTCAACATCGATGACAAAAAATTTCACTTTGCGTGATTGACCAAAACTGGAAACCACACATGAAAAGTCTAAGGTACGGCCAAAAGTGCAGGCCAGGAAATAAGACACATCTTAGTTGAGGAAATCGAGATGCAGGATATTGAGTGAATGAACTGACGTTACTAATTCGTTCGCAATGTTCTCTTCAGTGAAATTGTTATGAAATTGTATGGATATATATAGACAAAAGCCGATTACAAGGCATTCCGCAGAACTCTTACTGTAATTATCCGAAGAACTCTTTATCACTGATGGGAATTCAGTATATATATGTAGAATATGGTTAGTTATGACTGCTTCTGTTTATGTTAAAAATTGAAACCTCGAGCCGAGGAACAAACTCCATGCCATTCCTCGTTTTCCGGAGGGGATCATTTGTGGTCCCATCGGGGATCATTTGCGGTTCGGGATCATTTGTGGTCCAATTTGGGGATCATTTGCGGTCGGGGATCATTTGCGGGGCTGTACAGATCGACTACTTTAACCTCGCAAACAAACTTGACTGCTATGTAAACTTATTCCAACAGACCAAAAAGTAAAGAGTTTGGAAGGACTGAAAACAGCAGCAGGACAAAGATCCATTAATACAAGTAGTTCGTTGTTGAAAACGGAAATATTACCTCACTTGTTCTCAGTTCTTTGGTTGGGCCCCAAATATTCGACAAAATGTTAAATGAAATTTTTGTGCTTCAAGCTGAACTATACATGACGTCTAAAATTAACTCCTTTTTCCTTTTCTGTATATATTTTTCTTACTTTTTTAATTCCTTTATTTCAAAATACAAACTTTATTTACAACATAATGAGACAGTCAAATACACTTAAATACACTACTTACAAGACAAAAGAACATAGAACTTAAGATCAGTACTATTTGAATGTTTCAGTATAAGTATTTATACCACCTACGTGAGGAAATACAGATATCTACCTTTAGAACATTAAAAAAATAAAACGAAATGATTAGACTGAAGCGATGCCTTGAAAGAACATCTTCTTTAAAATATTTAACTATTAGCAACATTTTAATCTATATTTTCAACGTTATATTTTGCGTTTAATTTAGTAACGAAACCAGAGAGAGTAATTGATCTATTGTGAAGTTTGCTGGTCCAAATGTAGTAGCGCATATACAACAAGGTGTAATTGAGTTTTCTTAACAGAGTTTTGTTTATAATTGAGGAGGTGGGAAAAAGTCCGAATAAACTTTCTAAAATAGACGGATGTTGGTTAGTGTGATTTTCGTTATTGAACAAATGGATAACTCTTCGCTGGAAAGCTTTTGAAAATTGACAGTTAATAAATGTATGTTCAACTGATGGAGTCTTCCTTTACACAATATCAACAATCACTATCTTGTTTAATACCAAAGCGGCATAATTCTTTCTTGGTAACTATAATTCTATGTAAGAATTTATAGTGGAATTCTTTTAATTTAGGTTCTCTGCAGCTCTGTTTTGCCAATTTGAAGATGTGTCGCCATTCGGTGGAATATAAATTCATAATATTGCTCCATTTTTTCGGGCCGGTAGGAAACGAATTGTTTGTCTTTTCTTTTAGTAGCCAGTAGAAATATTTTGCCTTTGTTTTCTGTAAATCAATTTAATATTTTCAGCTAATTTAATCTAAGTGCTATGATTTCCTAGATGATTTTCTTCAAGAGGTTTGTCTTGAGTGCGTGCCTTAATTACTAATGCTTTGAAAATAACATTTATTACTTGATAAAAATGTAGGTAATTAGTTCTAAGGTCATATTTCCTTTAAAACTCTTGAAAGGAAAGAAATTACACCTGAGCAGATAATTTAATCCTCCAAGTTTTTTAAAAAAATAATCTGGTATTGATTGCCAATTTGTCGGGATTTAAAAGTCTGGAGATCCAGGCAAGTCTTAGTGCCTTTATCATTATATATATCGACGTCAGTCATTCGAATTCCGCCTTTATCATGGTCTTGATAGATGCATTCTCTCATAATTTTGTCTTATTTGTTGTTCCAAAGGAAACCGTATAACTTATTATTGATGGTTTATATGATTTCATTCGGGGCATTGACATTAGACGCTACATACACTATTTACGATAGGCCGAGCGATTTAATCATCAAAACCTTTTCCATACAGGGTCAAATTTTTTGCTTTCCATAAATCCAGTTTTGTCTGTAATTTCTGAATTTTTAAATCAAAATTAAACTGCATGTTCTTATTTTCGTCATAGGAGAAGTATATCTCTAAAATTTTAACAGGTTGGTTTAGCCATTCTAATTGTAATGGCTTGGTTTTGTTCGTTGACCACTTTCCTAGTCATATCGCCTTAGTCTTTTTCACGTTTAGTTTTAGACCAGAGATGGCACCAAATTTACTGACCGTGTTAAAATCGTGTTCTACAGAAGTAACTTCTGCACTGAATAGGTTAGTATTCGTCTGCAAATTAGCTTATTTTAACCTCATTTAAAAATAAATAAATCCCTTCGATTTCTACTGTCTGACGAAGTCTGTTTGATAATATTTCGGCCCCAAGTATAAAGAGATACGGGGAAAGCGGACAGCCTTGCCTGACTCCCCTTGTTGGTTTAAACCAGTTGGTAGCAAAACCATTATTCATTACTGCGCATTCAATATCAGCATAAAAGATTCTAACCCAGTTCTTTACATCCTCACCGAAATTGAAAAGCTCTAATATCTTCTTTACGAATTGCCATTCCAAAGTATCAAAAGCTTTTTTGAAATCCAATGACACCAGAATTCCTCCTTTTTTCTCCACCATGGTGTACTCCATTACAACGCATATCAATCGTATGTTCTCTCCAATATAACGACCTTTCATAAATCCAGTGCACTAATTTTGGAAGTACATTATCTATTCTTTCAGCAAATGATTTAGATGCTATCGTATAGTCTATGTTGAGTTAAGTTATAGGCCTCCAGTTCTGTAGGTGTAATAAATGAGACTCTTCCTTGGGTATCAGAGTAATAACGCCTCTTCGCTGTAAAATGGAGAGTTCTCCAACTTCAAAGCCTTGGTTTAGACTATTTATAAGATCAGTTCCTACTAGGTCGAAGAAGTGTTTAGAGAACTCAAAGGTAAATCCATCTTCGCCTGGAGATTTATTGTCGTCGAATGTTTCTAACACCTTCTTTGTTCCAAAGTAAAGAGTCCTTCCAGTTCATTCTTTCCTTCGTAAAATTTCTCTATTGTTTCTAAAATTTTATCTTCTTCCTTTACTATTCCGTTATCGTCTGTTTGGAGTTCGGTGATTGGTTTCCTGTTGTAGTTTCGCTTTTCTAAATTGAAGAAATATTTGGTCGGTCGCCCACCTGTCTCTACCCATCGGCATTTAGATCGAAAGATGGCCGCACGCTTTTTCCTCGTATATTGCTTGCATTTCTATTTTAAGGTTCTCGTATTCATTTAAAATATCATATTTATTTGATAAATTATCACTGTTACATATTTTATGATCAAGCTCTTCCAACCGATTAGAAATTTCAGTTTCTCGTTTATAAGCAGCTCTAGCTTTTCTTTTCGCAAAAGACAAGGTGTGGTCGCGAATTTCCATTTTAAATTAATTCCCATACTAATCTTTTGTCGTTCAAAGATTCATATTTCTCACGTATCTGGGAAATTAACTCAATGATTTCACCTGTGTACTTTTCGTCCTTCAATAGGGTGTTATTAAACTTCCAAAGTCCTGGTCCCGTTTGGGGAGTTGTTTGGCCAGGATAAACAAAGATGAACTGTTTTATGATCAAGAGATATTGAGGACTTAATTCCGGTGCTTTTGACGAATTTCGAAAGATTCTTTGCGATTAAAATAAAATCCAATCTAGATTTAACATTTAAGGACGTTCACGCCCATTGCTACAGCGCATCTATAGTGTGCACGCTATTCATTGGTCACGCGCGTGCCACGTCATTTTTAAGCGAGCGCACCGAGTCGAAAACTCAACAAAATATAGAGCTGATGACCTTTGCGTTAACTTTGTGCGCGAATATTCTTGTTGGATGCACGATAACCCACTTTTTTGGCAGATCACTTCCTTTTCTGATTCTTTCCATTATACTAAAAAACAAAAAAAAATCTGTTCGTGGGAAGTTATAATTATTTCTTATATACTATTCAAATAGGGTCGAATTGGTACATGAATATAGAAGTTGTAGTTTTTAAGGCTAATTCTAGATGATTTAATGACATATTTTTAATAGGCCTATATACGCCGTGTTAAACACACATAACTTAGATATGATTCTTCAACTTAAATATATGCCGATAGTAATGAATCCGGCCAGAATCGCCTCGAGTGACTGGAAATCCTAGAAATGCTATGGTCTGTGCTACGCCTTATCTTCAAAACGAGTTCGGTGACCCCCGATTTTTTTACGTTTTTAATCTAATTTTATAATCTTCTACCTGCAGTCAAAGTTTTAAAAAAATCTGTACGTGGGAAGTTTTTGGGCGCGAACGTCCTTAAGAGCCACTGCCAGTACATTACAAACTGTGTAAATATAAAATCCAGGCAATTTCCCTTCTTTCTGTACTGGTGTTTTGAAAATGTACAATTTTGGGTAAATTCCATCGGCCATCTTGGTTTATTGAGCTGTATTTCGAACTTTCCTAGATTTCACAAAAATGCGAACTCGCTGGGACTTTGAAAGTATATTTCTGAAAAGGGTCATTTTTACGCAATAAAATAAAATCTGAATTTTCCGAACTGTCGCCGGATTCTCCATATTTACTGGCAGTGGCTCTTAAATCCATAAATACGTAGGAATGAGTATTCAAATTTGGGTAGCGAGCTCTTTGTATATCTATTAGATCAAAAATATCCATTGTCATCAAAGTAAATGCCTGAACTGTGTTGGTTTCCACGGTGTTCCACCTTTTTTATTTTATTTTTTTTTGTTAATGCGCAATTCTAATCGCCTCCAACAATGAGGTTGGTCAATTCAGATTTGTCAGTGGTACATTTATTCAGTTCTTGGATAAATTCTAATTGATCCAATGGATTATTTGGTGCATAGACATTGCAGAATGAAACTTTCTGCCCATTTATACTGACTGTAATGAGAACAATTCTTCCTGAGTTATTACTAAAAGAGTATTGTACATTATAGGTTATTGAAGGGTCTATTAATATGCAAGTACCTTTGCTGTGTCGAGACCGCTGGGAGAAATTTATTTTACCACCCCATTCGTTTTCTCAGATTGTTTAATCTTTTAGTTCTGAGTAAGTTTCATGAAGAAAGTAAATGCTTGCCTTTTGATCTTTTAAATATGAAAAGACGCTCCTTCTTTTTGCCTGATCCCGTATTCCCCTTACGTTGAGTGAGATGACTTTGCACATTAAGTTATTTTGCATTGGAATGTGATTGTGTAATCTGGAAAAGCAGACAGCCTCAAAAATTAAAAGATACAACAAACGCGCTAGTTCCACTAAATAAACTACAGAAAAATTAAAGAGATAAGCTTCTCGCTACGCTTTCTTAGACCACCTTGAGACTTCCCTAATTTGTTATTTAACTCCAGCACTTGTGGCAACCTAACAGCAATTCATGTTAACCTAGAGGTTTAATAAATCGTCCTTTGTGTTAATTCGGATAGGCCTACCCTCAGGCGAAGTCTTGACAAAGATTTTTCCGTCTACAGTCTACACTCCTTTAAGTAATCCGTCTTCTTTCCTTTCGTTGGCAATTCGCAGCAGGTTTTGTCTGTATATTGTTAAATTTTCGATGATAAATATGCGGTTCGATGAAGCCCTTGCCACAGCAGATGCACTCGGAAAGAGTTGCGAGAAACTGATATTCTTTAGTTGAACTCGTTGCTTGTAGAGTGCCCTCTTAACTTTATGGCTAACAAATCTGGCTATAATGGGCCTTGTCTTTTTCCTCTTTATTCTATGACAAATGTCGATATCTTCTCGTTTAACGTTGACGTTCAGGATTTCTGCGACTTTTAAAACCGCATCCTCATCGTTGCAAACATTTTCAGGAATACCCTCAATCTCAAGGGAGTTTTTTCTTGTATACTGTTCGAGCATGTCCATATTTTCGTAAGGCTCGTAGACTTCACCTTCCTGCTCTTTCACCCGCTGTTTAGTCGCTTTCAATTCCAATTTGAGCTCGTCGTTGTGCTTGAGCGCTGCATTTAGTGAATCTTTGGCAGTTCCTAGCTCAGATTCCTGTAGCAAAAACGAAGCTTTTAGCTCCGCAACTTCATTATAAAGTATGTTCGTTGATTTCAGAAGATCTTTCAGTGTTACTTGGATATCCGAAAGGTCGGGTTAGTAGTCTTCCCGCTCCGCTTCTTCTGGACGCTCGAAGTCTGCGGACGCCATGTTGACACGTTTAGGATCTGCAGGTTCGGCGGACCCTCTCCCCCCCCCCCCCCTGCTTGTTTTTACCACTTGTCTTAAAGTGCATATCTTCTACACTACTCTCATGCTGTTGCTGGACTTTTTCGTCTGGTTCTGAAGAGTTGTTAAGGGAAGACACCTTCCTTCACAAGAAAACGTGACCGTCGTCGGCCAGCCCGCGCATGCTCTCCCTCTACTTGAGTCCCAACAGTGGTAACTTGTACTTTTTTTTCTTTGTTTGTTTGTTTGTTTGTTTGTTTTCCCTTAACTTAAGTTTGTTCAGTTGTGTCGATCGTCGGAGCCATAAAACACAAACACAAAATAGCTGACAAACTGTGAAACCTAGATATAAATACTCTACGAGGATAATTGCCAAGAATTTTTTAAAATTTTATTCATAATTTTTAAAGTCAATTTAAATTTTAAAATCTGTCCAGAAAAAGATCTTTTTAAGTACACATTAATGGGAAATCGTAGCTTGACATTAATAAGCTAGACGAATTAAAACTGTTAGCGGAAGAGCTACAGGGGCTAGTGACGTGTTTCTTTTCATTTGAAGAACGCATTGATTATTGTATTTCTAAGATAACATTTCAATGACAAAAGAAGGACTGCCAAGATGTAATGAACATGATTTCAGCGCACGCCCTATACCTTCTGCTGTTTTCAAAATCTAATTGTCGGAAACAGGATAATTAGAACTGATTTAATTTAAAGTTGATGTAATTTTTTGCGAAATATCTGCCCAGAAATTGAGCGTCACGTTCTGTCTTCTCCGATAAATAACTCTCACTTATCGTTTGTCTGAAAGATCTTCATAGGCAACCAGCTTACGCTTCATCAAGGTGTGTCCATAAGATAAAATAACAATCGATTGTACTTTGTAGTCAGTCAGAGATATAACTTATTTTTGTGCACGAGAAGACCTGAGAATTTAAAGTCTAGAAAAGAAAAGTGACAGTGTTGGTTCTTTACTAATTATCCACATTAGCACAGCCTTGCATTAGGATGGTGCGCGAGAAATTTGAATTGACCAACCAGGATTCAGCAGAAGGGAAAAATTTTAGTGTCCTCACGTAAATGTAAGTTGACGGGAAAAGCATTGAAATCAAGCACCTTTTCTCATTGGAGATTACATTAAATATTCACTAAAGGGGATTTACAATTCCCAAAACCATATCACATTGCAAAAACTGAAAAATATGAAACATCTTTTGTCTCCAAGCTTCTAATTTGGCGCCAAAAATAATAGTTTCTCGAGCTCGCCATGTAGGATAATAATAGTCTTATTTTGAACAAATTGTGCTGTTCGTCCTCAAACTAAACCCGGAATTCTCTAGTAAATTATTAAAAGAGGGCAAAGCAACTTTAGCATTGTCTTCATTTTAGCTAGCGGTGAAGAAAAAGGCTATTTTCGTGTCGTTTCGGTTGGACACCTAAGTTTTGACTGCCGCACGTACTGCGGGCTCACCCACTGTATGCAAGGAGATGCCAACCCAAAGGAAAAAAATATTCGTGAGATCACCAATTTCACCTTTCTTTATCCTAAAAAGCGTCATTCAAAGTAAAGATCTTCCGATTAAATATTACATATTCATCAAATATCAAAAACGTTATCCTAAAATATCCTAATATCAGCCAAAATATGACAGAAAGATGCATTTTATGCGCTTATATTTGTTTCATCTAGGAGATTTGATGACTCGTACGGAGCAGAGTGGGAGATTCGGTTTGTATATGGGACTCCCGGATAATCCCGGAGAGTTGGGATAGATGCGTTAGTGGCACCTCCGACGGGATGTTTTATCTACGACTCTGGACTAACACAGTTATGCTGAAGGGAAGCAATGACTAAATGTAGAGAAGCTTTATGGAAAATTATTGCGAGCATCGAAGTTCTAAAGCTGGACATTTAGAACAGTTTTTGGCTGCCTCGGAAGTTAGTTTTACCCGGAAGTGAAAATTATTTCCAAGCTAGCGAATAGGCCACGTTCGATAAATCAATATTCTAACATGGCTCCGAGGCTTTCGGGTCAAAACTGTAAATTTCTTAAGTTTGTTTTGTCTGTTAATTCCCTAAAGAG
>CM042754.1:19194620-19250879 GCA_022496165.2 Catalaphyllia jardinei
AATGTGAAGTATGAATCTTTTACACGTTCTTTATATGCATATTAGGTGTGTGCCGTCAGTGTCGGGAAAAGTACGCTTGCCATCTGAAACAATTTCAGTCTTCACAGCAGCCAACTTCAGAGAATATTGCAGCTGAGAGCAACCCACCCCGTAAAAGGTTCCTTATTCCACCTGAGATGTTTAGCAGCCCTTCTGGTATGAACAATTCCTTAATTAGTGATGAAGATTACAAACAAACGCTTACACCAGCGAGTGCAAAAACTGCCTACAGCCAGTATGTGTACAAATTACATGAAGCGACTGGGATAAGTGAGCCATTTAGACATCTAGATTCTGTTCTAATGAAAGATTGGAAAGACTTGCATCCTCGTACTAAACATTATTATGCGTCGTTCGCTAAACAAGGAGTTTGACCAGTGTTGGAATCAATTGCCCCTGGTCAAGGTGAAGAGCTTTGGAATTACTTGAAAAACAGTTCAATAACGGGTCTTGGCAACAACAACAAGACTGATGAAGATGAAGAAATTTCCCCTAACACCTTCTCAGACAACACTTTACTTAATTGTATTGATGCACCAATCACATTTATGCACAGTCTTCAAAATCAAGAAAAGAAATTTTCTCGATATTCGCTCAAAATTTTAAGAGAAAGCAATTGAAAGACCTAATTCCTGGTATGACAGATTTTCGTATAAAGGAGGCTAGGAAGCATTGTAAAGAACATGGCACTGTAATGCCTATAGCTCCAGTTCATGGCTTCTTTCTCAGTGAAAACAAAGTTGACCTCTTTTTAAGGTTCATAACAAGCGACATGATTTCACAAGACACAGCATACAGTACTTCCAAACTGAAACTCGACAAAAGTGGTTTTAAACCGGTCAGTACAAGAACTTTGTTCAGGATTCTTGAAGTCTGCAGAACTTCGACAAGAAAATCTCTTCAAGGTCTGGACAACTACACGGCGGACGGATCAGAGGCATCCGAAAATTTAGAAGAAATTATCAGCAAGCTCTATGACGGAAGGATGCCCGATAGTAAGGCTGACAGGCTGCGTTCAATGGCCTTGTCGTGCAAACGTTACCTAAAGCAGGACTACAGCACACATGTCGTGAACGATTCAACGAGTGACATTTCCTCTGCGTCTCCTCACCATTGTCGATTCTTTGCACTAAGTGACCCCAAGGAAGAACAACTTATGCAGAGCTTTTTACATAGCCACTTAATCGAGTGTGATAGATGCCAGGAACTACGTGATCTATTTGTCTCTTTAGAGGAGGAAATAGGAAAGATTTCTGAGCGGTTCCCCATGGCTAGTGACGACATATATGATATTCGTTTCCTGCTGGATGACAGTAAAGACAAGATAGAACAATGGAAAGCTCACATTTTGAGAAGTGTGAATCAAGAAGAGGGAAAGAAGGAAGTCCTCAATAAGTTTTGACTAGCTTCCGCAGTATTGGTCATGAAACTGGGATCAGAGTCATTGGCTATGACTTCAGCAAAGCTCAACATGGCAAAGACATATGCCATCGAAACACAGCAACAATGAAGCAACATGCAATGCGCTTTGCGGCAAAGACGAAGACCGACATTGACAAGACCGACAGCGTGTGGTCTAAAAAGGCCCTGAAAAAGTAATGGTGGAGTAAAGGGATGCCGAGTGAGCGTTGTAGAAATGCCACAGAGATCCAGCCAAATTGACAGAAACGTGAAAATAAAAGGAATTAGTCAGATTCACAACATTCGTTACAAAGAAGGTGGCATACGCTTTTGGAAAGCATTTGACATTGGAAAAGGGAAACGCGTGGTACAAGACAATATGCCGTCAGCTGAAATTAAAAAGGTTTTGGTAGTCTATTTGTTGGAGGTGACTGCCTCAGTTTTCAACAGATTGCAGCATACTTTTCTCGTCTTGCAGCAAGAAAAAATAAACACGGTTCTTTGAACGCAGCTGCCAGTTTGGAGGAGGTAGAAGTATTTTTGGCTGAAGAACAAATGCAGGAACACGAAGAGGACATTTCACTTAGAAAGAAGATGGTATTCGGCAATCTGCAGTTGGAGCATCCCATCACATACAAGCCCTACAACCTGTGCAAGTTAGCTACAGACGGGAAATTAACAAAGAAATTTAGCATTGCTGATCTAAAAGACATCTGTGACTCACTTGACATTGAAACTGAGGACTTTTAGCGCTGTAAAGCTCCGTACAAAGATGTTTTTACAAATGTGTTAAGCAGTTGTACTTGCAATAAAAAGTAGCCGATAGGGCACTGAAATATGTAACATGATACTGGACTATTTTGGCTACATTCTGTCTAAGCAGCTTAAAGTTAAGTTCAGCTAGTTAATTATTTAAGACAAGTACGATGGCAACAACAAAATTGCATTTCTCAGCTATTAAAGGCTTGTTCTTAATTTTTAATCCTTTTTTGCCAGTTGTTTGAAATTTTGTCACAATCTAAAATTTCGAAAGGGCGGATTTTAAAGTTGTTGACGTCATGTGACGTAATATGACGTCACTGCTAAAACGTTGCTACAATGAACTTAAGAGGTTCAGGGCACTTAACATTTCAAAAAGGTTGCTACTCAATAGCATATGTACTTTCTGCCTTCCCCCCACCCCACTTCCCCTCGTCTAACATGTTCCAAAACTATTTTTTTTTATATTATCTGTAAAAAAAAAGTAATAGAAACGACAAAAAAAAAATGTGTTTGTGACAGGAAACGTCTTCTCAAACGTTTAGGATGTTTTAAATCTCTTAAAACTTATCAAGGACGACAAGTTGTTAAGACATTAAAATACACCTTTTTTCCTTAAGTTTACAAAATAGAGGTGAAAGACGCAGCTCATGAGATATATAATATGCTATTGCCCATTAAGTTCTTGGTAGCTTTCGGAAGTTGGGCGATCTACTTTAAACCTATTTATAAATAAAACCTCTGAATTACTCGAACATACAGCTGTGGCATTTAAAAAAAAATTGGAAAATGTTGGTATCTGAAAATTAACATAGATTTTCACTTTTGATCACCTCTGATTTTTTTTTACCTTTATATGATAGGCGATTTTAATGGTATTGCCTTGGGGCATATACGACGCTATTTCCATATATTACCAAAGAAGGATGTCATCTTCTCTTAACTATGTAGAAAAAAAGATTAAAATGTGCCCCATTTTTTTTATTTTTGATGATAAAATTTAGTCCTCGGATTACGGAAAAAAAGGGGTGCCCAATTTCTTGGCTTATTAAGAGCAGCTTGCCAAACTTTTATGTTCTGTGTAATTAGTAGATGTCACTGCAATCATTCCACAAAAAATCGTGAGAATTAAGGATTTCGAATTTCATGGCCCCCAAACATAACTGGTCGGTTTTTTGTGACAGGTGCCCTTAAACTGGCAAAAATATAACTCTGAATCATATCTTCTCTCTACAATTTGCAGAAACATGTACTGACCATTAATCAATATTGCCGCTTCTACCTGAAATAGAATATCGAAAAACACCAAAGGGTTTCCGATGGAGAATTTTAATTACCAGTTTAATTTCGCTTTTTATGAACATATCTTTCAGATAGAATTCCAAATTTGCATACAGTATTGAAAAACAAAGACGTAAGGGTTTAGCTGCAGAAAGTTTGTGATATATATATTGATGTATATTTATATCTGTCTGGATTCGTAAAAAGGATGCTATAGAATTGCCATTGAAATCGCGCCTTAAGCTGGCGTTTTTTTTTTCTCAAAAGATGACGATATAAAAATTAAAAGGAAAGTCAGTCCTTTTTTCCTTCTTTTCCACGTTTATCTTCCTTTCATTGCACTCATCTCTCTATTTTTTGCCCGTTTACATAGCTTGGAGGCGGCCTAAACTTAAGTGAAATCATAGAGAAATAAGGGTGATAGGGGTGCAAATCTTTAGCAACCTTTTTAGAAATCCAGTAAGATATATGTCTTGTTTTTTTTAAGTTTCGTAATCAGATTTACTAAAAGAGATGAAAGTTTAAGTAATGAATGGCGCGTGTAGAAAACATCACATATCCACTGATCCCTTTATGCTAATATCAAAAAATAAAAATAAAACATGTAGGCCTGTAATTCTAAGCCACAAAACAAAACAATTGAAGTTGCTCAGCTGCAACTTAAAACACTCATGTGGCTTTTAAAGGGTGTTAAATCTAAGACTTCTCTTATTCAAAAGCAGAAAATATGGTCCTCGAATCATCGTAGCTTCAGTATTGTTATGCATCTAACCGCTATCTGTAAACAACACGCATACTGTACATGTGTGTAACTGACACATTTATGAAATTGGGATTACTATCTTACTTCACATATATTTCTCATGGAGTGGTACAAACATTGCCCGTTTCCAGAGTCATTTCTGGTCAACTTAAAGTAGACATTTTACTTCAGCAATCCCTTTTACAAACATCTTCCCACAGACATCGTAGGTTGTTTTTGTATCTTGAGAATGCTATCAGTATACATGTCAAGCAGTAATTTAAAATATTCAATACTAGTCTCAGAATGGCGTTTTTAATTAAGAACAATACACTAGAATATTTCTTGTTTGATACATAACAAGAAAACATTGCTTACGTTACATGCCTCAGTTACAGGTTTCGAGTACAAGGCTTCCTTCTGGCGACCGGCGATGTAAGATTTGTTCCAAATTCATAGTTTTCTACAACGAAAACTTAAATCATCTCTGTTTCTTATACAGTAGTTTGAAACGATGAGAGCTTTTTTCAAATCTCATAAGAAGACTGACCGCTAAGCCCGCAGGAGGCTGGAGAATTTTTCAGTCGCACTAATACAACATTTTCTGTTGATTTTGCCACCTTCTTCCTGAGAAAAGGAAACGCTTTTAAAATGTTTAGCAAACCTTGGCGGTACTTATCATTTAAGGTAAAATAAATACATGGATTTATCGACGCGTTAGAGTACAAAATAAAAAACGCAGAAAACCCAAAGTTCTCCATGCCGCAAGGAATTTTCCAATCCCAGACGAAATAAAACAGAATGCCGTAAACGTTGATAGGCATTACACAGAAGATGAAAGCCACGAGTATTGCAATAATCATTCTGATTACTTTCTTGTCTTCTCTTAATCTCTCTGACGTCATGTAACGTGAAGGACCCTGGCCTCTCGTATCTCTACTTCTCTTCAAATTTAGAATAACGGCAGAATATAGTAATGTAACTAAACATGCTGGGATAGCGATCAGACAGACGAATATTACAATAAAATGTTCCTCCTGAGATTTCTTTTGATCAAATTTGGGAGCCCAGTTTATTGCGCAGTACGTTTTGTTATTAACCGTCACTATCCTTAAAATGTAGAAGTAAATTGCTTGCAAACCCATCGACATGAGCCATGTTGCCGGTATGATGATTTTACAGAGTTTTGCTGGATTCTTAAACTGTTTACGCAGAGGGAACACGATTCCTCTATACCTATCAATAGCTATAGCTAACAGACTCAGAATCGAGACGCCAATTGTGATGTCTTGGAAAAAGTGAACACTTTTACAGAGAACTGAACCTAACAGCCCGTCAGTTAACCATCTGCGAGGTCCAAGCAATATTTCTGTTATCTTTCTCGGCACGGCCAACACTGTTATTAGAATATCTGAAACTGCCATATTGGCGATGAGGTAATTGGTAATGGTTTTCGTTTGCTTGCTTCTCTTAATGATAGCAATGAGCAAAGAGTTTCCAAGGACTGAAAACAGCAGCAGGACACAGTAACAGAATATTTTAACTTCTTTGCTTACACTGGTGTCGCTTTGGAACGGTTTGCAGCTGTATTCGTCCAGAATTGTTGTGCTGTTCAAACTCCAAAACAAACCACTCGCTGTTGGCGACTTGTTGGTCCGCTGTGTTGTAGTATTCATGGGTAGTTGAACTAATACCGAACAATATCATGAAAATGCAGACAGCAAGTAACGCGGCACAATTCAGTGCAGATTCAATACAAGTAGCTCTTTGGTGGAAACGGAAATATGACCTCACTACTTTTCAGTTCTTTGGATGGGCCTCAAATACTCGACCAAATGGTAAGTGATACTTCTGTGCTTCAAGCCGAACTATATCAGTCCGGGATCGTTATCAGTTTTGATAATTTCGACCAAAACAAACCATTAACCAATCGCTGCACAAGTTATGGGTCACGTGACGTTATTTCGTATTGGCGATCGACGAGGCGCTGCGATGATAGGAGTTACTTTTGCCACAACTTTGTCACTCCAGAGCTAACATTTAGAGAGCTTAAACATAACTTGCAATATAAACGAGCCAAAAGAAAAAACCTGGCAAAAAACAGAGGTGTCAAACTTTGCAAATTACACGCGGATAACCGTGAGCGGAAGCCACACTGACATATGACCTCTGACGGCTCTACTTTAACGAAATGTCCTTCCAAAAACACAGGATTATTGCTTAGCAAAATATTCAAAGATCCCCCGATCGTACCATACGAAAGGGGCAGATCCTTAGCGATATACTAGTTCGAACAAAACTTCCTAAAGCGGCTATTACACGTGGATAGGAGTTTTGTAGGTCTGCTACCCCATTGTTGTCACTCGCTGAATCCAACAATAAGCTTCATTATATTGTGACTGGTGCGCCAGAAAACTGACCTAGTTTCGCCGGCACTAGCGGAAAATAGTGTGGGAATTGATTCTTGGACTCTAAAAATATAGGCAACTTACTTTTAATGCATTTGCCAATTGACTGTCTCAGGCGATAAAAATACCCCACGCACGTAAGGAAAACAGGGGGATTAATAAAATCGTAGTCCTCTTCATGATATCGATACCATGTTGTTCGAACTCAAGCTTGAATTTTTCTTTAGGTATTGCAGAAGTCTTTTTGAAGACGCAGTCTTGCCAGAAAATCGACATATTTTTTGTTATTGTCGCAAAAATCTGCAAGTAACTTAAATCTAATGACAAAATGAAAAACATACCTGATCTGTATGCAAAATTGCAAGCGCTGTTTTACTTCACGAGTAGCATTTTACTTCGCTTACGTTGATCTTACACCGCCATCTTCAAGACACGCGAGACTCCTTTCTTTCTGGTACTTATCGAATAGAGTTATGGGTAAATTACCCGAGCATAAACCAACAACTAACGAGCAAAGGGAAGTGAATACGAAAATTGAAATGGCCGCCATATTATGACGTCACATGGTTATCAAATTTGATAACGATCCCGGACTGATACTTCTGTGCTTCAAGCCGAACTGTATATGTAACGTCTAAAGCTGACTCCGTTTTCCTTTACTGATTAAGACTTGTGTCCCAACAATGGTAAATTATCCGGGTTTTTTTTTCTTTTCTTTTTCTTTGTTTGTTTGTTTTTTATATTAAGTTTGTTCAGCTGGGGCAATCGTCGGAGCCATAAAAAACAAACATACAAAATAGCTGATAAACTGTGGAACCTAGCTATAATTACTATTTAGAGAATTTCCGAGAATTTTTAATTTGAAATTTAAGTACATACTTTTTAAATTTAATTTAAATTTTAAAATCCCTTTAGAAAAAAAAACTTTTTCAGGTAAGTGATAATGATAAATGGTAGCGTGACATGAATAAGCAGTATTAATGCGAGAAGACAAATTAAGATTGTGAGCGGAAGAGTTCTGGTGGGCCAATGATGTGTTTCTTTTCATTTGAAGAACGCATTGATTATTCTATTCCTAATATTATTCAGTTTTGACTTATATGTTGCATTTTAATGACAAAAGAAGAACTGCTGAGATGTCATGGATTGCAACGCACGTCCTCTACCCTATACTGCTTAATCCTTTTGCAACTTAAGTATATCCTTTGAGACTTGCTGGCTAGGTTGGCTTGCTTTCTTGGGCTAAAATACGAATATGACGAGACAAATGTCGAGGAATTAAAACTGCCAATTAAAAAACGGTGCAATGAACTGCGTAGACAGGAAAAAAGTAGATAAACGCTTTTAAGTAGCCATGTCACTAGCTTTTGAAATTTAAATGTAAGTTATCGTCTTTAAGTTATTATAAATTTCTAGTGTATTACGTTATTTTGTTTTACTTTTTTTATCTTTTGTGTGGTTTATGGAAATAAATGGAAAATGGTATCTTTTTAGGTTGTAGAACCAAGCTACAATCGCCAAAAACTGATCGCTATCAACTTACATTAGTTGCAGCTGCTATATATTTGTACTTTTTGATCGAATTCTGCGTGTGGGTCGCCCTTCGAAAGCTTGCTGATGGCTTTTTACGCAAGGAAATGAAAATTAACCATTTGATTTTTGTTCCACAAGCTGTCGAGAAGAAAAAAAGTAATTATGTGTATCGAGGATTAAATTATTTCAAGTCTTAGGTAAATAATGAACACTAGTGTGTCCATTTGTTTAGAGATTTTTTAGATCCATTTGCAAAGCTGAAATTAGGTGTAAACCTTTAATTTACAGCGCGGGAGAGTACGGAAGTGAAGCCCACGCCGATTTCAATCACATCTTACTTAAGAGCAAATGTCACCAAAAATCAAGTAAAATTTGAATTTGAAATTTGAGCGCGCGCTCACAACACGACCCTCCACCAGAGGGAAACGTACATTTTGCCTTGAGAGCCTTGGTGGGACACTTGATTCGCGACAAAATGTACGTTTCCCTCCGGTGGAGGGTCGTGTTGTCAGCGCGCGCTCAAATTCAAATGAATCAATCACAGTTGAGGATGAAACCACCTTGCGAGCGGCCGTTGTCGCCGGTCTCCACACAAGCCTTTCAGAAGAGTTGAAGAGGCGAATTTTAAGCCAAATTTTTCGTTCTTCACGAGTCTTTCGGCCGCCGAAGCACACGTATTTGTATAGGTAATCATACGGTTTAGAGTTCAATTTGAAATTAATTTGCACGAGTGAGTTTTTCAAAAAGCTGAAATTGCACGAGGCGCTTCGGCGATTTGTGGAGTGACGTCTGGCCAGCGATGGATCGAGTGGTCTGCCTTTCCATTCTTTTAGAAGGAGGAGTAACGGTTTCAAATAACTTCACTAAACGGCGTCAGAATGGCTCTAAAATCGGCACAAGAGACAAGGTCGCAAAACATTTGAAGTAGGAAAACTTTATTTCAAATGAGATAGTCATTTACACATTTTTTTTACGATCGGTGATTTTCCCATATAATTCTCTCTATACACAAGCTGTCGCATACACCGCATATTTTGAGCTTGGGGAGCCTGTGATTGTACCTAAAACCTGACGAAAAGTAAACAATGGACTTTGCGTGTTGTATCAGGGCAAGCGGGGTATAGGCATTTATGTCTTTATAATATGAGTTTTTGTACTAATAAGCAAATTGTTGGCTTGCATGCACACCTGTAATATATCGGTAAAAAAGTTCAATCTCAACGCTAAAATAACTTTATTTCAGAGTGTGTTTTATCGCTTCAAATGCCAGCCATTTGTGACGCGATGTCGATTTCACACCAAGAAGAAACAGGAAGTAGAAAACGTTTTACTTCCCGGGTTTCCAACAATTAACTTAAAATAACTGGCCGCTGAAGGACGTATTTACTGAAATAAAGCTTCAAGCATTTTCATTTTCTATAAATTATCAGGTTCAGTTGCAAAAAGCTATTGAGTCAGGACCGGTAGTACAGATTAAGTGTATATTTTGTTTGGGAGTGTCTGTAAAACGAAGACCCTAAGACCCAAAGACCCCAAAAACTCTAAAACGAAGACCCCCTTATTTTCTAAGCATTTTTTACCTTTAGTGAAGTCTTGCACCTTCTTTATTCGGCCAGTTTTGTTCATTTCAGTGTCGATGTTTTATCCGCCATCTTGAGCTGAGTAACCAGGCCCCCACACTTGACCGGAAGTTAGGCTACCTACCGATCTGTTTCTTTCTGTCAATCATGTTGAGCAACAGAGAGCGCGCGTTAATCGTGTTTTCTTGCTATATATCAGTTATTTCAAACGTTGGATTTCAAAAAAAAAAATGTGTTAGATGCATGTTCCAGGAAATTTCGGATAAAATATGACGTAATCACAGCTGAAAAGACAGGAAAGTGGTCGCGTCATGTGAAACTCATAAAGAACGTTACCTTGTGTTGTACTACCTGTTTTAGGTATATTCGATAAGTTCAAAAAAGATCAGAAAACAAGGATAACTGGGAAAGTGCCTGAAAGGGACCAACGAATCGTATGTTCCGACTAGTTTAATGACGTTTCGGCCTCTCGGACTAGTTCCAACACCTTTATTTGCTACTACGAGTTTCATGCTTCTTGCGAAGCAATCATCATATATAGTCATTGTAAATTCATTGTAGATTCCAGTGTTTTGCTATTTTTTGGAACTCTTCCTGTACGAAAGGCATGAAACAAAACCTCAAGCATTTGGTGTGAATTGAGTGAATCCACCTACTTTAATTACTTTTCTTAAGAAATGTCCTCCAAGCCTCCATCTTATGGTAGCTAACGGATCTCCCAAACAGAAAACTTTTATCACCAGAGAATTCATCATCCCACCGGCCCTGACCGCAGAAATCGCAGCAAACACGTTCTAGGTTCCTCCATCTCCCCGACCTATTCTCAGGACTCCACCAATTTGACAAGTGCAGTCTGTGAAATAGTTTGCAATGTCTTTTAGACTGTTGTTCGAGCAAGCAACTTCTGGCCAAAGAATACGTCAGCTATAACCGTCTATTGGCGGTTTTCACTTGACGTCACCAAAATTGAAACTGCTAAACTATTGATCCTCTTGAGGTTTTAATTTCATGATCTACAGGTCCGTGATGCTGGTTCCTATGATCTGAGAGGTTATGCCAAACTGAAACCGCCCGCTGTTAGAACAACAAGATTTGGTCTTCACTCCTTTTGTCATCTGGTCCCTAATGCATGGAACAAATTACTGGCCACTTCTAGGAAGGCTGACACCCTATCTATGTTTAAATACAAACTCAAACAATCTAAGACCAAATGGACGAACATTGAGCCTACTGTTTCTTTTCTTTTGATTTCTTTTTTGAGTGTGTGTGTTTGTTTTCAGTTGTTTAATGTAATTAGTAGTTAATTAGTTTTTATATGTGATTATTGCAATATTCTTGATTTTCCTAGTTTATAATTCATTGTATTCGGAGATACTAGCACAATAGTGCTATTTAAAAATCCGAATTGAAATAAAGTTTATGATGATGATGATAAGAGCAGCGGAAAACTAATATTGGCCAACATTCAGAGAAATGTTCCCTGCGACTGGGCTCTTGGTTTTGTGATAGACTACGCTTGAAACTCTAAGCTTTTGCGTGACAGGCGCGGCATTTACATGTGACCCGAGAGAGGTGGCCTGTTGGTTAAAAAGGTGACTTGTTTCGGGGAATTCGGCTATCTGAACATTTCATAAACTTGTATTATTTAGTATTTTTGAGTTCCTCGAGAGTTTAACTTACGCTTTTGTAGCAAAACTCAGTGACAGCTGTTTCTGTTAGTTTCCGACCGCCATGTTAGTGGATGGGCACCAGCATGGCTCTCCATGTAAATCTCTATAAATTGGGGTAAAAAGATCTGCGCATATCCTGCTTAGAAAAACTGCGGCGACCTGAATTTTGGCGAGACTCTGGATATTTACCTTCGTTATTTTCCCAGATTCTGGACTTAATCTATGCAACGGTTTTGATTTTTTTCCACTTCCTCCTAGTTCACTTACGACCGCATTAAAAACCTCCCATATATCACTGCGCTCTTTTCTTCACCGTAGTCCGTTACGCCTAAGAATTCGTTCTAGCTGATGAGAGCTCAACTGAAGTCCAAGAAACCAGAACAGAAAGGCCAGGATGTCCCCGTAATTGAGGCCAAGAAAAACGTATTGGTGAATTAAGAATTTAGCGACATTTACCTTGGAAGTGGAAGTTCGAGGATAATTCTACCGATCTTTAGAGTGACCACTGATACTACATGAGATATGCGCTGCGCATGTACCCATCACCTTCCAACGCCTGATGTGCCAACTGCCTAAAACCTAAAGCCAAACGGACTGGCAAGTTTGCGCCAAGTACACGCAAGTCGCAAAAAATACTATTTCAAGGCAGACATGTCCTGTGTTTCATTGGCTAAATAATAGGTTAATGGACGTCACTCAACTTGCGTTGACTTGGGTTGGGTGGCCAAACGGTGAAAAACTTGCGTTGATATGTATTCAGCGTTTAAATTTGATCTCGACCAAAGTGGGCGCACGTCATCGCAAGTCAACGGAAGTGCACGCAAAGCCTGGCCAATCGAAGGCGGAAGTAGGCCTAAATTCGCAAGTTGCGGTTACTTGCGACTCCGTTTTGGCCAGGGCTTAAAACCTCAATAGAGGTTTGACTTCCCTCTGGGTAGAGAGGGATGGGCATGTAATCTCATGGTCACTCAACAGATCCGTAGAATTATTATCGAACTTCCACTTCCAGAGAAGTGTCGTTCGATATTTAAATCTATCTCACTGTCACGTGACCAGAGATTCAATTGGAAAAGAAAAATATGTGCCAAATGGCAACTAATGACTACAATAACATAGATTTCAACCCGTTTACTACAAGGTTCACAAAAGGAATCATTACAGTGTGAAAACAGCTTCCTAAAACTGAGAGACACTACTCTCTGAAAAATGTCCAAACGCTTGTCATGATAAATATGGCAAAGGTTTGAGCAGATGACCATCCAGCTTTGTTAAGAATCTCTGGAATAGGTACCTGTGCCCTATGCATGGGCAGCAGACACTGGCGCTGCCTTGGTGCTATGTGCTTTATAAACATCTAAATTAATTCCAGACATTTGCAAGACAGTTCTTATCCACCTACTTATGGTTTCTAAAAACTGCTTAAAGAGTTGAGAGCCAGGAACACGAGGAGCCTCGAATAATTCTCCGAAGGTTCTCTTCTACACCTGCTTTCAGTGTTACTTGCATAGGCGACATCTTTCAGCTTTCCACATACTATTTAAATGGCTGAAAGACCGTTTAACTGTGAAACAGGCATTTTTTTGGATTATTAGCGGGAGAAAAGACAAGTAAATAATAATTACTGACCACACATGGCTGAAGAAGATGATGATGGTGATTAAACAATTTGTGTGTAGTTAATCAGCTCTCAATGGTAACTTCTGGTAGAATTAGGCCACATACGCGTGTAGTATTCGAGAGATGTAAACATTCAAAAAAACCGATTTCTCTCTCACAGAATGAATTCTTCATACGCCAAACCTTAGTTTGATGTCAAATAAATCTATTTTTATGACTAAAAGTCGCGTTCGACCGTAAAGAAGTCCTTTGTGTTAACATCTTGAAGAGGGCAGGTTACATAAGCTTACATAGCGTGTCGAAAGATGACAAGTCGAAAGCCGGGTCGAAAGATGTCTCTTTTATGCACGTAACACTGAAAAATTAGAAAAAGAAAAACATCTCATCTTTCATCATGAGTGTAGGCCTTAAGAACTGGAGGATTTATTTGTGTCCTTGGATTTTATTGTTTGAGGGGCTTATTGAATCAATGTCAACACAATGCTTGAGTCATATGTAACACTATGTAGACATAAGATTAATACCCAGCACATGTAAAAGTTTTTCCCCTCTGAGCAGTGACCAAACTAAGAAGTATGACCAGTTTGAGGCTACAGAAGAATGAAGTGAATAAAGTTTCCACTCACAACGGTAGTTAAGCCATTTGTTGATATAGGTTTGATACTTCTGTGTTCCTAAGCGCCAAGATGCCGACGAAAATTTCGGCAAAGTGTCCTGAACCTGATTTTGTTCTCAAGGGATTTCCTGATAATTTGCATGCCAGCAGGTGAAGCCGTGGAAATAGTGGATGCCGACGTTCAGGTAGCCTCCCACGCAGACGTTCTTAGGCCTGTCACGCATTACTCCCCGCCTAAGAACGTCTGCGTAGGAGGCTAACGTTCAGGATCATCTGTGTAGTCGGCATCGAAGGACCAGCGGTAGACCTACCTCCCCCCGGGGGGGGGGAGGGGCACTCCCGCGAATTTTGGATAGGAGTGTGCCGCGAAGGTTCCTGAACCCTAACCCTATTTAAGGACTAAGAAAGCGAATAGTGATGCCCTTTTTAGGTCCCAAACCCGCAAAATGACATCTAATTCAAGGCTATCAAACCGCTGTTACACAATTCTTTTGTTGTTTAAGAACAAACATTCGTTTGGGATGGCGTTTTCACACACCAGTATTACATAATACAATTTAGCTACCCTATCTAAAGACCACACCAGGAACACAGTAACAAAAGGGTAAAAAAATATATACCCTTTTAAGGCGGACCGATAACCTCAAAAATCATACCCTATTCCGCGACACATACCTATCTAGCCCATATATGGGAGTGGGGGGGGCGGTCCCGCCCGCTACCTCCCACCTGGGAGACCGACCAACATTTCCATGACAGATTTTGGAATTATTGGTTTTCATGTGACGTAGTCATATTTCAAAATTAAATATTATCCTTCCTTCTGAGAGTTAAGTTTCATCAGACATTTCACAATGTGTAAGCTCGACAAGGTTCTTCTTGTTGTAATGGAGCACGTTTGAATTTCCAAGCTTTTGCGTTGCGTGACATGAAAAGACTCGTGTAGGTCAAAAGATGAGTTATCGCTTTAGTTTTTGCTAACTAAACAGTGCTTGCATTAGAAGAAGCATTTATTTCAATGTGCCCGATCTCTAGAGCAATAATATTTCGTTTCAATAGCAAAACTCAGTGACAGATGTTTCTGTTACTTTACGGCCGCCATGTTTGTGTCCCTCTCAAGGACACAAACATGTCGTCTCCATACAAAGCTCTATAAATTTGGGTGACACACTTCTGCAAATAACTCGCAAACGAAAAACAGCAGACATCTGATACTTGGCGAGGTTGTTTAAATACTCAGTCATCTATCGTATCCAAGATTCTTGATTTTATTCATTGAATGGTACCCTGGTCCCAGAGGTTTTTCTTGATTTTTCACCGCATGAGAGAGCTGCAAGAGAGCCGCGAAGCGCCAAACACGAGTCGCGAAGCGGCGACAACGAAAAACCTCTGGTTACCTTGGACTTGACTCTCACTTTCATGCAGATGCCAGCTGTCAAACGCGTCAATTTGATAATTCAAAAAGCGACCAATGGAAGCTTAGCAATCACGTGCTTATCAGCCGCCAATGTTTCCACTCGGGTGGTGAAGAGTGGGTTTTTTTTTTTACCTACTTGGCCGGGGTCAATGTGCGTGTTTGCAAGAATGTTTTCATCCGCAACGATCGCGAAGGTTCTACTGTTAAACATATTACGAAGCAGGTATCTCCACTTTTCATTTTATAAGAAGGCCTCGAAACTTCCGAATAGAAAGGCATAAGCTTCTTTGAGCAGATGGTGCTCGTCGACGTCTTCGTTGAAATGGAAATGAAATGGTTTTGCAATTCGCGAATACATGTATGAGAGTCAACCACCAGAAACTTCAAAGTACACAACCAATATGACATGGTGAGGGTATGAATAGCCTGTCAGGTTCAGGTATTTGCCGACATCAGTGATCAACTGAATTATAATCAATTGACTTTCCATGTCCGGTTGGCAGAATGGCGAACACATCTTTGCGATTTATGACTGCGAGCAAGGCTTTGATATTCGTTGACACTTTCAGTCTCTGGAAAACGCTCCTCGATCACAGAGTCAAATTCCTTCAAAGGCACTGTCGGAAACAAAATCAATGTAGAACATAGACGAGTCTTGAACGTTTATATAAACTGTGAACTGCAGTACTTTGCAAACTAATTACTTCCATGGTAGAGATCGATATAGGTGAAAGTTTACACACAAGGAGTGCAGTAACAAATATCCCCACCGTCCCCTCGGTATCGCCAATCAAACAGACCAATCGTATTTATTTGCGTGTTTTGTACAAAAATCAACCAATCCGAGCTCGAGGGTCAGATCCTGACCCTGGCATCTGCATGAAAGTGAGATTCAAGTCCAAGGTAACCAGAGGTTTTTCGATCTCGCCGCTTTGCGACTCGTGTTCACCGCTTCGCGGCTCTCTCGCAGCTCACTCATGCGCTGAAAAATCAAGAAAAACCTCTGGGACCAGGGTAATTGAATGGATACGATTTTTAGTTTTGATCACATGACTGGTGAAAACCGACATCACAGATATAAATTTACCCCCTCTCATGCCTGATAAAGATAATGCCTTTGGTGGCTCTTTGTTTTGGATTTTGGAAAATACTACCGTCATCAGTGCAACCCAAGAACAACAAACTGAACAAAAGCACAATCAAATTAATTCTCTGGAAGTAAAATTTAAGATTTAAAATCCACTACAAGATTCTAATCTAACAGGAACTAAAAGAATCGGATTACCTTACGAATGGATTGCTACGCAGATCGCTCAGTTATGGACCGCTCTGTATTCAACGCAGGCTCATGAGGATGAAAAGTAAGTATTAGGAGTAGGGGCGGAAAGATGAAACGCACAGGAAGGAAACAACTTTTAGCCATTAGCATGAAACAATATTATTTTCACAACAATTATGATCATGAAATTTGTCGAATAAATCTTGTTGTTTTGTTAGTATATTATTACTAAGCCAAAAATCGAATATTATTTTACACTGGAAAACAAGGAAATGGCTTTACTTGGCTGGCTTTCAGAGATTTCGCTTAAGAAACGTGTCATTTTGCTTTTGGCTTTTTCCACTCGGTAAACATTACAGGAACAATCTCTCTGGTCCAGTATTCTGAAGTATAAAAATTTGAATGCGTGAATATATATTTATTTGAAATGCTTTCAAAAGCTCCGGAAGCATAAACTAATTACAATAAAACGAAGATATCTTTGATAAGACTACAAAACTGCACGAGAATTACTCATGGCAGAAAAAAGGAACGATTTAGATACATCAATCATCGAAATACGACTTGACTTTAATGTAAACGTTTTGGCTAATTAATAGTTTCTTTAGGTAAACCACAAGCTATATTACAAACAACTGCTAGCATAGCTTCGAGGTCTCCGCCCGTGCGAAATTATTGGTCTTAAGTAAGCCGAGAATAAACAAGCACATATAAAACATATCAACAACAATCAGATGTTTCATCGCGCGGCAACGACACCGCAAACGCCGCTGCATTCCTTTGAGAACCAGAACGAACGCGCATGGAAGCAGGTTCTTCTTCTTGGTCGCTGGAGATCGATTCATCAAAGGTCAGCAGATGTGGTCTTGTTTTAATTGAGCTAAATGGCAAAAGGCGAGCTTGGCCGAGCAAAAGAGAACTTACTACCGTGCTGATTGTTGACGATCTATTTGGATTTAACA
Source organism: Catalaphyllia jardinei (assembly GCA_022496165.2). NCBI lineage: Eukaryota > Metazoa > Cnidaria > Anthozoa > Scleractinia > Caryophylliidae > Catalaphyllia > Catalaphyllia jardinei. The sequence goes on from CM042754.1 coordinate 19,211,925, forward strand.
AGTACATGTAAATCACTGCTAGTTCATAAACGTACAATGCAAAATAGTTCACTTTGGAGTATTCGCAATACAAACGCTACACCGCGGATCAAGGATTACAGCTGTAAATCGTACCAAAGCGATACAGACTTAGCTAGAGGAGTGAAGATATTCTGTTACTGTGTCCTGCTGCTGTCTTCAGTCCTTGGCAACATTTTGCTTATTGTTATTGTTAAAAGAAACAAGCGAATGCAAACCATTACCAATTATCTCATCGTCAATATGGCGGTTTCAGATATATTAATAACCGTGTTGGCCATACCCCGGCGGATGACAGAAGTATTGCTTGGACCTGGGAGATGGTTATTTCACGGGTTGCTGGGTTCACTTCTCTGTAAAAGCTTGTCCTTCTTTCAAGACATCTCAACCGCAGTGTCCATTTTAAGTCTTGTAGTCATAGCCATTGATAGGCACCGAGGGATTGTGTACCCGTTACGCAAACAACTTATCGATCCCGGAAAACTCTGTAAAATCGTCATTCCACTGATATGGATCACTTCGATGGGTCTTCACGCAGTGTACTTCTACATTTTCAGAACAGTGACAGCCGATACAAAAACTTATTGCACACTAACCTGGGCTCCCAAGTTTGATGATAGAAAATCGCAAGAAACTTACTACCTGATATTACTGTTTTGTCTAATCATTGTTCCAACATGTCTAGTTACAACACTGTATTCTGCCATTATCCTAAATCTCAAGAGGAGCAGAATAGCGAGATGTAAGGGTCCATCGAGCTGCGTCACATTACGAAGGTCCAAAGAGGATACGAAAGTCGTGCGTATCGTCATTGCAATTCTTATAGCGTTTATTGTTTGCTTAATCCCAATCAATGTTTATGCTGTTTTGATATTCTTTGTGTGGGATCCCAGTGAAGTTCCATGTGGCATTGACAATGCTGGCTTTGCAGTTCATTTTATTTTGTATTCAAACGCATCGGTAAATCCATGTATATATTTTATTTTGAATGATAGATACCGCAAAGGTTTGCTGAGTATTTTAAGATTGTTACATATTGTAAAGAACAGGGATTCAGTGGATAACAGCTCAACAGAGCTTGTAACTCTGGTTAAAGAGCGGCAAACTTCTGCAAGTTGAGGGTTCAAATACCTTCTTTTTTTGTATTTGCATTAAAAAATACCTATCAATAAATTTTAATCGGAGGTTGTATTTTTTTTCAAGCTCCGAGCCGCTGTGAGAAATAGTGTATAAATTTATAATCAGAATATTTTGTTAAGGATTGTCGAAAATCCTCACCGGTCCTTGGTATTATTTCATATTTTATACTATAGCTACAAAGCAAAAACAGTCACTATGTCATGTTATATATCAAGCAAAACCTATGTTTTCCTTTCAAAATTGACTTTAAATCAACTTAATGGCATAAGAATTGACCTTGTCGCCAAGTGGGTATGGTGAAACATAGCCAAACCTTCATTCACAATTAGCTAAATGAACGTAAAGCCGACCGACTGCAATGTCGAAATGGCAGGCACCTCTTGAACTTGTCTCTTTTGGCAGACAACGGGTCTCCTTTGGTAAATATCAACCTGAAAACTTATTTATAAGTAATTATCACTGAACACGAACAGGTTCACAAAGCAACAACCTTCACTAAACATTACGGAAATACAAGCATAGGAAATAAAGCAAACTTTGTCGAGAAGATCGTGAAATCCTTTGAAATAATTCTCCTTATTTTCAGCAATAACCGTTTCGCATTACTCATGCCAACATTAATCGAAACATCGATCCTTTATCATAAATTGAGAACCATAATGCTTATTTGAAATCATATCTGGAGTTTGAGGTTTTCCCACGCAGTATCATTTAAACGCAATCATAGAAATTACGATTGCAAAATAAGCACGGTTTAAAATTAATCGATAGTCCACAATTCCAGAATAAACTAAAAAGTACGTGCCAAATACGTTACAAACTTGACACAAAGTTGCCAGTTATACATGTAAAAACATAACAGTTATTAAATGATGTAGATTACATGCATGCGCTTTGAAGATCCGTCATGTATTTTCTGTTGACAGCTGTTCTTTCCCATATGTTTGCTGTTCTTTCTTAAGTGAGCTGTGCTTGCCGAAGTAGACGTAAGTAAGTTGTGATTTCTGATGTGCGTAAGTTCTTCTTTCCGAAGTTAGTTGTGCTTTCAGATGTCCCTCGTGCTTTCCGATGTCTTCCCGAATTTTTCGACACTTCCGCATCAATGATATCGATCTATGACTTCGTACAATGATCATTTGTGGTTACCGATGTCGATGTTGATGTTGACACGTTGATATCGATAACAATATATTTACTTTCTCGATTTAAAAGGAAAAAAATTCTTAACTTAGGTTAAATTTCTCTCAATTCACCTTTTGCAGCCGGAAGGACCTTTTTGGCGATGGTACGCAATGTCAATAAATGTCCGTATTTTTCATATACACAGCTAAGAAACACCTCCACAGATCAATTTATTAGCCGAACTAAAAACAACATGTAAAGTTTCACCCAGAATCTGTTACAAACTCATAAAAATTTGGGACCCATACGAAACTTGCAGTTTTAACAAAGTGTCCAGGAAGTCCACTAGGGGACCAAAAACAGATGGCAATAACTATATGTGGAACGATTTACCTCTAGAGATTAGGAAATGTGCTTCAGTTGCGACTTTTAAGCAATCCCTTAAAACTTTTTTATTTAAGTTAGCATATAGGTTATGAGATTCCTTTTGTTTTAAGATGTTTTTGATTTATATAGTAGATAACTTAGGCTATATTTGAATTATATTGTTATTATTATTATATGCAATGCAGTCAATGATTATAAAGTAAAGTAAATAAATGTACGAAGCGTGGTCTGAATGGCGGAGAGGAAAATTGCGTTTTGTGTTTGTTTTTGTTATAATAATAATAATAATAATAATAATAATAATAATAATAATTTAAACATATTTATACAGGATTGCTGCTTCAGTTTTAAGAGAAAAAACTGCTATCAAAGCAGGTCCTGTAAAACAAAAAAAAAATAAAATATAGATAAAATCAAATCACAATATTACAAAATAGTCACAAAAAAGAAGGATCAAACAGTTATAAATTCTAAGAATTATTAAAAATTATTAAAAATTTTTGTACCTTTGTAAAAAAAGCGCGCTTGGTGCTTTCTAAATTAATTCTTTCCAAAATAAGGTCATTATTATTTCTAGTTTTGTGGCGGTGAATGACCTGAACACATACATGGACTAATTTTAAAACTGCATGCACATATCTGCACCTAGGTCTTGACTCTAAGAAGTGAACTAGTCAGTCACCATCAATATTTCAACATTTATAATCCATCAAGTATTTTCGCGCGCGCGCGAATGGTCTAAACGAGACCAGTGAAACTACTGACAAAAGATACTGTTCTTGCACATACGCAGCACTATAAAAAATGGAAAGTAATGAAGTGTATTCTGTTTATGCGGACTACGGCACTCAGTTGTGAATTATTGTAAATTTAGTATTTCAGAGCGTGAAAAGTAATTATTTCATGCGTACGCAATAATTCATGATGGTCAACACGTCAGTTTTGACGTACTGTGGTCTTCAACATAAGTGGAAACTAAAATCAAACGCTGGATTGTGCGTGATTCGTGATTCGTGAACCGTGAATTTAATTTTCGATTTTAATTCCCGGGCGCGATACTTCCCCCAAAACACCCCCACCCTACCTCCCCACTCCTTCTCTAAAGCACATGGTGTAATTCTTAGCGCCAAGGCCTCTCCAGCAAAGGAGGACAGGCGGCCCTGGAACTCAACTAGAATTTGAATTACAAATAATTCTTCGACTGTTCTTTAATTACTGCACGAAGTGATTAGGAGCTCCGCTATTTTGCCTAATGTCGTGTCTTTGTTACAAGAAATGTTCCCAAATGTGTTCCAGACACAAACTTTTGTTGGTGGAACCTTCCGGGGGAAATTTCGCTCAACCACTCAAATGCCAACAGCATGCAAGCGACCTCAAGATGCAGTGTCCACTTTGACCTGGGGAAAGCATCCGGACGGATGGTGTTACAGGTCAGAAAATTCAAATGTTTTGGGAAACTTACAGCGAGTACACGAGGTACCCAGGAGGGAGCCCAAAGTAAACCCAGTGGGGAAGGCATGTCAGAATGCAATGGGAACTGAAGAAAATGATCGGGGAGATACAGATGGAAAAATGCAGGAAACGGATTCTGAGAGGGGGATAAATGTATGGGGAGCCCAGAGTCGATGCAGGGAGAATAAACAAGGGAACCAAAGGGAGAATATAGCAGTGCAAAGGAAGCAAAAGGGTGGAGGGGTACCATTTTAGCGGTTACAGTGGAAGAGTGAATTTCTTCATGTAAGAGTGATTGGAGGTTCGAGTTTTCATGGGTAAAATTACAGTGAATGTATGACGGAAAGCCAGGGGAAATCGATTTTGGTTTCAGGCGGGGAAAGTTAAATTTAGAGAACGGCATTTGATTAACACAAAACAAAATTAAACGTCATTGTTTAGCCTACCGAACAATTAGAAGTAAAATACGAAGTATCTGAGCGGAAAACATGTAGATCTATGACAGAAGGCTATATTTGGAAGGCTAGAACCCAACTCGTCAAAGGAGAGAGTGAAATGTGTTCACATATATTTAAAGCTTTCTGAAGATTCGCTTATTTTCCGGTTCCTGGTGACAAAATAAGTGCTCTCTATGGTTGAATGTTCCAACTTGGACTAGTTAATACACAAAAACTCTCCGATATTTCTTAATGTGTTCACCAGTAAAGGATGTTTTGATACTTTCTGGAGACTCTTTTGAAGCAATATTGGAGTAGTTAAGGAACAAGAAACATTGCAGTCCGTAGAGAAATGGTCGGCTTGCACCCGAGTACACGGTTATTGGTAACCACGCTATGAACCTGGCTACTAAGCGAAGTGCCCAGCGCGAGGGGGTTGGATTGCCCGACTTTGTTTATTCCACTACCTGGGGAGGGGGGAGGAGGGGAAAAAGAGAGGGGAGGAGGGGGGAGGACTCCCTCACACGGGCTCTATAGGTATGTGCGGCTCAAATGGTATGTTTTTTTGAACCATTTGACCAGAAAGAGGTATTGGATTTTTTGTCAAGTTATAAATAGTGTATGAAAAATCGCTGATTTTGGTCTAAAAATAAGGAAAGGGTTTTGGGAAGCGGGCCGCACGCCCCACCCAATTTTCTATCCCTCCTCCGGGTTCCACTTCCCATTTAGCAAGCAAACTGACACATCAAACGAATAGCGAAAAATAATTTAATGGCCACATAACTATGTACACTGCATTCTTTATTGTTTCCCTACTTACATCTTGGAAGAAAATGGTTATATATTTTATAAGCCATCATTAGATGCATATCTTGATTTTATTTATAAATTTTTTTGGCGTTTGGTTTTGTTTCTTTGTTTTCAATGAAGATACAAATACGAAAATGCAACACGCGCGGTTGCCATTCGCCCCTTGCACAATATAGTATTATTATACTATTGTTTCGTTCAAATAAAACGCCGGGTATTTGAAATATTTACATATTCGAAAGATCCAGATGTAAGGACTACAGTTCTTATTAAGCAAGCATAATGGTCAATTTGCCTTTGATGATTCACGAGTTCCTTTTAACAAAGCGTGACTTCACGAGCTTTTTCGTTGGCGCGTAGCAGGCAGGCCGTTGTACAAATAATCGAAGGTGTCTTGTCTGATTTCGTTGCTAGTTTGTTTCACTCTCACTTTAGTCTCATTCTTCTCGATAGTCTTTTCGTTAAAGCAACACTTCTAGTTCTTTGAATGGTCTACTTTCCCGTCGCTGTTTGACCGATGCTCCGCGCCTGTTCTCCACTCGTTTAATAATCTCAACAAGCCTCGGTTGAATGGCTCCGAGAAGCGGTCGGCCGCTTGAGTCCCCGCACCAACAAGCCTCCATCAGCGTCCAACAATCGTCCTCAAAGTTCGCCAAGCGCTCGGGCCGGACGCCCCGACGAACAGCCGACCACAGGTGGTCTTTACTTGCACATTGTTCAAATGCCAAGGGAAGCCGAACCGTTCCCGCGCAGATGTACCAGAAGAGGATACCAAACGCGTACACGTCCACGCTGTTGTCATAGCGACCGGAAAAGAGTTCTGGGGCCATGTGGATGGGTGTGCCCACAATGGAACCTGACATCATGGCCTCTGGCTTGCAGAATCCCAAGTCGGTTATTTTACCACGGTTCTTGGCATCCAGCTGAAAATGAAGACCAAAACCTTAGTACTGTGTACCGTCTCTAGGCTCTGCTTTTTCAGAACTCTACTTTCTAAATTAGCAAGCTCAAATTGGTTTTGTCGAGACACTTGGACAGTGTAAGTTGTGCAATTCTTCAACCAACGAGAATTCTCTTCAGAAGAGAACTACAGGTAAGTTTTTTTTAGCATCGAGATAAATTTCCTCCATCGATTTACCATCCAAATACACTCAATGTATTGCAAAATCTTTATGAAGCTCAAGGATTATTATTCCATTCGTTTACCCGCACCAACTGAATTTTCAACGACTGTTAGTTAGGATCAAACAAGGTCCACAAGGAAAAAAAACGGGCTTTAAACTCGCACTGACGTAAAACTGTAAGTCTTACAAAGCAGCCTGTCTGATCGCACAGTGATGAAAATCAATCATTGGTGAAAATACTTAAAAGAAAATCCTCTATGAGCCATCTTGACTCTTGTCATCGCGTGTTTCGGCCATTAAAGGGGCTCATTCGCGGTATTTTGAGTGAAATCATTTTGGCCAAGTACAAAATTACCTTTAAAATTGAAGTAAACCTGACTATAATATGTTACAAAGATAGAAAAACACCAAAGAGATAATAATAATAAACCATAAAGGAACAAGGATGGTTAAGGATGGAGAAGATTGACACAGATTACAAGCGACAAACTGCGACGGAGCTCGTTTAAGTTACATTTATTTAAGGGGGAAGAAACTTAACTACAAGCCTGCTGCTAAGGCTATCTCAAAACCTCCTTTTTTGGCTCCTGAAGTCCAGTGGGCATCAAAGTTTACCGTTAAAGCACTTAAAGATCTATAATTTTCGAAATATAGTACATTTCCTCAAACGCATGCTACAAGTTGTAGATAATGCCGGGTTTTGGCAAAACGTCCGAGTTTTTAGACGTTTTCTATTGTGGTCACGTGACATACCGAATGTGGGCGTGGTTTCGAAACATTTAAAGGAAACATGAATCGAACAAACACGGTAAACTTTGATGCCCCCTGGACTTCAGGAGCCAAAAAGGGGGGTTTTGAGATTTCCTTAGCAACAGACTTGTAGTTAAGTTTCTCCCCCCTTAACCCTACACACCAGCACGTTCTTGAGCTTGATATCGCGATGCACCAAACCCTGGCTGTGCAGAAACCTGATTCCCTCCACCACATCAAGAGCGACCAGAAGCCTGCCTCTATAGTTGAGTCCAGTCTTGATTCCTTGGTACAGGTCACGCTGCAGTCTGTCCATGACTAACAGCACTGCTGGGGAACTCCCTCCGCCGTAACTATAGTCAATCACTGAGGCAATGATGGATACAATGCGGTTATGTTTTGGTATGGATCTGAGGAAATAAAGAAATAAAACTTAGAATCTGATTTGAAAAGAAAGATCGGGCCAACAAGATGAAGCAATTGGGTTTTCCAGAGGATCATACTATTTTTTCTTAAGCAAGAGCCTCCGATCACCTTTACATGAATTAATAAAAAAGTTTGGAGTTAACATGGCGGTCAAAGATATCTGTGAGTTTCTGTGTATTCCATTCCTTACCAGTCTATTACCAACACTTAAATGAAGAGGGGCGTATTTGTCAATCAAAGAAACTGTTCCAAGGAATACGTGCAACAAACTATTGTAACACACATCTAGATACAATGTACACAAACAGTACCTCGTGTAGAAAAATTCCAAGGCCAAATCATTCCAGTGTTTATCATCAGGAGGAACCACAGACTTGATAGCACATGGCTGATGCCCTGCATAACGTTCACATGAATACACAACTCCATACTGCCCCCTCCCGATTTCTCGACCCATCTGCGGCATTCCGTACACCACCACATCTCTCAGTGAGGTGCTTTCCAGGGCAAGCCGTGCAATCTTGGGAGCATGGCATTTGCGCACCCTCATCCGTTTCTCCTCCGTCTTCTCCAGTCTTCCACAGTGATGCGCTTCAAGGATTCTCAAGGATGTGGCAAATGCCTCATGGGATTTTTGGAGTCTAGTTCGGAACTGTGAGCAGATGTGTCTAGCCAGCCGTGTTTCACTCAGACTAGTGAGCATATCTTGGGCTACTTTCCTTTTCCAGGTGCCATCTACCTTGGGTGGGGCTTGACCAGGAAGAGTTTGAAGGGCTTGCTTCATCTTCTCCCACAAAAGTCGAGCCAGGGATGAACTTGCTCTCACTGTAACCTCAATTTGGTATGCTGAGTCTAGCACCTGTTGGTAATTACAAGATGTTAGGAACCCTCATTAACTGTGCTGTAATATTTTATGTTATCAAGTTTCCACTGATCATGAGTGCAGTGCAGTTGACTTAATGCTATGCAAGAACTATACCAGAGTGCAACTCACTTTCTGCTGAAGTGATAGACCAACCAAGTGTTGAGGTGTTTAGGGCCAGTCCTGTCCTTTGTTATCTAAATAGTGATTTAGTTACACTTATTTCCAATTATTTTTCCTTTTACATCTGCAGGATAGGTAAATCCCTTGTAGGTTACATAGATTACATGTTAATTATATAGAATGATATAGAATGTTTTGCATAAATGTACTGAGTTTGTCCAGTGGCGGGGATTATGGACTTGACTTTCCATGTGCCTCTCTCCCTTACGAATTACACACATATATGAATCATAAAATTGTGGTGTGACCTGACAAGAAGCTGCAGGTACATTTAATCATTGCAAATGAAGCCTGCAGTTGACTCGATTATTAGCAGCAATAGACCGATTCCGATATATTGAAATTCCGCCTAAAACAATGGACTTCAGATCTATTCTTTTAGGCTTTTGTTTTTTAGAACTCAAAACAGAAGGCCAAACAATATACAGAAAACCTCACCGCTAAGTTACAAAACTCAAATTCTACCTTTTCTTGAGTTAGCTTAATCGGACTCTGAACAACCTAGCACAGGAGCTACGCTTTTAGGCTGGCCTAAATCTATATATTGATAATACAGTCAAAACAAAACAATGATAAATCTTCGAACCAGAAAAGCGGACCCAGGGCTGACATTAAGGGTCAGAACCCATAACTCCTGTTACCACTGAGTGCACTTGATAGGCCCTTGATGCTACATGTAGATTGTACATTGCACTGGTGAGCTTACACTGTAACAAGTTTGATACTGAGGTGCATGTGTAGATCAAGGCATTTGATAGATACAGTAAAGAAATCAGATCTTGAATTTACACGTAGCATTAACAAACAGTCATTAAAACTACTATTCATATTTTGCAGCACAAGTTCTCTGGGCGCTCAAACTATACAGTCAAGTGGATGTACAGCTGTACATGTAAACTACAACTGAATGTCCAACTTTAAAGCAGTACATGTATTGTATACTTACATGTCTCAATGATGACGTTGCCGACTCCCCATTTTCATACACCCCTTCCCTCTCCATCTTTTCTAAACTTTCAATGCACCTCTTCAGAGTTCCAATAAAATTTTCCTGGAGATACTTCACTGAACTGATCAAACCTTGTGCTACGGAATTGTTAATTCTAGCAAGAACAAGTTCCTGAATCACTGTGGTGCAGTATTGAAGATCCTTGGGGTTTGCCAGCTCGCCATCAGATGACACTTTTATTCCTTCAAAATTCAAATCTTCCACTTCCTTCAAAATTTCTGGTGACAGCGTGGATATTGTTGAGTGTATAAGGTCTTTGATTTCCTCCTGCTTACGACTTGCACTTTCCATCAGGGCTTTATACAGATCCTCTTCTTTTTCTCTGGCATAGTCAAGTCTCCGTGGGGTGATTACCATATCCCGTGCCATGTCAAATGCTGTTGTAATGAACATACCCAGCACTCTCACATGAGCTTCATTCAGCACAGTTGCAGCTGAAACCACATTGTACTGAAGCACTTGTCGCACAAAGAGCAGAAAACAAGGAAAAAGGGTGAAGTCCTCAATCAGATTTGACTTTGGTCGTGTAGCCATCAAGATGGAATTGTTTGTTTGTTGGCTGTTGTCATCTGGTGTTTCGCAATTATTGTCTTTCTCCAGGGACAGGTATTTCAACTCACAAAGTTGCTCAAACAGTCTTGTCTTAGAAACACTTGACGATGTGTTGGTTTGAACTTTCACCTTTAGCTCCCCATTAACGACTCCCTGGTCCAAGGTTTGGATGGCGTCATTACGACCTGATTCTGTCATAGATTCTGTAAGCTCCACTGGAGGATTTCTGTGACATTTCACAAAGAACACAGCCATGTCTGGTGCTAAGGCCTTCACTTGGAGGAGTTCTTGCTTGTCCTAAAAGTAACATGAAATACTTAATTTACCTCACAGACTAAAACAATGTTTACAAAAATATCTAGTAGACAATTGCCCTGATTGTCAGATCTTAAAAATAATTTTGCTACATGGCATGATCATAATCCATCCACATGCCCATTCAAGAAGAGTCTGGTTACCTAAAAAGATATTGATCATGAATTATGGAAGTATTTACTCAAGTAAGTAAAGTTATTGTGAAGTTCCCAAAAATATTCATGAATATTCCCACACAGAAGGGATTGAAATCTCCTGATAGGGAATTATCTAAAACCAACCAATTTAAGGAAAAGTAACTGAATTTTATTACAACTGGAATTTCCAGAGGGGTAGGGGGGGGGGGGGGGGGTTCATAGAAAAAATATCTCCTGTGGAGGAGTTATGGATATATTCTGGAACTTCAAGAACATCATCAGCCATGTGCTGTCATAAGTTTGCTTTTCAATTTTCAAAGACCTGTAAGGCACATATAAGTACTTCTTATCAACAGAGTTAAAGGTCTGTTAAGTTAAAAGTTAAGGACGAAGCTTTTCCCCTTCAATTAATGGCCCAAGCGCAAAATGAATGAGCCATGAACCCAGTGGGGACCAAAAAAACAAAACAAAAACAGCAGATCTGTAACTTACAGAACACACTTTGAATATGAGGTTAGTAAGATATTCATTGTACCTCTAATGATGAGAGGGTCTGATGGATTCCGGAAACAATTTCTATTCACATCATGTAGAAAGGGCTTGAATGTGGTGAAGTAAAGTAAATAAAGGACTCCAAGAAGTTTTAAGCTTTTGCTTGCAAAAAAATTTAACTTTTGCTGGTGATAAACCATGAAACATTTTGACAACAAAAACAGTTTTCACTAGGCCATGCAGTTGAATTCACTTAAGAGATACATTGGCTACTGTGCATTAAACAATAAGTGTAGATGTATGTAAACACATTGGGTATGCACAGTTGCCGGAGCAAAATGGAACTCAAATTACAAGTAAAAGTATACGAGCTAAGTGTTCATCAGGCCAGAGCTTATCCCAGTTTCAGTAGCACGAAGCAACTAGGAGTATTTCCCCCACTGGACGGGATGGTAGTCTAGATCGCGGAGTTACCTCCCAGCACAAAATTTGCCGGTACCCATTGATACACTTAGGTGGAGCAAGGCACCATGAGAGTAAAGTATTTTGCCCAAGAATGTAACACAATGTTCCCGACCAAGGCTCTGGAGCGAAGCGCATTCCCCGTGAGGCCACCACACCTCGCACAAATACACATACATGTACATAATTGCACAATGTAAACAAGTTTGTACACATCAACACTGACTGACATGTCCAGGATTCAAAGAACACATTTTAAAGCAATTTCATTATATTTACAAAAGGAAAGGAGCAAAACAAAAACACTCAATCCTACCTAACCATTAGAATCCCATAACAATGCCACACAGTACTATTTTCAAACAACAATTGTGATTCGTTCATTAACAACAATTCTCACAAATCAACCAAACTGGCTACAATCTACTCTACACTGTACTTGGAAAATGGTGTGCAAGTGAACAATGGCAATTTTAACTGAGTTTTTTTACATGTAAGTCATTTTTTCATACTAATGTGACGAGCTAGTGAAGCCAAAAATGAGGTTAGAGCCCACTAGCATTCTTAAAAAATAGTGCAAAATGCAACAGTAATAGAATACATGAGAAGATCTGACACTATTGAAAACATCAATGAAGTTGGTTTTCGCTGACCCTCGTCTTTAAAGTGGTACTATGACGAAAATCGCATCTTTCCTATCTAAGCCATTTTAAAACATAAGTTAGCCTGTGTGAGAAAAAATTGCTGTTTACTACAATTTCCAAATATCTCTTTTCATTCCCGATATATTTAAGTTTTTTTAATATGCCAATTAGCCAAGTAATGATGCCATAATATAGTCAACCCAATTTATACCAAGTATATAAATAGAGCTATCTTGGCCAATTTGCAGCACAGACCATTGAACTTTGGCAGGCTGACAATTCTACAGGAAACTCAAATCTGGCTGTAAAAATTCTGTTCCCATGGCAACTCACTCTTTGCCACTCCCCACCTACCTGATTTCAATATGTTACTGATTTTCAGTTTTAAAAACATTAAACAAGGACACAAACTTGGGCTAACACATTTATATGCTTGCTGGAATATGCATATGCGGCACCTATGGTAAATATCAAAATGAAACAACAAAGGTGACCAGAAAAGCCTTTAAGATTGGGGAGGTCTGGATGACACTTGCTAGCAACTCATTACACTAAGGATGTCCTCAGGCAGACTTATTTTAGAAAGCAGTTATATAATGCTAATAGGTTGACTCCTCCTCGTAGTCACCTAAAAATGTATCAACCCCTTGACTGTGTAGGACATATCTAGTACGTCCTGAGTGGTTGTGCTCTTTGTACCATGAGTGGCATCATCAATTTCAATGTCACCAGATATTCTTGATAAGCAGATAGTAGAACTAGGATAGCTCTATCCATGCAATGGTCATTTTGGGATATCAATTGCATTCTGACATAACAAATAAAAAAAAAATGTTTTAAATTTTGATGCAAACAGTCCACTATACCTATGACAGATCAAGGTCCCATTTCTAGGCTTTGCCCATAATTAACACCCAACTTTTTATGGCAGCCAGAAAGAATATGCGATACAAAAGATACCAAGGGAAAAAGGGCCAGGAAAACGGAAAGAAGGCAACCAAAAAAATTCAGAACAGGTAGTCAAAAGTCCAAATTTTGGCTTATGTGCATGCACCAAATTGAAATATTGTAAATTTTTGTACCTAATCTTCAGGAAATCTATCTGTTTGGTACAAAATAGATTTTTTCAGCAAAGCTTAAGCTCTTCAGCATCATGGCAGCCAAAATAACTGGTGTAATGCTAACAACGGCATTTTTGGGGTGAAAATTTGGCAGTCAATTGTTTAACAACTGAAACTAAATGTACATGTATGTATTTAAAAAAAAACAACATTCTATTTGGTGTCATACAGTCCACCTGCAGACCATTTCATTAATTATTAAGAGAACTGAGTACACTTAATCTGTGATTATTGTTGACATTTAGGACACCTGTTACACGTAAGATCGATGCTAACCTACAATATTGGACAGAATAAAATGGAACAATTTATTATCCCCCTTCACCCACAAAGCAATGATGAAGGTGAGAAGGAACAAAAACATGCCATTTTCACATCATTGAAATGAGCAGAGGGGTGTTCCAGATGTTCCATTTATTTGTCCATGATTGTAGTTACATGCACTCGTGTGAGGGGGGTTAAAGTTTTTCTTTTAATAATAATAATAATAATAATAATAATAATATTATTATTATTGCTTATAGCACGCAAATTAACATTCAAATATCATCAAATGCGCGTTTTCTAAGAGGGTAAAATATAAAATAAAAAACATGTTTACTAAAAGAAGCACTCTATTGGTGATTTGTTTGTTCCTTTTCTTTTCTTTTCAGGGAGGGGAAATTTTGCCTTACATTCTCTAGGGGAGTAGCAGGGAGGGGGTGGGGAGAGGGAGGGGTGAGAAGGGAGGGAGCCTGGGGGTGCATACATGTATGAACTGTAATGGATTGTTCACTTCCTCGATCTACTTATTGCATACATACATGTAAACCTCTATTCATGTGGCAATCCATAAATAGTTTTTTTAAGTTGTTTTCTATTCTCAACATCTAATGCTGAACATATTTTCAAAGCAATTAGGCTTCCTGTATGCGTACTACAAAAGGGAACAAAAGAAACATGTACACAGCTACATTAAACATAATTTTGTACAATCAATTAAGCAGATCGAGTGTCGGTATTGTCTTGAATGTACCATGTTGTCGAGGCACGTCTTTTCAAGGTAATTTTCTCCGATACAGGTCCAAATTTTGCAAAATTACGGAAGAGAAAACGAGTTTTCGCGCGAGCTCGAGCAAATTTCAAAGGAACAGTACAACCAATCAAGATCATAAATAGTTTACAATTTAATTAATTCCAGGACTTCTCTACTTACCTTTTCAGTCAAAATATCAAACTCAATAGCATAGAGAACAATTGGCAGTACATCTTCGCAACAGGCACGAAATATGTTCTGTATATCGCCTTCGTGGTTGCTCGGCGAACAAACCAACTCAGCCCCCGCTTTCAACAATGGATGGCTTAATGACACCTCGGCCACTGCAGTCGCCATTGCTGGATCGTCTCTTTGAAGGTCCGTAAGTTCAAGATCCGCTCTAGGAACACATTCCCAAGAGCCTTCATAGGCGTCAAGGTTGGCCGCCAGTTCAAAACTGTCAGGCAAAACAAGACTTACGTTGGAAATATTCCCGTACTTTATTCGAATCATTCGCCATGATGTGCGGCTATCAAGCTCTCCGACAACGGGCAGGACAGGTTCTCCCAGAAGCTCATTTATAACGCAAACTTTGGCGAAGCACGTTTGTCCGATTACAATGATCGTTGGCGGTTTCTCGCAAACCCTTGCTAAGGACTGATACTCATTTTCGGGAAGATACGCAGACAACACGTCTTGGCTGAACTGTCCGGAATCTTGAATTTCTTGAAAGTATCGGTTCGTGTCCCGTTTTATCTGCTTCAACAGCCTCGAAAGCTCTTGAAACTTGCTTATCTCGTAGGGAAGATTCGCAGCCATGGTAGAAGGAGAAGGCTTCAATGAAGAGAAGACAGTCTACATCTTTTCAAGTCCCAACGCAACCTCAAATAGTGCAAGTTATACTTTGTCTTCAGCGTTCTCTTGAGCAACTTTATTTTGCCATCCAGTCTAGAAAATTCGACCAATGAAAAGCTCTTTTCCCTTATATGGGCAATGGATTCCTTTGTTTTCCGGCTAGCGCCTGCACGTTGCGGCGATTGCGTGAAGCGTGACACTCGCGACGAAAAACACATGAACAACACATGAAGAGAATGGAACACATGAAGTACATGAATACACGAGGCGAAACACGCTTAATCTTCACATAAAATTTGAAATAAAAACAAAAGTCCAAATTTGTCTTCCAAAAAGAAAAATTAAAACTGATCATGAGCAATTAGTCTGAATACACTTCCCTTCAAACTTCGTTTGTTCACAAAGTGCACTGGTAGGGAAATTTTCAGGAATATAACAAAAAAAATGTTCTTCAGGGTCAAGTCTACTACGTCGTTCCCGTGAGTTTGACACGTGAAACATCACTGAAATATAAAGCCCATCAATAGAACATATTTTTGATAATAACAAAAATAATAATAAAAAACGAAGAGTTAGTTTATCGCATGTCAGTACCCTGACTGCTCAAAAAATACCCTGCGTGACATGTTGGTTACATATCTCCTGCCTTCCTTTTCATCGACAAGGGAAATTGGAAGGGAATAGATGCGCACTATGACAGAGAAGTTTGAAAACGGAAATTTCACTCTCGGAAAACGCTACAATCGGCGGTCATTTTGGATGTTTGTTGGGCAGAGAAATATCTTGATTGTTGTACCGTCATAATTTTCGAAAATTCTTCCAGTTAGCTTCCATTTTGCGGCGCTCCGATCCCGGTTATCGTGACGGATTACAGTGGCCTAACAGTAGAAATAAAGCGTTTTTTACGTTCTCTGGCGTAGTTTGGAAGCGTGGGTAAGGCCTTTGATACTGAGCCTTCCCGATAATCCTTAAGTACGTAGAGGTTTTTTTTTTTTTCGTTTCTTTGTTCGGCGATGGAGGATTATGATGACCTATGACTGAGGTTTACGGCAAACGGAAAACAGCAAAAATCCCCTCTGATTTTCTTTTCTTTTCTTTTCTTTCCTTCTAAATCATGGCAACAAGCAAACAACAACCAAGGAAACAAGACTCACGCAGAGCAAGATTTAAACATTCTTACTTCAGTAGAAAAAGTGTTTACAATGTTGGACAGACGTCAAAGGTTCAGCTGTCGTTGTTTCCTGATCGGGAAAAAAACCAGCATGCCATCAATGATTTGTTTCGAAATCTTTACTCGTGAATTCCGATAGATTGCTGGCGGTCTGTTTTTTTCTCTCGAAATTTTAGTAGTGGTTCAGGCCGGACGCTTTAACCTAATGGGACGAGACCTGGGCCACCACCATAGCGCCCTTCAACGCTCGATGACTAGACACCAAACGCTCCTTTACGTGACTCTAAGAGAAAAAAACCGTCTGCCAGCACTCTAGGCTTCTGATCCCGCACTGAGTTTTCGTAAAGCCAAGGTTTAAACGGAAATTCTCATTTGCACTGCGCATTTCATAGTTCTTGTTGGGTTCTGCTTAGCCAGAAATACACCTAATGACTAACTTTGTGAAAAGGGTCTTGATGAAATTTCACCCGGGTATGGGCGTGTTTTCATTCAAGGTATATAATTCCAAGGGACGAGTCTTCGGCGAGGTGTTAAATCGGGGATTCCTCCCCTATTTACACCTGCAGGCTAAATCTGTAGCATCTTTCCTTTCGTGCTCTGATTTTTTTTTGAGGGGTGGGGGGGGGGGGGGGTAGGTGTTTAGAAATCGGTTTGTAGCTCATGTGCTTCAGAGAAACGCACTTTTTATTAACACCCTTTTCGAAAATCCAGTCATTTTAGTGATATAAATTCCCAATAAAGCTTTTTAACAAAATAAACAGGAAGTTCGGTTTGACCAAGAGAACATAAGAAACGGAATTCTGGTTACAGCTAGAATGTTTGCCCCTCATTTAATGTGTTGCATATCTGGGCCACCTGAGCATTCGAGGACGTCGTAACTGTTAAGTTGTTGCGGGTTTCTACCACTTTTCACTGGAACGTACCAAAACGTCTTTCACTATGCTCTGTCGGTTTTATTTGTTATTAGAGATTTTCAACAATAAATGCAAAAAAAAAAGGACATTTACATTAGAGAATGATTTACCTATAATGGGCGTAATAAAATATTAGCAGGTACACAAATACATGCCAAGAAAATAGAGGGAAAAAACCACTACAAACAAGCAAATAATTAACCAACCAAAAACAATCTCCTTGACACAAACATTAGACTATGAATGTCACGTTTTTTACAGTTTTTCTACTGATTATCATGTTTGGTTTAGGAGTTTTTAGTAAAATGTCTCTATTAAGTGCTTTCCAGTAGATGTTACAACTCTCAGAGAAAAGCCTCCAAACTAGGCAAATTCGAGGCAAGAAATTGATTTACCTGATTTAAAATAGTGATTAATGTAGAGAAGGCCATGTCTTTTCACCCAAAAGCAGATCAGCAAAAGGTCAAGATTCAGTCTTAAAGTCAGAAATATTAAACAACTGTACAAGCAGATGGGAAATCCTAAATATCAATACTAATACCAAGAACCCAAGGAACATTTCTTGTTCACCAGATTAAGAAAAATATAGTTGCCTATGAGATGTTTTTAAGAGGCCTTATCTTTATACTAGAACAAAAATAACTAAGCTTCAAATGCATTAAATACTCTTCCCTTAAATTTAAAATTTCTGAAAAGCTGCGATGCAAATGCTACCCACAATCAAGAGATTATTTAAGTAAGAAAACGAATCCTCCATATAGGTCTTATAACCAAGGTAATCCTTCTTTTCCTAGACATTGTGCTCAGTTCTTTCGCGGATATTACCCGCGTGTTGCGTGGATGGTTTCGTTGAGGATCTGTTTATGTCGAAAACCTCCAACGCTGTGGAGGCGTCTTCTTTGATAACAAGTATAGGGGATGTTCGGCTCTCGATAAGTTTTAATACATTTCGAAACGTTCAGATCGAAGTTTACTGAAATAAGAGACGGATGTCCCCTGCACAAGCAACAACTGAATGAATAACGAGACATGTTTAGACAAACGAGTGCAAAACAAACGCCCAAACCCAAGCTATAGGCGACAGAACAAACAGATGGTCAAAAGTCCAGGAAGACGCTCGCAGCCCAAACAGCAAAAAGTAGCTTAAGCAGCAACGGCAACAACGCCAAAGACAACGTCGATTAAAAAACGACTTAACATTCAACCTAATAGTCCAGTTTCGAATTCGTCATGACCGCTGTATAAAACCACTGATAACGCATTTGCACAAGGTTAGCCTCGACCTAAAGTAAAATATTCACAAATTCCAGCGAGTAGATGACCTGTTTACAGCTCTATGTATTGTTTAGTTTTCAAATTTATGGCACTTTCCCGCCGGTATTCATGAATATTTTTCTCAGGTCGAGGCTAACCCTGAACAAATGCGTTGTCAATGCTTTTATTCAGCGGTCATGGCGAATTCGAAACTGGACTATTCACGTTGTTGTTTTGTGACCTTAAACCCTTTTCTAAACGACGGCAAAGAAATGAACAAATTATCCTGCACGCTTGCACAGCCTTTGCACAAGTTGCCGTTGCCGTTAAGTCGGCACACACTAGGGGACTAGTCGCAGGGACTTCCTTCGAGGACCAGTCCCCTAGTGTGTACTCGTATTTTGCATCGAAATTCTAGTCGCAGGGACCATAGTTTTGGTCCCTGTGACTAGTCCCACGAACTAAGCTGGTTTGATTTCAGGGACTAGTCCCAGGGACCAATTTTCTAGTGTGTGCACACTGAGGGAT
Organism: Catalaphyllia jardinei; assembly: GCA_022496165.2. Taxonomy (NCBI): domain Eukaryota; kingdom Metazoa; phylum Cnidaria; class Anthozoa; order Scleractinia; family Caryophylliidae; genus Catalaphyllia; species Catalaphyllia jardinei. The sequence continues at coordinate 19,231,105 of CM042754.1, forward strand.
AGGTCCCTGCGGCAAGTCTCTGCAACTGGTCCCCTAGTGTGTGCCTGGCTTTGAAGTTTGCTTTAATTAAACTCCCTAAAACCGAATAAACGGTCAAATAATGGACAGCCAAAGGGGCACAGAACAAACAAAAGCCAGCCCGAAGAAAAATAAGGCTGAGAGTGCAGAAAACATCTCTGTTATGAAACAAATTCGAAATATACACAATGACGTTTCCACCATTTCGCCTCAGTTAGTGTCGAGAAATGTCGTTTCGGCTGTCTACATATCGCGCGAGTAATATCCGTGGAAGAACCGGGTACCAAGTCTAAAAATAACTTAAAGAGGGATTACCTTGGTTAGAAGGATTCACTCTTACATTGATAATCTCTAGCCACAATACAACTCCTAGCAGTCAAAACTGAAACATAAACAGCGAAAACGAGTAGCATCTTCTTAAAAAATGTGCGGCCTTCTTATATTGATTCCATAAAACATACACACGCTTTTCAGGGCCGCAGCTTTTCTCTCAACCAATCAGAATGCAACTAAACCAAGCGGTTTGCTTTTCGGGCGCTTTCACTGAGTTCATTTCTTATGGGTCAGTGATGAAGAGTGCCCCATGCACAGATCAGTAGATTGGTGGATACTTCGTATAGCCAATTCAAAGCGCGACAGCTTTTCTCTCAGCCAATAAATCAGATGTGCATCTAGAAAACACCCACGGGTTTTCGCGTGCACAATCGGCACTACCGAGTTACCTTACGTTTGTTTCAAAACGAGTTCTCGTGCAAAATGAACTTGTAAGGGAAACACATTTTCATGCGAATAGTTTCGCTCGTTTTGACACAAAGGCAAAGGGACACTCGAAAACAACCTATTTATTTCTCCAGTGTTGGAACGCATCAGCATGGGGCAGAGGGCAAATCCCAGGCTCTCTCGAGTCTCGTCTCCATCTTTTCCTCAGAATAAGATGAACATTGGAGAGAGAAGCACACGCTCATTTTCTAGAACAACGGCTGGTTACAGAATCTAAGTTATCAACTAACCTCCTAATTTGTCAAAATGCAATGAGTCCTAAAGTTGCTTATCCATGGGCCATTGCGTTGTTTCCCTTTGGGTCTGTCAAAACAAATCTATGTTCGATTCCATGCATAAGAAAATGTGTTTCACCTGCGTGTTTATTTTCATGAATATCAAACTCATTCTTGTTAAAATATTTTGCGCGAGGAGTCGTTTTGAAAAAAAAAGCATGCAAAAGGGTAACTCGGAAAATGGCCTGTTCCTGCCTTTATACTACGTAACCAGCAAAATAATACAGAGTATTTACACCATATACAATTACGTTATCTTTCAATCTAATTCATTCTCGTCCACATCCTCAAGGCTTGGTTTTCTTAATTCGACAGGTTGTCGAGTTAGTCCTTGGGCGACTGGTTGTTTTGTCAAGCCAGTTAATCCTGGCCGCCTCTTGTAGAACAACACATACGCGTATTTTGACACGATATACTCCTCGGAAGTCTCTGTGACACGCCTGTCGTCAAAGTCACGCCATCCTGTGGGTTAAAGATGTAGCAAGTTATTAGTGACTGAAGGGAGAAACATAAAATCGAGAAAGCGCTTCAACCAGTTGCAAAAGTAGCTTAGACATCCTACTCTAACGAGAGAAAACTCTCACCCCACTCTCGCCCGCACCCCTTATAACCAAACCCCCCCCCCCCCCCCTCTTTCCCAATGTTGCTAGCTATGCAATATGAAGTACAAAACTTAGATGGACAACATTGAAACGGGGAAAGGGGAGCTAAATGCCATTTTTGGCACAAAGTGTCTCAACATTTTTGCACCTGGTTGTTTCTACTGTCCAGCTCCTAGTTTTGATGTTAAAAGAGATGAACAAGATTTGTAGTTTTCGTAGTTCGATTCTGCTTTCCGTCGGGCCTACAAGTTTTCTATTTCAGGACAAGCGACGTTCGATTCAAATTTCACAGTCGCGTGATTTTCCTGGATTTTGAAATACAAAGCTTTTTTGCATAGTTTATTTCCTTATTTGGGTAGTTTTCAATCGAGTGTCGAAAAGTGATTGGTTTTGCATTTACTACGCAACATGATTGGCTTAAAAAACTCGCGTCACTTTTTCATCCAATCAGAACTAAAACAAAAACCAATCGTGACTCACTCGCACGGGTTTTCCCGCGCTTTTCGTCAGTCACATGTAACTGCTTGACTGGTTCATTGTATTGTCTGTGTCCTTTGTGATTAACTAGAGTGATAATTTTGGTTTCGGTTTTACGATACTCAACCGCTCTATATAAAACAAACAGATCCCTTGTTGCCGTGCGTCTTGTTCAGTTATAGATCACAAAAGACGTCAAAGTGTGTAAGAATAACCAAATTATCTTGTAATACTCTCACCGACGCAGCACCACAGTTTCTTTAGAAACTTACCCCCTTTACTCGTTTGTTGTTTATCGCTGCGACCACTAACGTCTTGCCGTAGTATTCTTTATTCCACAGCTTTCAGACCAGAAGACCGACTACAAGACAATGCCTAACCTGAAGAAACTCACCAAGGAGCTACGCCAGGAAATCGTAAGTTATCTTTTTCCTTTTCCCCCTATTAGTAAAAATATAGCTTTCCGTTTGGCCATTCTTATCTTCGCTAAAACTTGGTTTTGTAGTCACATCCAATTCATCGGCCGTTGCCTTCATTCTAAAGTTATTCCTAAGGGTTTTCGCTCCAATTTTCATGCATCTTCTCTTTCTCATTCTAATCAATATCTTCGCCAAATTCGGTGTGCTCAAAATTCTTTTTCACGTAACATTATGAGGATTACTATCAGAGCTATGTGCCAAAAACGTGACAGCCTCGACAAACAAATTCTACAATGCCGCTCTGAACTGTCCAAAACCTGTCCAGCTATCTTAGTACAATCTATTCGCACCAAAATCCAGGAGGTCAATTCTAAACTTTTTAACCATTTACACCAAATTAAGGCCCATCAGATAAACTTGAACAATTAACAGGTCCTCCTTATACTTGTGACTCTTCAATTGAAAGTCTTAACACCGTAGTTACTATTCCAGAAAATCTTCCGCTTTCCGACGCAGAGAAATCCGTCCTCAGTAAGGGCTCGAATTTTGTTCCTATATCCAAAAAACTTGACGAATCCTCGGTTAAGCAAGATGTTGGAAAATTTCTTCGCCGCGTACAACTTAAAGCCTTTTTCCATGATAAAGAGGATGATTCTAACACCTCGGAAAAAGATATTTTCGAGACACTCCAGACTCGAAAATCGAAGTGGACTCCCCCAGAGGGCCAGTTTGCCTCTTTAGATTTTTTTATCAATAAATGCCGTCATGACATCAATAAACTACATTTCAATCGAAAGACCAAATTTTCCAACCTTTCTTCGGAAGAGAGGGTGGCGCTAAAAAATCTTAGTAAGCGCAAAGATATAATTGTGAAAGCGGCCGACAAAGGCGGCGCTTCAGTTGTTTGGCGGGCCGACCTCTACCAAAAAGAAGCTTTGCGGCAACTTTCTGACACCTCCTTTTATGCTAAAGTAGAAAAAGATCTCACTTCCTCTAACCAACAAATTGTCAAGAGCACTATTAATGATCTTATAGTCAAACAAGAATTGCCGGCTACTGCTACTAATCTCATCATCACATCTCCTAGAACTTCATGTATTTACTTTTTGCCTAAAATTCACAAACCTAACAACCCAGGCCGACCTATTGTCTCTGCATGTAGTTGCCCTACCGAACTCATTGCTAGCTATTTGGACAAAATTATGGCACCTATCGTCAGATCTTTACCGTCATAGGTTAAAGATAGTCAATACACACTCCAAATTTTTCGCGATTTCAATTTCCTGGGCGAAGACAAACTTATTTTCACTATGGATATTACATCTCTTTACACCGTCATCCCTAATGGCGAAGGTCTTCTAGCCCTCAAACATTTTTTTGATTTACGTACTGTTAAGGAACCAAGCTCGGAAACACTGCTCCGCTTGGCTGAACTAGTTTTAACACTAAACTGTTTTTCATTCGCCGACAGTTATTATAAACAAATCAATGGTGTGGCCATGGGTACCAAAATGGGACCCAGCTACGCCAATCTTTTCGTAGGCTACATTGAACACCAGTTTTTCAATCAATACAACGGCCCCAAACCTGACCTCTACCGTCGCTATATTGACGACTGTGTCGGCGCCACTTCCTCCACCAGAGAGGAACTCAATCAATTTATAACTGCTGTTAATTCGTTTCATCCGGCTCTTAAATATACCTGGGAAATTTCCGATACTTCTTTAGTATTTCTAGATATTAAAGTTTTTGTCGAAGGCAACGGTTTATGCACCAGTGTGCACTACAAACCCACAGATTCTCATAGTTATTTGTTGTATTCATCTTCACATCCATCACATGTCAAGAATTCCATTCCTTATTCTCAATTTCTTAGACTTCGTCGCCTTTGTAGTGAAGACTCTGATTTTTCCTTAAATTCAGAGGAAAGGTGCGAGTTTTTCGACAAACGTGGCTATCCTGCCTCTGTTGTTGAAGCAGGCCAACAAATTGGCCCAACAAATTGGCAGTCAGCACTACAAACGTCTCAGAAGGAGAATAACAGTAGAATTCCATTCACTCTCACATTTCACCCTCACAACCACGCAGTTAAATCCATCATTCTAAAAAACTTTAAATTACATCAAAATGATCCCGATACTGGCAGAATCATTTTGCAACCACTATTAATTTCATTCAAACGCGACAAAAACAAAGGTAACTTTTTAGTCAGAAGTGCTTTTCAAACGAGTGAACAACCCGGTACTTTTAAATGTGCATGCGCACGATGCAAAACATGTCCTTTCATTTGCAACGTTGAGAAATTGCCGGGACCCAAGCGATCCATTAAGATCACTGATCATTTTACCTGTACCTCAGCCAATGTTATCTACTGTATAACTTGCACCCTTTGCAAAAAGTTATATATCGGCGAAACAGGTACACGACTAGGCGACCGATTTCGAGAACATCTTCGCGACGTAGAGAAAGACGACAGAAACGCATCTAAACCGGTCGCTAGACACTTTAATCTGCCGAATCATTCTACGCAACATATGACAGTCTGCGGCCTCTCCTTACATCAAGGAAGCACAGAAAGTCGCCAAACTCTAGAACAAAAATTTATTTTTCAAATCGGCACTCTTAATCCTCACGGTATCAACGAACGCTTTTCATTCAACTAATTTATTCTGTTTTTTTACGTTGCCAGGCACCAACCAATACCGTAGCTCCATATTTCTGTATATAAACCACACACAAACCACAATTCCTCGATTCGCTCCGACGAAGGGCTAGCGCTCGAAACGTCAACTTCTGAATCTCTTTACGGTGGCCAATTCACATTATCAACTCAGTTGATAAAACCAAATTATCTAAGAACATCACTGACACACTCGGCATTGGCCTCGTGTGCCTTTTTTTAGTTCTTACCACACTTCAGAGTCACCTGTGATCTATTACTCAACAGGCGCAAGGCAAAATGGAATTTATTTGTGAAACATGAGTGGAAATTTGGTAGACGGAGAAATGCTCTTGAAACGCGAGCCGACAGGCCAGTGTTTCCACAGCTTTTTCGAGTTCTCCCAAACTTTTACGAGTGTTTTTATGATGAGCTCAAGATTTCTATCATACATTGAAATCGAGAGCGAATAATCCAACTGTTTTGGTACAAATCTACTAGTCGTTTAAAACTTTATCTAAATCCTCTTCACAGACAGTTCCGGCGAAAACGTCAACTTGAAGCAAAATAGATAGCGAGTACCGCAGCCAATTAGAGAACGGCATTCATGATAGAACGCTAGTAGATTTATACTAAAAATTGATAGAAACACGGTGAACATGTTTTCTATTCTTTTAGAAAATACTGCGGCCAAAAAATAAACACTTGTTCACTTTGATCATTAAAATGTAAATTCACTTTGCTCGCGCCAGCATTATGTCACTACGTGCCAGCTGTGTGTTTCTGCCAAGTTGAAGAAACACGATTTAACCCCAAACAAAGGCAATGAGTTGTCGTTATACATACCAAGGCCATCTTTTTTCAGCCCGTCAACAGTTTGGTCTGCCTCAGCTAATCTCGCAAATGCGGTATAATGACCGAAGTTGACAGTGCCACTGTGATTAGCCACAGCAAACAAATCGTACAATGAACCCTCCTTGTCATCTTTACCCAGAGTGAAGCGAGACATGTCTAGGCCCCTAACAAAGAAAAAGTCAAGGTAATATAATACATAATGTCTATTGGGTGAAACGTCCAATACACCCTACCCACAATATATCACTTTGCAGCGCAAACTTTGGGAAGACAGTTCCCAAGAAGTCAACTTGTCAGGCGTTTGCATTTTAGTTTAGTGTTTTGTTTGTTTGTTTTTTCTATTCTCATAAAACCACTGACATTGCTCAAAACTTTCTCAAGACTAATAGTAAGCTATGGCAACGAAAAAATTATCAGAAATAAAAGACACCACCACACACACACACACACAATCCCACGCCCACCCGACAAATCATGTGCTCAATTTGCATTATAGTCTATAAACAAACATGGCGGCCATCTTGATTTCAACAATTACGCTCTTTATGGTGCTACTCAAAACCGAGTACTCTGAATTGAATGCCACACAAACCACCAAAAGAACAAACCTCTATCGCCAAACCAATACAGCATACTTACCTTAACGGAAAATCAACGAGTTTGGTAATCTTGTCTTTAAACAGAATGTTTCTAAACGAGAATCTCTTAAGATGAATAATCAGGATTTCCGGTAGACGCCATACTGACAGCTGCTTGGTAGCCTCGCGATGAGCCTTACACTCAGGACAGTACCTACAAGTCAGCGGCAAAACAATAAATCACGAGCACAAGGAAAGAATTCCCATACCAGTCTATCTCAATGGAAGAGTCGCGCTTTTTTTTCGCTTGTCAATCCTCAAACTGACTAACAATTCATGAAGCAAAGGAAATTCATAACCTCGGCGGTGTTTGGCTATCTGATCTTCATGAGTATAGCATCTTACGACTTAATTACTCTGTTTTCACATTGGTGTTAATTTCAATTGGGAAGATATATCGAAAACTCGAGACAAATTCTTACTACAATTCTAAACACCTGAAACAATGCTTGAAAATATGGTGAAATACGGTCTCTCGTCTTAAAAACATTATTGTTCACGTATGCAGAAGCTCAAGTAACATGATACCCCATGATATACAAAAGCATTTTTGTTGAAACGCAAGGTTAATAAAGACTGCGCGCGTTCCCCAGAGCCTTGTGCTGAGGTGTTTTAGGCTGAAATTTAGTATATCAAAACTGATCTTTTCTTTTGCCTGCATTGTTTTAGGGCTTAGGGCATTGTTTCAGTTGTTTATTCTGTTGCTTAAGGGTGGCAAGCCATTCATTCAAGGCCTTAAGAAATGTTGCTACCTGATCCAAAATTTTCAGCCGCTTAGCTTAGGGACTGTCCAGAAATTACAAGCTAAATAGCAAAGTTTCATGTAAGAGAGCTTACCAAGCATCATTCTCACTCAATGTCTCGGGTTCAGTAAACAGCTCTAAGCACTCTTTTAACGAACAACTGTACGAGTCTAGAGATAGAAGAGAAATCATGTAAGCCACTCATGGACAACAGAGCATATTGTATTCAAGTGCAAAACCGAATAACGAGAGATATGTCACCTGTAACTGTTTCAGATTTGTAAGATGGATGTTCTTTACACTCCTGTAACACAAATAAGCAGGCAAGGTTAATAGATGGATATTACTGCAACTTCATTCCCAGGGAAGATGAGAGACCCTGGGAACGAGGTTGATATTATGAATCCAAACATTCCGCGTTTACTCGAGAATATTATAAGAAAGTTCAACAGTGTGACTGAAACAGCGATTGTGTGACATGACGCGTTCGACACAGTGATGTGACACGATATTCACGTTGCGCGTTTGGAAAGTAAAAAAATCAGATGCAGTTTTCATCCTCCTGCTATCATTTTTTGATCATCAAGAAAGAGCCTACAATTTCTCACGATTATACAAAACCACGAGCGTGTCGCTTTTGTTTGTTCTCCACTTTATCTCTCACAAAATTGACTTGTAACAGGGACTATGCACGTGTCACGCGTGCTTTATACAGTTTGACGCGAGACCTCACGCTCTTACAATTATACTTTTTAATTTGGCAATAAAGTTTCCTGTTGTTGTTGTTGCTGCTGTTGTTATACTCACTGCACTAACAAGACACGGTTGTCGGTTTTTTTTGTCTTCTTATCTCTCATAAAAAGACTTGTCGCAGGGACTATGCACGCTTCACGCGTGTTGTAGTCAAATGCGAGAGCTCCCGTTCCGTGCGCGTTATAGCAGTCTGTATCTTTGAGTAGTGGCAGGAGAAGGACACACGGGACTTAGCTTATCCCATCAGTATCTAAATATCAGAAATCGAACCTGCTGTCAACACATACCAAGACTTTTTCCTCCACGACGACAAAGTCTTGCGATCGAGGATAATTTCTCCAGTCAATGGACAAAAATTTGCCTTCCAGCTCAAGTGGTCTGGTTTCTGTGCAAAAAAAATAGAGTATTGTTATCAGATTGAAAGTAAAGATCATCCTTTAAATATGATTATTATACATTGTAGTCACCATCTGTCTTCTCATTGGCTAAAAGCCTACAGTTAATTCTGGGAAACAGCGCAGCCTACAGACTATTCACTAATCTGTACCTACAGATTAGTGAATAATCTGTAGGTTGCGCGTGCTAAGCATGATTTCCAAGGGTAATAATGTCAACTTCCCGCGATTCTTCAGGGATCGAAAAAAAACCCGTCCGTCCGGGACAAGTAGATTTTCCCTACGGGCAAGTGACTTTCTCTCCTTCCTTGCTCGACGGGCAAGGACCCAGGCATGGGCAAGCCGTTCACTAACTAAATTTTTGAGAACGGTTTTGAGAAGAAAAGGTAAGCTTTAGGTTCAAGGGTAATCAAGTGTTTAGATGAAGCTTGACGAAAAATACAATTTATAGCGTTGTTTTGTTGATTGCGTGGCGCGCACTCACGGCTCACAAGTGGTTGCCTAGCACGTGATTAAAATCTGCCCCGATCAAATTTCTTTCCAGGATAAAAATGGCCGCGTTGGGGACGAAAACGCCGTGTTCATTTCTTTATTTTTATGGCAATTTTCTGCGAGCATTTTTCAGTTTCTCTGTACAAACCTTAACCCGAAAACAATATGTTAATTAAAACTGCAGACATTTTACGCGAAAACTGAAAAGTCGCATATTTCTACCGCAAAAACGAAGCCAGCATTTTTGATGCAAAAATCCAAGTAAATCTCTTTTTTTATAAATTTCTCATGCTACTGGGAAGTAGGTAAACATAGAAGTAATCGGCACTAAGAGGACTACAGTCAAGATGGATTTATTACATTAAAACACGCCTGTAGTTTGACTTACATTCTTGGGTTCCTGAATTATTAATGAGTTTGACAACTTGGGCAAGCGGGGAAGTTTCCCGGGCAAGCAAAATTTGAGGGTTCCTTGCCCAACGGGCAAGGTGGAATTCAAATATTTTTCGAGCCCTGTTCTTGCTGCTTGCTGTCAGTGAAGAAGTACAAACATGACTTCCAAGTTTTTGCGTTCAATGTATAATAAAACAATTATTAGATTCGGTTTTTGTGATATCCAGAATAATCAAGGTCTCGGTAAGGGGTATCAGCCTCAGCCTTCGGCTTCAGCTGATAACCACTAACTCGACCTTGACTATTCTGGATATCACAAAAACCTTATCCAATAATTGTTTACAATGTTAACGTGAAGCAAAAGCAAAAATGACTCAAGAGATGTCTTGAGTACAGTTCACCAAGAGGAAAGGAAAAAAAATTACCTTCTTCCGAGAGACGCTTGCCGTCTTGTCCAATGATAGCATCACCATAAGCTGAGACAGGTTTAATGTAAAATTTGGGGAAACTGGGACCCACTACACAAGGGACACCTGTGGATAACACAAAGAGAAATGGGTTAACCAGCGACTAGACGCACACATGACATGCGCGAGAAAAACCCGTGACCAGCAAACGACATACACTTGACACTGATAAACTGAAGCTTGAGCCTGTTGGGACACTTGCTGCTTACCTGCGGGAAAATCTAAGCCGACAGTATAATGCGGTCTTACTTGAAATTGTATGCACCGCCAACTATGAGACTGAGTCGGTCCAGGGGGCCCGTCTGTTCTCGAAGGTCCCGGACCCGCAAGGCCATTTTTAGTAAATCTTTATCTACAAACAGAGAGGTGAATACGCCTGAAAGTTTTGTATGAAGAGAACCTCTGTTCATATTAACACTATTAAGAATATGCGGATATATGCGACAGCTCCGTAATCATAAGGTTTGAGATTTTGTTACGGCTTAACGGGAGCGAAAACATTTCCGGACCTTCGAGAAACGTGCCCCAGTTACGATTGCACAGACGGCGGAGTTTTGCCACAAAGAGGGCTGGTTAGGCTGTAGAATTGCACAGCAATATAGCGTTTACACGCTGGGCTTGTGTTTTCTTTCATCAGGGTAAGACTCACCAGAGGCCATGCTTTCTGCCTCAGAGGATGTTTCACCTTTGCTTGCGGAATTTTCCTTTGGGCTGTCACCAGGCTGCACAGTTACGGAATACCTGCAAACAAAGGTTAGAAGACAAAATTAATAAACTGTCCCATTAGGAACTCCCTTCTCCGTTAAGGTACAGAGAAGCGAAGCGTTGCCGGAAAACACTATTAAGGATTTTTTTCGTCAGAATTTAACTGATATATCTCATATGAAAACAGTAGCTAAAACGTGAAGAGTTATACATGAAAGCAATGTTCATAGATTTTGTTTAAAGAACATAGGAGTGTTAACCCTGTCCAATAATGCTTGCATGCATTTCGTCTCCAGCGCGCTTTTATGTCACCAAGGATGATATACATTACCCTACATCGTATGTAACGCATTCTAACCGGCTCGATTCCGTCACACTTCTTAAGTCCGAACTTGTTCCTTCCCATACAATGGCAGGTATTGAGCCTAGGTTCAGGAAAGCCTGTTCGCTAAACTTACTTAGCATACTCGTCAGCCATCTTTTGCAGTTGTTTGAAGGTTGCTTTAGAGGCGGGAATGCTGATCACAAAAGGAATTCCGATAGGCTGAGGTACTCTTTTACAGGCTCTCTTGTGAGTCGCCCAGTGTCCCTTTTGGCATTCCCTGCAAAAAAATGAACAAAGAAATGTCTGGAGTTATTCTGTCTTGAGAAGAGCCAAGCCATTGCACTACATGAGGAAAATGAGCACTGCTCGCTCATTTTTCTCGCAGTGTACGAAGTTTGCAAGCGAACAGTCGCTCTACGCATGCTGTTGCTTGACAAAACAAGTTGGACAAAATGTCGGAGAACAACAAACCATTTACTAGGATTTTTCAGTGGCGGAGTAAACGCGGAAAAGGAATAAACCTTGCAACGAGACGTCTAGTGAGGTGATTTAGGGAAAGAATCGTTATCGTCTGGAAGGAAGCACCGAATTTGGCACACAAACCCGTTACAGCAACAGCAAGACAGATGGTAACGCAGTAACATGGAGGGGTTTTACACTTACTGGTTGCAGTATCCTATTCCCCAGCACTGTGTGCATCTACGGAGTACTTCACCAGGTGCAGGACGTTTATAACAGCTCGCACAGTGACTAGGAACCACACGTGGGCATACTGTTCTCTACAGTAAATAAAATCCAATACTTGATTAAACCCACTCAACAGTCAGCGATAGCATGCTATAGGGTTCTTGATACTTAGATAACAAAAAATACCTGTAGGTCTACAGTAAATCGGTATCGCTTTATGCAAAAAAATCTCTGAGACCTTCAGATCCGGTAATCAGTGCAAGATTTAACCGCACCTTTTCAGCCATACGCTCAGGTAAGCTACATGTATCTCCAAGAAAACGTTCTGTATTCTTTGAGAGCAACAAAGTTTGTGTCGTTGAAATGCCATTTAGCCACTTTGCGATAGTACAAAATACAAGCAGTCGACTACCTCTCAAGAACTTACTTTCGTATTTCCGTCGCCAAGTCATTTTTACCGAAGAATTAATGTTACTATCAACGCACCTGTATGATCGGTACTTCATACACTTGTTCACCTGCCTCCTCTTGATTGAGCACTTCATAACTATGGACAAACAATCAGTAACAGAATTAGCTTAAAAGATGTAGGAATAGACCACAGCAAGCATTTAAAAATTAATGCAATTCAGTGGAATCACCTAAAAGAGACTTTCTCCACAAGAGCGAAAAATACCATTTTATTACAACAACGAAAACGCACAGTATCAAGTGAAACAGGTACAAAACATGTACATGTGTACATGTAAGTGGTAGCTTAACAGGTGCTGAAAATTTGTCTTCACTTGCAACATGTTGCAATACTTACACAACAATGATGTCTGTTGGAGCCACAGATGAAAGGCTGCACCCTCTTTCAAAAGAACGATGGAATTTGCCATGGAATACTTCATACACCCTCATCTGAGAGAAACAAAGCAAGAATAATGCGTTAAAACAAGGAAGCAGGAAGCAGTATAATACTCACAATATCTCTGACACAGCAAAAACAGTGGTGTGTTTCATAGTAACTGATGCCATTGTCAACGTCGTTGTCATCATTGTCATCATCATCACCATCAATTTATCACCATTCTTTCAAACCTTCAGTTCACACGGTTCCTTTGCTAATATTTTTGGTCACCTCCCAGGAGTGTCCCTTTTATGTCAAAATAAATTTAAAACATATAACTACAGTTTAGTCAATGGCAGTAAAATGGCTAGTCTCTTACATTCTCAGATTGAATTCCAGTAATTCTCTCCACAGCAGCCATCAGTTGCTCCACGCTTGCATCTTGAGTTATTTTCACACCAATCTAAAAAAAAAAAATTAACCCGAAATACATAAGTGTATATTTAATCATTTCACCAAATTCTTAACATCTATTTTACATTTTAAGAAAGATACGGGAAGTTAAAGATTCAAATAAGCACACCAAACTTTGTGTCAAAACCGCTAAAATTAGTTGAAAGGAAAGGGAAAAATAATCTCAAATTCTGGCAACATAAAGCCACCACGTTCATCTACATTGTACAAAGCACATGTGTGTCACTTAAGCCATTTCTGATAAATGTTTGTACAATGTAGCTGTACATGCAACACAATATTGTTGGAATAATTTCTCTTCAGTTTTGCTCAAAAAACCCTTGTGACACTAGATAAACACTGGTGATGCACACTTGAATCACATAACTGCATAAGGCCGTTTTGAAAAAGATTGTCCCACAGAAGTGTAAAGATGTAATGTGAAAATTCTGATTGTTATACGTGTAATGGGCAGTGATAGTTTATAGTTGCTTGATTGATGTTCACGGTGTATCAGCAAGAAGGAAGAAGAAGAATGTGTTTTCTTCCATCCTTCCTGCCACCTGGTTAGCTCAGTTGGTATAGCTCCAGTGTGCTGTTTGGGAGGTTAAGGTTTCCAGCCCCAGAAAGGACCAGCACTCAGTGTCTTAAAATAATTGAATGAGGAGAATGTGCCACCATTGTAATTATCAGTCTGTAAATGGTTAGATGTTTGAGTCTTCTCGGATAAGGACTATAGGCTGCAGGTCCCATCTACTGCATCTTCAGTGTCACATGGTTAGCAGGGTACGTTACAGAATCCACACTCCTATCGAAAGAAGTAGGGCACATAGTTCCTGGTATTGCAGTCTGGCCTGGTCTCACAGGTTTGGTGCTTCACATAGGGTTAACCTGATTGGACCTTTCCCTCATGGACAAAATTGTCCAAGTAAAATTACTATGACTATGCTGAAACACTTTAAACTTGATCCTCAAGCAGCCATGAACCATCATTACTCATAGTAGTACCTTTCAATATTATTATGTACACCTTTACACTTTAGAAGGCAACCTTTCTCAAAACAGCTGTATTCCAACCAAAAGCAAATTGTCCTATCTTACAGTAACAGAGGCTGTAGAATTACAGGTCTGCAATGTTAGACATCAGTACATTTACTACAAGTACACTGTATTTCTAACAAGTAGATTATGAACATGCATGTCCATGTACCTTGAGAGGCACTTTGTTGTAGTCATGGAAGAAAACATACACGGGCAACAGCTTCTGTTCTTTGGGCAGTGGAACAGACAGATTCATGAAAGGATCGTATTTAATAGAAATCTAAAGTAAAAAGTAAAAATAGAAATATTGTATCAGTAAACTGTACTGAAATCATTAACTGTACAAACAGCAGTAACAGTAGCACTGAAATCTGTATTTTCTTGTTACTGTAGTTTGAACAAACCTCTGATACCAAAAGACAAACTTGAGTCACTTTAGAGTACAATGTTAAATATTGTCCTCGGAATTGCCGCTGCATAAAAAACCCTTATGTTACATCTAAGTACTGCCAAACTGAGAACATGAGCATTGACAAAAAAAACACCTTGTAGAACTTTGCAACCTGATAGCTTTAACAAGTCATATACAACTGTGATGCGTAGGGGCTGCATCTGGAGAACTAGCAGTTCAAATAATAATTATCTATCATGGCCATCTCATACGAGCTTATATTAAGCTCTCGTCCCTCAAGGACGTTCGCGCGAAAATTTTCTTACATTGATTTTTTCTGAAATTTTACCATTGAAAGCTGAAGAGTTAGCGATGTCAGAATTGTAAAAAAAATGGGGGGTCACCGACTTCACTTTGGAGAGAACATGCCCGGAAGAACACTTAATTCTGAGTAAATCGGGCTTCGTTAGCGAAGAAGACCACAGTGGCTGCAAGTCCCAAAATATTGCAATTAGAGCTTTGAAGGCAAGTGTTCTCTGCTAAATATGGTTTAAATGGACCTGTTAAGCGAAATAAAGCAACTGGTGAGGCTCCTCAAAGAACAAGTTCGCATTTAGCGACCATAGTTTCACCACCTGGCAGCCGCAAGATGGCAGGATTCCATATCCCGTGGACAGAAGTTTTGAATTTTTTTAACTTCTTACATTGATTTTTTTCATTTTTGGACAATGTGGAGATTGTAAATTAAATCTGTTTCTGAAAAGAAAAGTAGGGGTCACCGAACGCCCAAGATCGTTAAATCCAATCAAAGCTATAGCAATGGCCATCTGCCCTATCATTGCTCATTTTAGTACTTAGCGTGCATGCTCGATGCATGACGCTACATGTGCATTTGCGTGCGCAGTAAGGACGCGCAGAAACAATTAGTGCGAACGTCCTTAAATCAATGACTATGCACTGTGGATGTTGATTAAGCTGATTCCTCAGTATTGCATTGCGCCTCCCTACTGCACACGATTTTCGCGTCATTAGCGCGTGCAAATGAGCATGTGCATGTACACGACCTGAGAGATTTCCCACTAGCTAAGACTCCACAGAGCGAGATAAATGCTCGCTTTTTTCTCAAACGAGCACAATGACCTATATTTTTTGCATAATAATAGTGTACATGTTATCCTACTTCAATTAAAAAAAATGAAAGCGTGCACAAAACCTTTATTCTAGGATGCAAATTATGACGTTGAAAACAAATACACAACAAACACATTACAGTGTAGGTCCACGTTGTTTCAAATAGTGCGATTTTTGCACCAATTTGGTATGATATTGTTCCACATGCTCGACACGTTCTATCTGTCAAGTTTTTTTTTCCATGTATTACTTTAAGAAACTGTGTTTCCAGCTACCGCAAGAAGTAATGTAGGCGGATGAATAACGCACGTGATTAGGACGAGTACAGGCATAAATGGGGTAAGATTGGTCCATCACATCTCTTAAGCAAGAATGATGGCCTATCATTTTTATTACTTTTTCAAAACAGTGCTTGGTGGAAAACATTCATTTCTGAGGAATCATCTTCAAGTTTCCTTTCCTGTTTCATTCCTCAAATGACCCTGTGTCCTTACATTGTGCTTCAAATTGTGTTGTATTCATATAAAATCTGTCTCAGAGGCTGTGTCGTTTAGTACAACTTGCTAGCTAAGATTCACCAACCCTGCTTTTCAGTTTCTTAGGCAACTTTTGCTCACCTTGTTACACACCGGGCAAGTGAGTTTGGATTTCAACTGCCCCTGGAACAAGTCTACTATCACTGAGTCATTCCTACTCTTGTATCTCCTCCATGCCTCGTTAGCTACTTCAGCGTCAGGCCTCCCTGCTCCTTCAACCTCCTCGACATAAGGTTTTTCCTTGATTCTGTTGAGGTCCTAAATAATATGTTACAACAAAATAGTTAAGAATGGTTTTGCAACCGTCCATGTGCAAAGAGTGCTTCAGTTCCACTTAACAGCTATCCTTGGCAGTCATCAAGATAAGAACAGTAAAAACAGAATTGACTTTTTGTCATTCTACATAATCCAACATCTACATGTATCTCCATTGTATTTTGAGAATGTTTTCTTTTAAACATGCATGCAGAGTCTACAAACATGTCAGTACTGTAAACTTCTCCTGCAAAACATTAACTAAAGATATCCCTACCTCATGCAGACCATCCAATAAGAATGCCATGAACTCTTGTGCGTCTTGTTGCATAAAACCTTTAAACTGACAGACCTTTTCACCAACTATTCCCTACAACAAATAATGATAAAAACTCAAGTAAATTAACATAACACAAGGAAGTAACTGTACTACAGTGCATGCCAACTGTTTATGTCAGTAGTTTGGCACCATATAGGAACTCTACTCCAGGCACATTATGTGTACACATTTAGAAAATAATGCTTTGACAGTAGCCCTTTTCACGGTCTAGTCATCTCTCTGTTGCATTAAAATATAACCTGACATGCATATGAGTCAACTTACATGTACGCATGCTTGTATTTAACCCAAAATTGACTTTGCAATCATGTTGCATTACATTTCAATGCAAATGAGAAACGTTGACCAGTAATTTCATTCAAACTAAAGTACTTCTTAAGTAATCAAGAAGTGTATGTGCCATGTACTAACTACAGCTCAAAACACGACTCAAAAAGTTCTCTTAGGAGTTTAATGAATCACAAAATATTTATATTCAGGCTTCTCACCTTGAGTTTGTATGGGGATAATGATCTCTCCTTTCCAGACCATAGGTTTCTCATTAAGTTTGCGAAAATAACAGCAAGCTTTCCTCCGGTGCCCAGTGGGTTTTCTGTGTTGATGTCATCTTGATACTGATCACCTGAAAACAGCCGCAAATTAAAAGGAGCTACATGTATTCCAATATTCAGAGGCGGTAACTCACAGCAGGGCTAGAGTTACCAGGTAACTAACTAAAAACTAGTCTACAGTTCACATTTGAATCTATCCTTAAGCATGGTTAACAAACTGCATTGCAAAATGGAGGTTGGGTGCCCGAGAAATCCAGTACCTTCCAGCCAGCTCCTAGACGAATACCGCTCTCATAGCTGGCAAAATGTGGAAACTGAGCCATGAGCCCCCACCCAGAAGGGGACACAGGCACCCGTCACACTGAATTAACAGTGGCAAGACGGAGGGAAGGGAGGGGGAATTTGGCGACCAGAGAGTATTTCTAGGCTTGACTTTCAGACAGGCTGTAAACTGCATGTGACCCTAATGCTCACTATACAGTACTTCTAAAAATTAAATTTCATCAAACTTTTTCCCATGAAAGTTCACTTATTCATTGGGCAAGTGAAGGGGAAGGGGAAAAGCTAGTCCAAATGCCATCATGTCTAGTTGCCCAACAGTACAAAAAATAAATGCAGTCATTCTCATTCTATTGTAAACTGCAAAGTAGTGCAAACATTTTAAGCAAACCCAAAAAGCAAACATACACAAAAAGGAGCTACCTGTACCTTCTCAAAGGCAGTACAGGTAGTCAGTGCTAAGACTTACCAAGAAAAAAGTCCCTAAGCTGTCTTGTGTTTGCCAAACACTGGATAATGGAGTTCAGATAGCAGGTGTTTCCAAGATTCTCCAAACCTGTGAGACCAACATGCACACATTCACCAGAATCTTCCTCATCATCAAAACTACTTCCAACCATGTCTGCACCTTTAGATGCAGCAGCTTTGATGGCGTCACTGAATGGAAGGTGAGTAACATTGCTCTTACTTCCACCCATCACTCCTGTCTTCATTTGGCCATCGCCACATCCCCGTACCGCTGAGTGCGGAGGAGGTGGTGGTGGAATAGGTGGGGGCAGTGGAATTGCCGTTTGGCTTCCTGATGCTGAAGATGAGTCAAACGAAGAAACCGAAGGCAAGGTTGAAGTAGATGTACTTGGCTGTACTGTAGTAGACAAAGTGCTAAATGATGTGGTTAGACTCTCTGCAGTGGAGGTTGCCGTAGCATGCTTTGCTTGATACTCTCGACCTCTTTCCCTACCTGCGGACTCTATCGGCATTTCTAAATTTATATGTCCATTTACAGATTCATCTAATGTAGTTCTTGTGTCACAAAACGTAGTCTCTGACTTAGTTTCTAGAGGAGATTCCAAATCACTTGTTTCAGTAATACAACCACTGTCAATATCTTGTGGAATACATTCACTTGTAAATTGCAACTTTGTTTTTTCCATGTCAGGAGATCCACAGACATCACCTGAATTTTCCATGGCAGTCGATGTAGAAGCACCATCTGGAGGAAGCTTTTCGTCAGGTATGGCACCAGTTCTCTGATTATCAAGGTTTGAATTTGAAGTTTTTGATTCCATTGACAAAGTAATCTTAGAGTCATCTGTGTTATTAGAAGTATCATGAACTCCATTGGAAAGTATCTGTTCTGAATGTGGAATTGTAGGGTTGAAAAGCTGCTTGTAAGGTCTTTCACTTGATATATTTTCTCCTTTAGAATCTAATAACCCAAAAGAAAACGATATCAGATTTAACCAACAACCTCACGTGTGACATAAAAAAAAAAAACAAGTCAGAGTTGGGGGGGGGGGGGGGGGGGGACAAATTATGCACAAATTTTGAGGGAAAAATGTATGGATGATTGATGTAGAAATTTCAATGTTTTAAGTTCAGTTAACAAAATTGATAATAAAGCCTTTCAAACATACCACGCAACAGTGAAACAAAAGGCACTTCAAAGTCTTACCCACAGTTTAATTTCTTTAATAAAATAAACTCATTAGACATCATGCCCGTCAACTCTGACACATGCTATGATCTATTTCTAGTACAGGGCTGGTTTTTAGTCACCTGTAGCCTAGCATTCCACACCTGTAGCAAACATATTACTTTGTGGGTGAATTCTATAAACAGGCCATAACAGATGCTACGGGTCACAGCCCTTAATGACAGCCCTGCTTACGGAAGCGATAAGGGACAATCCCAAAATATTTACAAAATCTGAAAAAATGTTTCTAAAATCCGAAAGTTTTGTGTTTCGTGTTCGACTTGTGTGGATCTAGAGTGAACCCTGGAGACAGATTTTGCTTCGAATGTGGTTCCAAAGTTGCAGAGATTTCACACCCGAGTGCAAGAATGAGTATACCCAAAGATGAAAGTGCTTCGTCCTCTTCATGTATGAAGTCATTATTGCAATACCTGGTCTCCAAAGCAGAAGAACGCAGAGGATTTAAGCTTACAGACTGAAACTTAACAAGACAAACAACTAAGCCTGGTTCAAAAGGAACATCAACAATCCAGGACCCAGGATCCAGTTCAGTTTTCAAAGTCCTTACAGTACGTTCATGTAGATCT
>CM042754.1:19270252-19292904 GCA_022496165.2 Catalaphyllia jardinei
AATCAGCTTTATTTTTTTTCGGCCTATCGAGGCGTATTTCATGCTTCTTTACATGGTACCCTAATAACAAGAGATTACTGTAGCAAAATGATTGAGTTCATCCCACATCCTGCCATTAAATTTAAAGCGTCTCGCATTTTGTTCGCGGAAGAGTGTAAATTATGTTTCAAACAAGGTATTTAATTCTATTCTACTTACCGCTCTTATTTCAAAATTATCCAACATTTCGCCAAACGCATATATGATTTAATCATCTGTATTCTTAAAATTTCGGGGAATACACCCGGATATTTTGTTTTTTTTTCACTTTTCAAACGGAACTGTATTGAAATTTTCGCAATTTTAACTTTGCAAAGGGAAATGTATTGAAAATTATGTAATTTTCAATTTGCAGAGGGAAGTCTACCGAATTTTTCGTAATTTTCACTTTTCAATTGAACTCTAGCGGTCATGTTACTGGTCCCTGCAGGTGTTCTTTAAGTAGGCGGAAGGACCTTTTGTTAGGGCTTAAGTTTGTCCACAGGCGTTCTTTCGCTTCCTCTCGCCGATTTGTTTTTATTTTCTCGTTTCCGTCCTGTGCCCCCCATAATTGCATAGTTAGTACTAACTATGATAATTGAACGTCTGGAAGAGGCTATATTAATACTTCGCAATTTTCACTTTTCAAAGGAAACTCTGCTGTGTTAAGTTTCTAATTGTCCTCTCAGTGAGAGTGACTGAAGCGAAGTTGAAACCTTCCAAACTCGAAGATGTTTCAGGATTCTGTGTGTTTCCCGGTCTGCTACAATGACATACGATGAGGAAGAATGTCATCGATTTAATAGTGCAAACTGCACTATTGATTGAGTCAAAGTGCAGACAGCAATTTCGATCTTTTTGTAGTTTGCGCTTCGAACATCACATGCTGCGAAACTGAAATGATTAAGGCCCGGCCAAACAGATCCAACATGTTGATGCAACATCATCCAACATTGTTGAATCCAACATGTTGCACCATGTTGCATGATGTTGGATGTTGTTGAACAAAGTTTGATTTCTATCAAACATTTTCTTCAACATCATCCAACATTTCTTTTGTTCTTAAAAATGTTGCATTCGTTTGTTCAACAATGTTGAACGCGCGCATGCCCGCTATGCTGACTTTGCGGGTATTTGTTACCATGGCAATGATGGGCGTGTTTAAAACATGAAATGGCGAATTGACGAAATGGCGAAATGACGAAATGGCGGAATGACGAAATGGTAGTCGGCTAATGAATACTTGTCACTCGCGTGTAATCGGCTATAAGTCATCGCTCCAACCGTCATTGGTAAAGCATTATATGGTTCCAACCCTCGCAATATTAATTAATTAATTAATATAACCTTACTGTTGGTTTAATAGATATAACGATAATTAATTTTTTGAGAAAATTTGCATTTCCCTAACGCCAAATTGGACGCATTAATGAAAGGTCTCAGCAAACCAGGATTCTTTTTCATTTTGTACTTGCCAAGCTGCATATCTGTACTGCACTATAAAGCTTACCTTGTAGCCATTTGATATAAACATCCCACGTGACTCCGTTTCAGTGCAAAGTACGTATTTGCCAAATATCTTGTGTAAACTCCATCGCGAAGTGGGTTCCGTTTTCATAACCAATTTCATGTGATTGCTGGAGCTCAAAGCATAACGTCATAGCCGCTGCTCGACGGTAAATACGAGATAAACAAATCGATTTCTTCTCATATCGCCGCCAGTTTGATGACGAATATCCTAGCCGTCACTCTTCCCCAAGTTAAAAGAGAGAGACTAGAATCGAAATTAGCGAAAGGTCTGTGACGGCGAATTTTTGATTATAGATGTTTCTTTTATCTGTGATGATTAATCTAAAGAATCATTTCCGCTACAGATGGATATTTCAGTGGAACGGTAATACCGTCATTTTGCCATTTCGCCATTTCGTCATTTTGCTATTTCGTCATTTCGTGTTTTAAACACGCCCGGCAATGATTCACTGTTTATACTTGCTTCGTGCGTTCCGCG
Source organism: Catalaphyllia jardinei (assembly GCA_022496165.2). Taxonomy (NCBI): domain Eukaryota; kingdom Metazoa; phylum Cnidaria; class Anthozoa; order Scleractinia; family Caryophylliidae; genus Catalaphyllia; species Catalaphyllia jardinei. The sequence continues at coordinate 19,272,279 of CM042754.1, forward strand.
GGGATGTTAAGATAAGGTATGGCGAATAAGGAAAGCTTTAAAACGCTCTCCGAAGAAAGTGCAAGCGATCTCTCCGCAAATAGAAAAAGAAACTAAAGGGCAAAGCAACCGTTGATAAAGGGACTTTAAGGCCAACTGACCCAAGGTTTTTGGCGATGCCTCTCTCGAAATACGAAACGGTATTTATTAAGCATCCTCCTCTTTCAAAATTTCAAGCAGAACAAGAGGGGCTAAACAACTCTTCACAGTCGAATCGATTCGTGCGCCATTTTTTAGGCAGACCAATATGTAGTCTCCTCCGCAGCCGTTATTAGGGTGGTCACGCAATGATCCTCCCCACTTAGGGGGGAGGATCTTTGCATGACGACCCTAAAGCCTGGTTTTCATATGTCGGGAGAATCCCAGACCGTCTGGAATTTTACTGTTTCCCGACCGTCCCAGATATTGCTGACTAATGAAAACTGGAAATCGTAGATATCCCGATCGTCGGGGAGGAACCGGGATAAATCTGGAGAATCGGGAGCGTTTCTATTTTCACGACGCGTCCCAGATTTCTGCGATGGTCGGCGATCATTCCCGACAAATGAAAACTCAAATTTCTACCTTCGGGGAAGTCAGCTTCCGTCGGCGATGGATTTAGCTCATTACCAATCCCCTAAATTGCTGGACTCCAGTCCCCATATCACAAACAATCGGGAAAATCTGGGACAGACTTCTTGCGAATATCTGAAACATCGGCAAAACCTGAGAGGGTCGGCAAAAGGTAAAATCCCCGATCGTCTGGGATTTTCCGGACATATGAAAACCAGGCTTAATAACGGCTGCGGAGGAGACTAACCAATATGGCGCGCGTTTATTTCTCAGTTTATTTCTTCCTGAGTCAGGAATGTAAAGTAGAACTATGGTTGGACAGCTTTATCTCTTGTTATATTTGTTTTACCAAGCTGAACTTTTCCCTGATTATAAAACTCGACGTCCTGCCTTGCCTTAACATATCATCTTGGCCACGTGACATGTCACGTGATCGTTTTGTTAAATTTAAGTAAATCGCCGAATTGGTGGCGAATTTTCGGTCTATTGAACAATAAATGAGCGTTTTCGATGCAGATTGAAATTATCTTTGCTACGTTTGGAATGATCTTCCTTTATTTCGATTTTAGAAGATATAAATGATCAAAGATCAAACTTTGTTGAGAAAGACGACCTTTCACCCTATAAAATTTTTCTGTGAAAAGAGGGACGGTCAATTCAAACGCGAGAGGATGAAGATAATTAACCTGCATCTAAAACGCGTTTTCGCGGGATGATATTACTATAAACCACCACCAATTCCTCAAAAAATGGCTATTTTCAGATAAACGTCACATGACATATCACGTGAACTGTCAGAAGTACCAATTCTACTTTAAAATGTTCAGGACGTTAAAACCTAACTGTGTGCTAAATTTTGTTCCATTGCCATTTATACCTTCAAAAATATAGCTAATAAATTATTTTAACCGGTAAAAGCCTTTGACCCAGGCCTTAAACTACTTGAGTTTCTAAGGATTCTGAGTAGATTTTGGACCCAGACCACTTAAACCGAAGTGTTGAATCCAATATTGTTCCATTCGTTTGGCCACCTTGTCCAACAATGTGCAACATATCGTCCAACAATGTTGGATGATGTTGGAGCCGCTCGGCCGGGCCTTTATGATTAATTTATGCACGAAACACAGTTAAATCACTGCTGACACAGACTCCGCTCTTCAGGTTCTTGAGGAGACCGGGCGGCTGTACACAGGCTACTGAGCAACAGTAAGTTGGACGTTATATTGGTTTAAAAATTCTATACTGTGGACTTCCATTGATGTCACTGAAGTTTGAATTAAAAAGACAAGATACGTTTTGCAGAGCTTTGCAGGAAACACCTCGCTACCAAGTCTGAGTACTGAGGAAAGGAAAGTACTAGCAATTAAAAAAAATATTCGCACACAAAGTTAACTCAAAGGTCATCAGCTATATATTTTATTGAGTTTTTTACTCGGTGCGCGCGCTTGAGAATGACGTGGCACGCGCGTGCTCAATGAATAGCGTGCGCACTAGAGATGCGTAGTAGAAATGTCGCGCGTGGAAAAATGTTATTTCTGACGAGTGAGCTAGCGAATAAGGCTGAAATAACTATTTTGTCGGCACGAGATACAACAAGGGCCTGGGTTCCAGGCCGGGACATCATGGGTAGAAATGTAGGGATATATAAGCCCGGTTATAACACGTGGTTGTCATCTAGGCTTCAGATCCAACCGCTTTCTTTTCGTTTCGTTTTGTTTAATTTTCTTTTTCTTTGTTTAGTTCTTTCTTTTTCAGGTACTATGCATCCAGTCCGGTAGGATCGGCTGTTCTAATTTCATTTTTGTAAAGCCTTCGTAGGATGGGCTTCAAATCATTTGGAGCTTGAGCCTTGGTTCCTACCCAGATTTCCTGCACATTTTTTCACCACAGGGGTTTTTTTCTGGCCTCCGTTCAAACCGCATTTGCTTTGTTAGCGGTTTCTCAGCTCAACTAGGTTTTTTTTCGTTTTCTTCTTTTTTTGTTCTTTAGGTTTATATTGCAATTTATTTACATTGTACGTACGTAGGAGCTGTTGATCCCCAGCCTAACTGGCACAAAGCTTGAGAGCTGATATGGGGATGTAGGCCAAGATGGCCTGTTTATATTGACGTTTATATTGACGTCAAACGGGAAACATTTCACTGTTACCCGCGCAATGTTGACCGCTGTTGCACGTAATCAGAGGTGGCCTGATGTTGTCGCTGGAATATCGGCGAGTTTTTCAAAGTTTGCTTTTGTTTTGTTTTTGTATATAACAAATCACTTAATGACTGGTCCCTTGGGGAACAGTGAATTTTGTTTCCCTCGAATCTAAATGTTTTCGTCTCGGGAAACATTGCGATTCTCGGGAAACAAAATTCACCGTTCCCCTCGGGACCAGTCATAAAGTGTTAACTATTACAGCATTAAAATACTTGTTTCATACTCAGCTGTTGAGTTCTTCCCAAACAATGGAAAAAAAGAAACATTTTCCGTGTTTCTTATGAGATTTCCTCTCGCTCTAGTTCAAGTAATGAGGCTCACAAATAAGTGTTTTCACCTCTTTGTTCGGGTTTTCACCCAATCTTTCACGAGTGTTCGATGACTCGATAAAGACGAGAGTAAAAGGCTCCAATTTTCCTTTAGAGCAATGCGAGAAAAAGAAAACACAAACGTTAGTTTATTGGTTCAATTATTGGTGAACGCTTTAAAGTGTGATATCTTTGGCTGGGTGACAAATTACTTCTTAATTTTGGCGCGAAATGTCAGAGTTAATTTACAAATCACATATGAAATTACAAAAAAATTGCGGTAATATGAATTTTGCGCGAAAATCCACGATAGTAGGTTTAATTAATTTTGTCACGCTTGGTATTAAAAGATAACAAATAGTGTAAAACACAATTCCACTTGCTTTTGTTAAAATTTATTAATTTCCCTTGCCTTGAGGAAAAATACTGGTGTTTTGACAAGGCGCGCGTGAATTTTTCCTAATTTTATTCATCACTATTTGATTATAAACACTGGCATACTGGGTGATACATGTATGTCAAGCTTCCAGTGCACGTTTAAGCTAACCAGAAGGATCCCTTTATCTCGTAAAAGCACGTTGTAAGCGCATGTGTAAGAGCAGATTGTCTGTTCTTACGTAAGCTAAAAACCTAAATGAAGCATAAATTGATGTTAGTTTACTTAATTAAACGATTGAAGCTGATTCTATTGTTTCTGCTTCCTTCTCACAGAAAACTCGTCCTATCGTGGCTGAGAAATTTTGGTACATGTTGCTAACCCTGCCGCGAGAACGACGCAAGTCTGCCGGCCGGGAGAAGAAAAAGAAACTCCAACAATCTTAGCTAATTTAATCCCCACTTATATTTGCTTTTTGTCATCATTTGTGTAACTCAAAGCAATTTTTCCAAACGACTTTCTACGTTACGAACATCTTTTATTTAATGTTCTTTTACGAACATTTGAACTGTATTAGAAGCTTTCTGGTTCAAGGCTCGTTTAAGAGCTGGAGGTCATATGAGCTATCTCTAATTCAATTACAGAGAGCTCACATGACTTCCAGTTCCTAATATTATCAAAGGAAAGCCTTTTAGGAATAGTAAGACTACTACAGTGGGGGAGGGGTGGGGGACTCAATTAGAAGCCTTCTGGTTCAAGACTCGTTTAAGAGCTGGAGGTCACATAAGCTATCTCTAATTCAATTACAGGAAGCTCACGTGACTTCCAGTTCCTAATATTATCAAAAGAAAGCCTAGCAGGGTTTGGCAGGAATCCTGATTATACTGGTCAATTCAAATTTTAGACCCGCTAGCCATAGGCAATGAGGCAACAAAGAAGCAAACCGAACTGCAAGCTAACAGCCAGTTGCATTCGTGTTCTAAAAATAATTTAGCAGATTCTTGGTGCAAAGGTTGGAATGATCTTCCTTGTTTTGTTCTGCAGTAATTATAAATGGGTGAAAACTACCTGGTACGCCCCTGTATTGGGATATTTCTCTGTTAGTATCAATTGATTCAGGCCATTTTTGGATTTGTTTTGTATCAGCTAACAAATGAAAGCTTATCTAGCGATTTACGTAAATAATTTACTGAGAACGTCTGCGCCTTGAGAAGATGGTAGAGCAGAGTCTTGTCCAGTCTTTCCGCGGTTGAAGCTGCTACTGCTACCAACCCGAGAGAAACGTGCAAGTCGCATTATGACACATATTACATTAGCTGTTCGGAACCCGTATCTTTTGTTCCCACTGTTGCTGTCACTTTATAATATATTCTGTCCCTCTTTATTGGTTTCATGTCTTTCTACCGAAATTCTCCTTTCGTGGGAGTAGGCAGATTAGCCTTCGAGAGCTGAGGCTTGTTGCTGGGACGAATTAAGCGGAACCAGACTGGAAGTGGTCCGAGCACGTCCTCGACCCATTCCCTCTCCGCCTTCAGCATATGTTAAGATAACTCGTGACGATGCACCCGTTGAGTTGCTTACATCGACGCGAGGATTCCGACCGCACTTAAGGATCTTCCTGATTGCCTGGCGGTATTTGGACAATCTCCAGGCGTAAATGCACGGGTCCAGGGCGAACTTCATGACAAGAACATCAAATATGAGCGTGTTCGCAAGGTCAAGTCGGAGACTTTGGCCGTAGGATAGTGATCCAATTTCGTAAAACTTATACAGCCGGAGATTCCAAAAGATTATGGAGGGTAGAGTGAAGATAAGAAGAAACGTGACTAACAGCAGATTGACCGCAGTAAATTCGCGTTCCTGCTCTCTTCTTCGATTTCGCGCAGCATCGTTTTGGTCCAATCCGCTGACTCGTTTTAGATGCACTCGATAAGCCAGGTAGAGAAGGAGATAGCTCAAAATCAGAATAATCGTCACCGCGTTTGTGTTCAAATGCGTGTCGATTTCGAGTTTTAATCTTTGAGGGACGTTGAATTCAGGAAGAAGCGAGAATAGAACAGAATATATGGTTACTACAAGCAACGTGACCATGGTACTCAGACGAGTAACGAAAGCGCGGTGTTTGTGTGGAAATGAGATCGCCAGATACTGACAACACGTTAACGCAAGGAGGATCAGAAAGGACGCGTTCATGGTGATAAAAGACACATGAATGTTAACCTGCACGCAATTGCCAATCACTTTAATCATTTCCGGTTCACGGTCAAGCTTCAAGTAAGTAGCGATATTGAGGAATGCAGTCAATGGATCCACAACAGCGCCGGTGAGAAAGTCTGCCACAGCTAAACCAACGACAAACAGGGTGGTGGGTGTCCGGAACGACTTGAATGGGTCTGTGATTATCGCCAGAAGCAGCAGACCATTGCCAAATATCGTTAAAACAGCAATAACCGAAAGATAAATCCCTGATATCAAATAAGCCATTTCTACCGTCTGGACAAGAGATGCGAACTCTGGAGATGGAGGAGGTGGTGCGGTGGTGTTGTTAACCATTCTTGTCTCTGACAACGTTTTACTATTGTTTTTCCAGTCGCTTTTTCTAGTTATATTCTCGAAACTCCTACAAGGACCGTTCTCTTTCAAAATAATACAAAATCGCTAAGTGTGAATCTGAGAATAAAGTTGCCCTGACAACATATGAAGACTTTCGGAGCGGCGAACATCTAACCACTGAGATTGTTAATCCGCCTGGAAAGAAATTAAAAACATGTAGATTAAATACTGCTTGTAGTTGAGTTGACCTTGTGTACAGACCCACCGACATATCCGCCATTTTTGTAAATATATTTGCATTTGATTCTCGTTTGTTGACTTGTTTTAGGTGGCTAATTGACAAATTTTAGGTGCAGTCCACAAAAACAAGTTGTGATTAACCGCATCTTCGTCAGTAAATTGTTGAATTCGAAAGTAATAACTATTAAAAAAGCGCTAGCAGACTAGATGAGTATATTTATCAGACTTCCATACTCAGCTTTCTGGATCAATAAAATAATTGACGCTCTTGCTTTCGAGGCAGACAGTCTCCATATTATCTTTCGTTTCTTATGATTCTGTGGTGAAAATTAATCTCATTGTCAGAGTGCTTATAATATTCACTTGATTCCGTCCCCATCCTTATTTGTACTAATCTACATGAAGGCCACATCCACAAACTAATCATAATCAGTGTTCCAATCTGGAGACTGGACCAATGAGGGATTTATTTTCATGGTTTTGTTTTTACTCTGGTATTAATATCAGAATGGAACAAAAGGCGAAGTTTGCATGTACAAGTCATGTGGCTCGTCAGATCAGAGCGTCTCCTGGTTTTTCAGTAGCATGAACGACTAGGAGTATATTTACTCCCCCCTGGATGGGATGCTAGTCCATTACAGGGTTAACCCCAGCATTAAATTCGCCAGTACTCATATACACCTGGGTGGAGAGGGGCACTGTGAGAGTAAAGTGTCTTGCCCAAGAACACAACACAATGCCCCCAGCCAGGACTCGAACCAGGACTGCTCGCCCCTTGTCGTGCATACTAACCATAAAGCCAACACGCCTCCCACTAGAATGGAAAAAAAACTGTCATTTTTAATATTATCCCTTATTTCCCAAGGATTTGTTTGGTATGATATCAAGCGAGCGATGGACAGTATTCTTTAATCAGAGTGTCATTTCCACATATTGTAGAGACCAAAAATAATTAAAGTCTTTTTCAGCAATTGTAAACAGTTAAGACGTCAATTAGAATTTCACAAAATGGCTTTGAAAACGGTCGGTAACGGATCTAACAACGTTGATTTATAGCTAATCATTACAAAACGAAACTTTAAGCATTGTCCCACTGAAAACTCAAGGATGATCTACCACGGCCACTCTTTTTAATGTAAATCGAAGGCAAAACAGAAGTTCCATGATTTGTCTTTCAAAAAGACCTGGGCAGTGTTGAAAACAATATTCAATTTTTGGATTGCAGCTGGGTTAGTACTTATAAAAAGTTATTCCGTCCTGCCATCTTAAAAGCTTGAGACGTTTAAAGCCGAAAATATATCATTGAAGGTTAACTTTCACTTTAACCAGCTTTATTAAATAAACATGAATTTTAACCAGATGTCGTTAGAAGGTCTTTCCCATAGCCTGCGTTGCAGGCGTTAAATGAGTGAGAGGGAGAGAGACCGAAAGCGGGAATAGGAGGGGACGTGTTTTTGCCTTAAATTCCCCTTCCCCGTTTACCCCTGAAACGTATGCTAGCTTTGACACAAAGATGCATGGTGCTATAATTCTCTTAAACAGAGGGAAAACACTGAACCTTATATGGGGGAACTCTCCCCTATTTCCACAGAGTTGAAGAGATTTCTGTTTAACATTTTGTGATGTCAAAATTGCAAAGCCTTCGAGTACTCTTCGAAATTTCTCGCCGCTCTACGAGAATGACTCTGAATGACTAAAACCACCTTTAAAGACGCAATGCTTAGAACACAAAAAGTTACCACTGTGGTCAGTGTTTGAAATTTTAGCTACTTTTGATCGCTATCATTACTGTAACCAGCCGCAAGCAAAGATGGTCGCACAGAGGCAATCTCTGGGACGGTACACGAGAGCAAAAATAGCGAATGACATATCACGGATATCAAAATTTATTTTTCTCGAATCACGAAAAAAGGCAAGCGAAGTACTCATTTTTATAACTTAACCTGCTCTTAAAAAGAAAAAGCGTTCGAAGAAAGCAAAATCATGCGTCCATATTCCATATTGCAAATCGCATACCTAAGTCACTTTCTATACAGACGACTCTAACCATACATTCGTCCACTTGGTGTAGTAACAGCCTCTGTTACTTGGTAGTTGCCTATGCCTTACGAGTCGTTACGATAACTATACAGGTCACATTTGATGAGTTCAGGAGGACTCGCGTCTCAAAATTTCGAAGAATAGAGTTGTGAAATGACGAATTTCGGTTAATAATTCAAGTTCTTCGCGAGTCACGCAAAACTTTCAAGCTACGGGTCACAAAGAATAATTTCTTAAATACGCGTTTCATGGAAAATCAAATCAGCGAGAGTACCCCTGTAAACTGTTTCAGGCGAGTTTCAGTTCACTGTGTTACTCGATAGCGCTTAAAAAACACGATCATGGTCGCCTGTCCGTATCTCAGTGTGCAAGCTTGCGCTCTGGTTTTCAAGCGTTCTCTGCTGTAATGTTACTTACCACTGAACGCTTCTCCGCAGCAAAATGGTGAGTTTTTCTTGTATAAAACGCAGCACCCTTGAGAGAGAAAGATATGTTCTCTGCCGTTCGGATGTCGTTTTAGTGAGCAAACTTGACCACCTGCTTTGCGTAAATTTGGACAGCTGAGTTCTAGCTATCTTTAGCTGTCACAAAAATCTGTTCCGAAAAAAAAACATTACCTTTTTGTCGTAATTGTGCAGCTTACTGAGCAGTAAATACTAGACGTACACGGCAATTGTTTTTCTGTTATCCGTTCTCGCTAAATTCCACATGGGGCCTGTAGTGTGGCAAGAGATGAATTAAACGTCTCCTTGAAGGAAACATATGTTTCCACAACATCTCGTCGCTATTTGTACAATGATATTAGTTGCTTAGAACTGATCGACATTTTCAAGATATCTCGTCAGAAATACATGACAACCCAAAGATATCATTGTTCTTCCAACATGTCCAAAACAATAATTAACGAAACGCTTTTTCAGGAGCATGTAGTAAATATATGAAAGAGTCATGTTTTAAACTGTGGAAAAGAAAGGAAGTCGAGAAAATGGGATTTTTATAACTCTACCTCAATTTTTAAAAGCTACAATTTACGATATTTACATTTAATACTTTCAATTGGTTAAGAAGAAACAAATTTGCCCAAACCACTAGACAGTTATTTTCTATTTTTTTTTTGCTTTACTGAAGAAGTGAAATAACTAAATCTAGCGGTCATTTCTTTCAGTATTTCACTGAATCGTGGAGGAAAATAACTATGTCGACTTTTGCTCCTGACAACGTTCTGCAGAATAGTGAAAGCAATTTCTTAATGGGAACAACTTGTCAGAGTGATATAGTTAGATAATGTATAAATATGTCGTTGTTACCGGAATCACTTGGCTTAATATGGGAGTTGCAGGCTCCTGGTAATGGGCTCCTGGTAATGGGCTCCTGGTAGGAAAGTTTCCTACCAGGAGCCTGCAACTCCCATATTAAGCCGAAGCAACGGCATTTTTACAGACCAGTCTATTTTTAGATATTTTTCCCACGAAATAGGCCAGCTCCAGTCTACATGAACACGCTTCAGTAAGGATAAAATAATGCGGCCTCACGGGAACATGTCGACATCATGTCGACATGTCAAAATTATTCCGTGCTTGTGATTGCAATTGGTCACTGAGGTTCCTGTGGGGATCTGAATTGGAGATAAATTGAAACTAAAAATAGATTGGTCTGTAAAAACGTCGTGACAGGAATATGGGGTAGTTGCAGGTTCCTAGTGATGAGCTCCTGTTTACTACTAATCGTTTTTGTTTAGTCGTTGACGAAACTAAACACCCAAACTATTGGGTCAGGCGTAAAGCGAATAACGGCTGTTTACGGGCTGTTTCGTCAATTGTTGTGCAAATGGTAAGCAAAAATGCCTAATGGCAAGCTCCGTTCACCCCCCTTCCCCCACAAATTTACCGAAAGAGACCAGGACGAGTTCGACCTCCAAGATGGTGAAGAATTGCAAGTAATAAGCACATTTTCCACTCGGATATTTTGTTTGGCAATTTTGGACTACCTTAATATAGGAAATTAACAATGCACGTTGACAACGCGAATAAAATTAACGTTACACTAAATTAACGCGAATTTTTCCAGAGTTAGGTTCATATGCATTAAATTATCGCGAATTTTTCGATAAGCATCTTGCCTTATTTACTACGATTTTGATAATTCTGCAAACTCGCACTTGACATTTCTGAATGCCAAACTGCGTTTTAGCTTCCGTCAATAAATTCTTACAAGACAAGTGCACGGATGTTTCTAATTTAATTTTTAAAGCCGAAAATTTGGTTTTGAGCCTTAACTAGACCCTATCAATTCTAAAGATCTTTCAAAGATCTATCAAAAAGCATTTTGAACTCAATTTTAAACAAAGACATCCTGTCAGATAGTGACTCTGAAGAGCCAGTAGAGGAGTCATGAACTAATAAGGTTTTGTATTGAAATAAAGGTGCTTTTAAATAACAATGTTGTAAAATAGCGTGCATTAAATTTACATCGACACTAATTAAGATACATTTAATTAACGCAAGTCTTGTAAAATCGCGTTAATAAAGTGCATTGTTAATTTCCTATAATAAGGTACGTGCTTTTAAAGACGTTATATTTATTTCGATAATTTTCTGGTTGGTCGAACCAAGATTGTCTTCCCATTTACTCTAACTGAAATTTCCGGAATTTTGCGGTAAATGGTAAACAGACAATAATAAACATGCCTTATTTCGTGAGATTCTGATGTAATTAGTATGGAGGAAATAAATCTGAGAAAGGCCGCGTGTGTATCGGATTCAAGATGGCGGTGACTTCGAACCGGCTCTCAGTCTTTAAACAACTGTGAGGAAACTGGGTCGAATCCTGTTATTTGTCAGTACTTTGCAAATAAAAAAGAAATAGTAAATTATAACTGAATGGATTAGTTTTCTCATCACAAATCAAGCTGGAAGTTAGACGGTTTGCCCGATTTAACATCACACCAGGCTCTGCAAGCTAAACCAAAACAAAAATACCCAATCAAGATAAGTTAAAATAGCGTTAAACTAAATACAATATTAAGCCTGAATTGGGAATCATAATTATCGCTTTCACAGATCATTTGAACGTCGATGATACAAATAATTCACCAGACACTCATCGCTAGCTTTTGTGATCGGGCAAATGCATCTAGGATTGTCGAATCTGAACTCGGTCAAAACGTCTTCTCGAAATCGCGTTTGAGAAAGAACGGTTAAAAATTGGAAATTAAACGCCCGAACTGAAACTTTTAAAAGTTCTTCAGTACATTTCAGACCTCCGATGATTGCAGACGCTAATAATTAGAGTAAGTAAATTATCATTTGTGAATGAGGGAAATGTTAAAACTTCATCCAATAATTTTACACACACAACACTAAACTGACCTGTACAATATAATCGCATTTATTCAACTCCACCAAAGATCAATTTTCAATTAACGACTCTTCATTACAAAGTTTTCAAAACGTCTTGGTTGATTTGGTATAAGAGATAACGATGTACGGAACATTGTACACAAGTGTGAAACTTTACAAAACGTTTATGAATTTGAACGAATTGTATAGAAAGAAAAGTAGAGGAGTTACATCTTCCCAGTTGTAGAATTTATTGTAGAACCTAGTTTCGCATTTCTTATTTCTTTAGGAATTATTTTAGCTTAGTAGCGGATGCAATCTTGCTTTCCCAGCTATAATCCAGTCATAACATCATTTAATATTCAAAATAATCAAAACTATAAAACAATTCACGAATCTGATTGGTTGTTAACAGGCCCGATAATAGCCTTAATAGAACAATGCACGAAAACGGAAACGGAAACGGAAAAACAACTTGTCTGGCGCCTTTAAACTAAATAAAATTATATTAAATAACTCCGTGGGGGGGGGGGGGGGTTATGGACCTCGACTCCGCATCGGTCAATAAACACGCAAGCAAATATTAACTTAGCCGATATCCAGCCATCTTACCCTCATGCCTGGTCAATATTATATAAACCCATATTATTATCATGACTATATGAAGTTTAATACGAGAGTAAAACAAACGTCGCTGGTAAGATTCAAACCGGGAACTTAATACTAATCATGTGAGATCCGTAAAGGGCTCCGATTGGTAGGTAGCACTCTAACTATTCAGTCCGAGATTATGTCAACACATTCTCGTCCCCATAGCCCTATTCTCATCTCTTAGCCGGCGGGGCCTTGGCACGAGAATCGAAGGGCTCTGGAGACATGCGATTTTCCAGTCCTAGATTCTAGGACTTCCGGTATTCATGTATGCAGTTGTGATGTTTCTATATTCTCTATGGGAGTGAAAATGGCTGCCGTCAAGGCAGGATCAGAGAATCATTTTTCAGGCTTTAAATGGTATCAATTTGGCGAATGTCTCTGTCAGAAAGAGGTGATAAAGAACACTGTCGTTTTAAAGAAAGACGCTAATTTTTTACCTGCTTTGGCAAGTCATTGATTTTTCTGTTATTGCCCTTTGTTTTTGACTCCCGACATGGCTCGACTGAATTGCTTATTTGGGTTGTTTCGCCTTTAAGTGCGAGATCAGACCGTGAAGCAAAATGATTTACAAGTCAGCCGTCTAATGGTTCGGAAAACTGAGCCACGAGGTAGAAATTGAAGATATCAAGCAATTGAATATCCAATAATTTATAGCCACCTGGGGGCAATTGATGGAAAATTATAATAAGGAAGTTATTGGATTGTGAAGATGTGAGACGCAATATGAGAGCTGTCGAAATTGGTGAAGCACTTGTCGTGGTACAATGGCAAGTATTGGATATCTTTCTTGAATTATTCCCATTTACTACACTACATATAGTGATTTGTAAGGGAACGAATTTTTCTTAGCAAATATGCTTTGGGGACAAAGAATGTGACAAATAAAATTTTGAACCTTTTTAAGATAGTTTCTTCGTCTTCATAGTCAACGTGTCTTTCCGTGTATACAAGAAATGGAATTTAGCTTCTTTATTTAGTCTTGCTCCACATTCTCTAATTGAGGGTAGAATTGTCTGATAAGGTTACAAATTATTACAGTGAGTGGTGGTATTGTTTGTGTGATCATCATTTGTAATCCTGTATGAGAGGCTTTCAAACAGTAAAATTAGTCTGCAACAATTTGATATACTAGTTTGTACTTATGCAAAATGCTGAAATTTGATTGGCTGAGCTACTTGCATGTTTATCACTGATCACAAACTAATTATCATAATCGTTGTTAAAACAGCAAACATTTGCATACATCGTATTTACAGGAAGAGTTTTAGGCCTGCATATTCCCAATTAGGTATGCTAGGTGCCTGCAGTTGCACTAACTGCAACAGTAACTGAGTAAACAAAATACATCAACTTTCCTTGGAATAGTGGATCCAGAAATCATTGGAGTGAGCCTCAATAGGGAGAACATTTTCTACACATGTTCAACACTAACACACCCTGGTGATGACCAAATCAAAGTACAGTTTCTTCTATACACAGGAAAACTACAAATTATGAGAGAGATGATGCCTCCTACAGTGATCTATTCCACTTACATACTGTCATTATGGACATTGTATATTGACAATATAATTGGAACATTTGACCTCAAAACAGTATCCCTTGGTTGAATATCTTCTTAACTTCACCTCTCTACTTGATTTGTATTACTGCTGATTACAGTGAGAGGAAACTGTAGGTTGACCACTTGTTCTTGAATAGTGAAAATTTCATTGCTTAGCACCTAGTTTGTGACACATATTGTATAGTTTCTAACCTGCTGTAAACTTTATCCCCAAGACTATTATTATTTACCTTTCCTAAGCTACTATTTTTTAAGTACCCATAAAATGAAAGACTCAAGTCATCATGATTTTGTAAAAACTCAAATTGCTCCAAATGTTTTATGAGGCTAGAAAAAAAAACAGATATATTTTTCTGTCCTCAATGTTGGTAAAAGGTCCCTTCATTTGGGGAGATTGATTGCGAGTCTCTCACTGATTAAATGTCAGGCAGTTAACACAAACAGAATTATCTAAATGTCTGTTTTCAGTTGCACATATATCAGAGTTGAGAATTTTTAAATGTGCGTAGTTTTATGCAGTGACAGATGTTTTGAAATTGATGCCTTGCTGAGACCTGGTTTTCAAAACCCTAATTTCACCTAAACCAATCAATTACACCTGCCTGTAAAAGGGACACTTCCTAACTTTTTGCATCAGTACATAGCTGAAACATTATCCACTCATCATCACCATTATCAGCAGCAGCAGCAACAGCAGCAGCAGTTCTGCTTCCCTTCTTGGAGATTGGGGCCAGCAAAGAAAACTGGAAATCAATTATTGGCCTTCCATTGATGCCAAAGCCACAAAAAAGCTAACAACATTCGCCAGGGAACAAAACCATTTACAAACCGTTTACCTTCAAAGGCAATATATTTCAGTTATATACTTTAGACATATTTTAACACCAACCCTAAGCCCGTATTGATAAACGGTTCCAACTTTCAAAAATTGTGGAAGGCGCTATGATGCAGTCGTGTTGTTCGCGGAAGCAATAGGTCAAAACTGAGGGGGATTTTTGATGTGATGTTGATCGCCCTCAACGAAAAGACACATTACGACCACTTCACGTTCGCGGTTCACTCTTTTTTGTCTCACCGTAGAGTGCTGAGCTGACTCGACGAAAGTGATTATCCAACCTGTTGTGAGGCTCAAACTCTTTTCACACAAGACCCCACGATCGACAATTCCTGCAAAGAAAGTGATGCCAGCAACGAAGAACGGAATCCTTTAACTTTCTTCACCTTTCTGTACCTGGTTCCCACCGTTTCAGGTTAATTTCAGGTTGTTTGCTGCTTTTGTCGTAGAAAATATCAACCAACAAAAAGCCGTTTTGTTACAACAGCGACAAGTGTTGAGCCGTGAGTATGAAAAATTGTGAGAATTTTCTCCCAAATACTCCATTATTGCATTGTAAACGCCGCTGGTCACAGCTGTTTCTCGCGGCGTCCTTCAGGGCAGCAATCCGGGCGAACATTTTTGATTTCTTTGTTTCCAAGCAGCCAATCAAAAAATTCAAATTAATTCGAAAATCCTCTGTTCCCAGAGCCCTTCGATTCTCGTGCCAAGGCCCCGCCGGCTAAGAGATGAGAATAGGGCTATGGGTGTAGCGTTGCAGTTGTGTCCTGCGTGGCAGATATGTCTTAAACGTTTTGGCCAATTGTATGTGTCGTTGTTTCTTCCAATGAAATTGCGTTGTGACAGTGTCTTCTTAGAACGGAGATCAGTTACCAGTCTTATGGCTGCGTATTATTAGATAGAACCCATGATATGATTGGCTCAGTATATCCTATTACGTCAGAGGACATGTCTGCCATATAGGACATAACTGCAACGGTACATATGGGGACGAGAATGATGTCAACAAGGCTCCGACCACCACCCCATTTCCCCCTCGGCCACTTTTACTCTCCGCCAGTTCCTTCTCGGTTCTTCCAGCCGCGGACAGACCTTTCTGGCGGGGCCTGTTCACAGGCGGCTGGTGAAAGGGATAAACTCGCGATAAGAAAGGTCTGTTTGCTTTGACTTCGGGTATTACAACTTTCATATCGATCACAGCACAACACGTTTAATAACCAGCGCTTTGTCCTTCTTCAAGCTGACTCTCTCAAGGTTATAGCACGGCTGACCTCACGTCTATGCTCTCAGAGTCCGAGGCAATTCGCCACATTAATTGCGGGCTTATTTCGTCGGTAATGTCCCGATTGTAAAGATAGTATCAATATGAAACACTCTTATGTACTTTGAGAGTTCGTTTTCATAACACTGCAGCTACCTTTTCAACATTTCAAACAACACATACATTTCAAAACGGCTACCGTCAAGAGAAAATGAAGTGAGAAAACATATCCGCGTGCCCTATGATAATCTTTTCAATCTATTTTAAGCTTCGCGTCACGCTGTCAAAATTATTTTTAGTCTAGGTCCCATGATCACGCAGGCAGCAGTCATCAGGTTGTGTCCATCTTTATAAGAAATTGAAAATTTAGCGGGCTAAGATAAAGAAAAAACTCAATTTGCCGCACTGTTAGCATTGTAAATCATTTTCAGAGCTGGGCAGGAAAATTATACGTGCTTCTTCGAAGCTGTAAAATAGAAGTCGCGTCATTCCCTAGCATGAATATTTATTTATTTACTTAACTTTTTCATACACGGATAAAACATCAGGACTTACAGTAAATACTAAAATGCCTTAAATTACATTACTAATCTACTAATCTACTACTAATTAAATCTAATAACAACAAATAAAAAAAACAAACAAACAATAACAAAGTGCCTGCTTTCCATGAATGCCGTGTGATTAAAATTAATCATTATCAAAAAGGAAACCCCTACAGCCGGATTTAAAACTAGCAAGTGTTTGTGCTTGCCGCAGATCGGTAGGTAAACTGTTCCACAGCACTGCACCACTATAGCTGAAACTATTTTTTAGAAAATTGGTGCGGGGGAGTGGAAGAGCTAGTTTGCCCTCACAATTCTTAAGAGAATAGGTAGATGTTGTACTCCGATCAGTAAACATTGATTTCAGATAATCAGGGGCGAGACCATTAAGAGAGACCATAGTGGCTGTTTTCAATTCTCGTTGAAGATTAAGTTTTTGCCAGCCAAGTCTAACAAACAGATCATCCACATTGGCATCATATGAAGAAGAGGTCAAAATATAGGCAGCGCGATTCTGTAGTTTTTGTAGTTTAATGGAAAGAGATTTGTTGCAATTACCCCATACGACACTATAGTAATCAAAATGAGGTTGAACTAAAGCATTATAGATGCATAGGAGCGTTTCGAAAGGAACAAAAGACCTGCTTCTCTTCAAGATGCCAATGCAGGAAGAAAACTTTTTGGAAATATGTTCGATATGTACATTCCAAGTGAAATTTTGATCTCTGTATACTCCAAGAGATTTCGTGAATTCTACGGACTTACTGCAACGTTTGGATCAAGAGAGGTTTCTTTAAAGAGCATTTTCAAAGCGCTAGACAGGAAGGGTATCTTCTATGTGTTAAACCTAAGTTTATTTCGAAATTAAGTCTTGTGATTCTCTGCTTGACTTATTCCCAAGAGGCGCCATGCCGTGGCTGCTGACTAGATTTGCATTCCGATAAACACGCACGAAAGTCGTTTCTCGAAAAGTGCTGAACGGATTAAATCGAAAAACATCTCTTTCGAAAGGTTATTCAAAGCGCAGGGCAGCTGAGTACTTGTTTCCCGTTTGTTAGTACTTTGGGTCCGAAAATCCTGGTGGAAATGTTTGCATATTTACCAAAGTTGGATTTCCGCGACGAAAAAAGTGCTTCTCTGAAGCGAAAACATTGTTTGGATCGAGAGAGACCTACCTGGAAAGCCTTTGAAAGTGCTGGGCAGGAAAATTATCTTCTATGTGTTTATCCTGATTTTTACTTCGGAAATTAGTCTTTTTATTTCTCTGCGTGGCTGGTTCACATTAGGCGCTCTAGCTGCTGACAAGAATTGCATTCACAACACGCTCTAAAGTCGTTTCTCGAAAAGTACTGAACGGCCTAAAGGAAAAAAGATTTCTTTTGAAAGCTCTTTCAAAGCGCCATGCGGTTAGAATTATGTTCTTCCTCTGACCTTGCGAAATGCGCTTCGAAAATCCCGGCGCAAGTTTTTTTTTTGCATATTTGATTAACTTTTAAAATTAAACCTCAATGTTATCATGTCATTTAAATTGGCCAATCAGGTGTCTTTCCTAAAAATAGCCTCGCAGCTTGACGACGCGCTATAATTAGATTGAAAAAGATTATCATGGGAAGAGGCCCATGTATGGGGATGTGTTCTCTTAGATCATGGTCTCTTGCTACTGTTTAATGGACGTGGTTGATTCCCGTAAGTGGAATTCAGGGTGGTCAAAAATCAAATTCCTGCGGCTTGGTGGCCCAGTCTTGTCTGGCGTGAAAGATGTTAAGGATAAACTACAGCACTTATAAATTAAGTAAGGGAAATGTCGGCGTTTAAACCTAGTGGCCCATCAGGCTAAACTGCGTCAGGACCTTTGCTACTTCCTTCCACCCGGAAAGGAAATACAGGACGTCTGCGAGAAGGGTACCATCAGGCAGGCGCTGGCTGCAGCATGAAGCGACTGGGATTATTTCTAGGGGGGCGCCCCCCCCCCCCTTTCCTTGGAGGCCTCTCGTATGAAAAGGTAGTGGAAGCTAGTCGTCTCCTAATCGTAGACACTCTTATTCTTCGGCCATTTCAACTTGAGTAAAAATAACACACAAATTGCGGTTATAAAGATAACGAGACAACGCATGTTGTAAAAACTAACATTTATGAACTTAACGTTTCGTATGCTACAACATACATCTTCAGCAGTAACGGCTACCAAAATTACAATTAAACTTAAACACGAAGGCTAATACCAATTAAGGAAAGCAATGAAAATGAAAAAGTAAATGAAAATAAACAGACCTAGTTAAATCTGCTGGAAAAATATGAATGGCTAGTAGAGAAGAAGGAGAAACTGCCAACATTTTTATTGAGCGCTGGTTTTAAATCGCGAATCAACAAGGTTTCCTTAATTTTACAGTGTAGTAATGAAATATCGTCAAAATATTACTAATTTTGTAGCGTTTCAAACCGTTTTGAAACAAAATAACATATGAGAACTTAAGACATTCCAAACAAATATTCTTTGCAAAAACTTCAAAAAGTGGTCGAACTGATCAGTCATATATACCTCTTACTATCCGAGTTCGAGGTCCATATGGTAAGTTACGGACCGGGCTTTTTCCCCTTCGATTTATGGCCCAAGCGCGAAGCGCGCGGGCCACAAATCGAAGGGGAAAAAACGAGGATCCGTATCTTACAGTACGGACAGAGAAGACGAGGTTAGTAAGATATATATTACATCTCTATTGTGTGTCTGAGGAGTTCGGGAACGATTTTTATCCATGAGGAACGGCTTCAAATTTCTGAAGCAGGTCGAAAGCAATACGAGCCAATTTGAAATCGTTTTTAAGTTGTTAATAAGCTTTAGCACACAATTTAAGAGTAAAAGAAAGTTTTAAACCTTTGCTCCTTTGCTTGCTAAACAAGTTAAGAAATTTTGGCGATAAATCACGCAACTTTAAATTTTAGCGGGCGGGAGAGTACGGCCCGCTAAATTGACCAATCACAGCTCGCATACTAACTCAGAGATATAATAATATAAAGTACAATGTTGTCGGTATGTTTCCACAAATGAGCTAAGCGATCAAAAAAATGGCGTATTTATTTTCTATTACAAAATGCAAGAGTAATATGTAATAAAATCGAGAATAGCGTTCAGGCAACTCTACCCGAGTAAAAGAATTAATGATAACAATAACAATGACTGGCACCTGGTTTGCTCAGTTGGTAGAGCTCCAGTCTGCTGTACGGGAGGTCGAGGGTTCGAGCCCCAGACCGGACCAACACTCAGGGTCTTAAAATAACTGAGGAGAATGTGTTGTCTTTGTAATTAAATCTGCAAATGTTTAGATGTTCGTGTCTTCTCGGATAAGGTCTATAAACCGTAGGCCCCGTCTCCTGCATCTTCAATGTTACATGGTTAGTAGGGGGTGATAAAGAACCCACACACTTATCGAAAAGAGAAGAGCACGTAGTTCCCGGTGTTGTGGTCTGACCGTGTCTCACAGGTTGGTGCTTCACATAAGCATAACCTCATTGCACCTTTCCCCCTTGGACGGAAATGTGTAAGAAAAATTACTATGAAACAATAACAATAACAACGACAATAACAGTCACAGTAATAGTAATAGTAATAGTAATAGTGATCATAAAAATTACAATTTCCTCGATTGTGATTGGTTTAAAAAACTCCTATTTTTCCACTAATTCACTTGCCAAGTTGTTATCGGACACTTTGTTATTGGACAGTTTGTTATCGGACAGTTCAATAGGCCAATCACATTCGAAGTTGTAGTTTAAATCAACCAATCACATTCAAAGTTGTAATGACGTGCGTGCATGCGCGCGTGCGCTTTCTTTTGTGTTTTTCGCGCCTTATTACCTGTAGGAGGTTCTTCATTTCCTTTGTAGGTATTTTAATGCGAATTTTCCCCTTCTTTCATAAGTTGGCTATTCTTTTCTCGAAAATTGCAATTTTTATGATTAATTGGTAGTAAGACTTCGTATCGTCCAATTCGGTCTGTAATCATACTCGTGATGAACAAATCAGACTCCCGCTGCGCGGCCGTCCGATTTTGTTATCACTCGTATGATTACAGACCGAATTGGACTCCACTCAGTCCTACTACCATTACTAATAGTAATAGT
>CM042754.1:19297185-19310755 GCA_022496165.2 Catalaphyllia jardinei
AAATTAGCACTAAAATTTACACTTCAGAGTTAATTCTCTGTTACATCGTTTGTGTTCATAGTGCTACGCGGCACAACATTCATATGTACCCTTACTTATTCGTCAAAAGGTTTCACTGAAAATTATAGTGTTTAGTATGGAAACGCCATGTTATTTCTCTCTGTTAAACTTGAGAACACTCACATAGGCACTTCTCTTAACATTTTGGTTTCTCAGAACTCGTAAACATAAGGCGACTCATCTATATTTTCGTGCACGTAACATGTTATCCAGCAACAAAGTCGATGCCACGCATTGTGAAAAAACCGTGTTCTATTTTCAAAACAAAGTGGTCTACCGAGCTGAAGACAGGCCAACAGATACATATTTAAAAATGACTTTTACCTAATATAATGAAAGTAAAATCTTAAAATGTTTAATTTTAGTTTTTTATGACGTCACGTAAAAACGGAGAATACACGAACTGATGCGCGATTTTGAGCGAAATTTGTTCATATCAGTGGAATTTCCGGTGAACAAAACTCGCGAAACGCAGTTCTTATGGCGTGTTAATTAAAATGAAGACAGGCCAGACACGACTCATAGGCTCGTGGCATGAAGAGTGAGCTATTGTTATATTGATCTCCTGTTATAGTTTAGCTCTCACGAATATATCTTTTAATTAAGGATTTTCCTTTTTTTGTACGAGACAATCGGAGGTTCTTTGAATATTTCTCTAAGCAATGGTTGGTTTTGAATTAAGTGTCATTTACTCATCAAGATGTTTTTGAGGTTAGGCAACGCCGGGTAATTTTCTTTCGCGCTTTGTCGGTTTGTTGTAAAGCCGACTTCCGTTCAGTGTATTTAACCTCAGAGATATTTTTTTTTTCTATGGGATTGTGTGAGTAGCCTCTTTCCCGAAGGCGTGTTTTGAAGTTGGAGATATTCTCATAGAAAGATTTTTCTTAGAGGTTAGTTCTTAGAAGTCTCCGGGCTTCACCTTTTGTGAGTCCTTTTTTGACCCTTACCGGGTGGCATGAAGAAAAATATGTGTACTGGAAGGTCTCTGTAGGTTGAAAGTGCGTACGGAAGTCTGGGATTCCCTGGTCGCAGAATCTCTCGCCTTTGTAGACGGTTGTATCTAGAAAGTTAACTTTTTTGTTTGAGATTTCAGCCGTGAATTCAATTGTAAGGTGATGTCTGTTTGCAAGGACAATAAAATCTTCTATCTCTTTCTTATCAGCATTCCACAGTGAGAAAATATCATCAATGTATCTTTTCCACTCAAGTGGTTTTGTTTTGCTTAAGCTGATTATTTCAGTCTTAACCGACGCCATAAAGATGTTTGCAAAAGCGACAGCCATCTTTGTGCCCCATGGCGGTTCCGTGTATTTGGAGGTAGTTTTTATCGTTGAATTCAAAAGAACTCTCTTGAAGTATCAGCCTTAGTATCTCTCTGAGGGAGAGTGTCGGGATAGGGGTGTTATCCCCGTAGAAATCCTCGAATTAGTGCTCTGCATACTGTTTCTTTTTCCTCTTCTTGTGGTATATTTGTGTATAGGCTGGTAACGTCTAGAGATACTAGATAAATATCCTCTGGGAGGGATGTCCTTTCTATGAAATTTTTTAAGTCAGTTGTATCTTTAAGGTAGGACCTCTGTGATTTAGCTAACGGCTGCAGTATGTGGTCAACGAAAGATGATATTCTTTCGGTTGGTCCATCGTTTCGTGACATTATTGGCCGTCTCACTGGTGTAGGTTTGTGTATTTTTGTGAGAGTGTAAAAGACAGGTACTCTTGGAGGGTTTGGGGTCTGTGATAACCATTTTAACGTCATTTCGTCAATGAAGCTTCCCTGATAGAGGTCTTCTGTAACTTTTTAACTTTCTGGGAAGTTTCTTGTACCATTGGTTCTGCGAGGGGTGTGTAGTTGTTTCTGTCATCTAGTTAGACTTTTAGTTTTTCTTGTTACTGCATAATGACTGTGGAAATGCTTTTATCCGCTTTTTTTATATTTATTTCGGAGTTGTTCTTCAGCTCTGTAATAGCTTTTCTTTCTTTGAGCGGCAAGTCATGTTTAGGTTTGGTTATCGGTATATGCGCAAGTTGAATTTTAACTTCTTCTAGGTTGCTCTCTAGAGCAACTGACTTTTGCACTGGGGGTTCCCAGTTAGATTTGACATAGAAAGGGTGGATTTTGTTATCTTCGCCGTAGTATATAAACTGGAGCCGCATTCTTCTAGCGAAATCTTTGAAGTCTTTAAGTAGTTGAGTTCTTAATGCGGTTTCGTTTGTTGTTGGCGTGGGGACAAACTTTAATCCACGGGAGAGGAGATTAATCTGGCCAGTTGTCATGTCAGAATTTGAGAGGTTCTTAATGTAATTTCCAATGGACTCTGTTTTCTTTGCGTTGATATCTTTGTGGGTTTTTTTCTTTCTTTCTCTGTGCTTTATGTTCTTAATTTGGCGCTTTTCCATTCTATTCCCTCTCGTTTGCTCGTTAGTCTCACACATAGATAGTAGGCATGGATAACCTTCAACTGTTTTATTCTTCATATCTTTAAGTTTTTTCATCATATACATTACATTGACTTCTCCTAGTCGCTTGTCTAGGTTGGTAGTAATAGCTTTTATGCTATCTGGGAGGCTGTTCGCATTGTGTGCGCTAGATTGGAGGCGTTCCTGTATTCTTTCTTGATTTGCGTTTTTGTTTGTGTCGTTCGTGTTTTCTAGGGCTGTGTTGTGGGCTTGAAGATACCCACTCCCCGCCATATTGGACTAGTTGAGCGCGCAAATGTACAGCGTTTTACTAGGGGTTAATCACTCAGGCGTCACTCAAGCGTGTCGGAAGTTGAAAAGTGAAACAAGCATAAAATGACAACCAAGCATGTTGAACCTAGCATAAAATGACAACTGAGCATGTCGAATGGTAGCCGTGAAGATGAAAATGAGTAATTGTAATGTCTCATGGAAAATCAACGACGCATTGTCAAACTTCAAAGTCGCAACGTGAAACTCTAATGTTGCAAGTTCGGTGTCACATTGTGAAACTGTAATGTCGAATCGTAGGCAACAAACATAGAATGTGAAAACGACATCAAAAGCAAGGGTAGAATTTTGGCGGGGATATAACGCCATAAGTATGTTTTGACTCAAACAGATCCCGCTGTTGTGGCTGTTGGGTGACAGGGGAAATGGGAAAACGGGAAAATGCAGTCTCAAGTACTACTACTCAGCGATAAGACTTCCAATCGACTAAGTACTTCATGTATCTCTTATTATAGTGTTAATAGTGTATATAATACGCTAATACACGTATAATAAGGGATAAATTCATTTAAGAAATAGAAAACATGGACCGTGTTTCTATCGAGTTATACAAACACGAGTGGAAGTTTGGGAGAACGAGAAATGCTGTGGGAACACGAGCCGCAGGCGAGTGCTTCCACAGCTTTTTCGAGTTCTCCCAAACTTTCATGAGTGTTTGTATGACTCGATAGAAACACGGAGCACATGTTTTCTATTTCTTTTAGAAAACAACGGGACAAGGAAAAGGAAAACAACTTGTTAACTTTGATTATCAAAATGTAAATTCTCTTTGATCACGTCATCACTACGTCAACAGCACGCGCTAGTTCTGTGTCTCCATCGAGTTATACAAACAAGATTTTTAACCAATCAGCGTGCGTGCTTTCTTTCTTAGGAGTGTGGACTGTTTTCTAATTCGTATTAAACAACGAGTAAAAATTCTCAGCGACACCATACCACACAACAAGACGTCTAATAAGAGACTTATTATCCAACACGCCAATTTGTTATGTCCGTGCGGGCGAATTTCGTAGATATTTATTTACGTGGAATGCGGAATTGGCGTTGAAAATCTAGCTAACTGATTGGTCAACAGCAAACAAACCTGTCTAACCGGTCCTCTGGAGTGCAAATACCGCGTGATATTTGTACTCGTTTTGGGCGTTATTTGCGGTTGGATAACACTGTGCTCTAAATACACTACAATAAGGGATACATGAAGTACTTACCCTCATTCCTTGAAAATCTCCGCAATCGAAACATTTCTGTAATAATCAAGTAGCTTCTGACAAAACTGCAAAAATAAACTAAAAGAGCAATCACAGCTGTTGTTGAAGAGGACTGGCAGACCAAGCGATCAGCTATCGTGGAGAGGACTACATTTGTTTTCAACAACCAGCTCTTAAGTGATGTGAAATTTGTTGTTTTAGTGTCGAATGGCGAAACTAGTGAAAGTAAGAAGCTGATCCCAGCTCACAAGTTTGTGCTCGTAATCAGCAGTCCTGTGTTCTATACCATGTTCTATTGTCAAATGGTGGAGACTACAGACTTTATTGAACTACCTGACTGCGACTACGAGAGTCTGCTGGAGCTGTTTCGCTTCATGTACACCGACGAAGTAAATTTGAGCGGAAGTAATGTGGTGCAAGTGCTCTACTTGGCCAAGAAATACTTGATTCCTCCACTCGCTGAGAAATGTACCGAATATCTCTGACTCAGTTTGAAGGCAACCAATGTGTTTTGCATTCTACCTCACGCTTAGAAGTTTGAAGATAAAGGTTTGGAAGATCGATGCTGGGAAGTGATCGAGGAGGAGACAGAAGAAGCCGTGACGTCAAATAAATTTGCCACGGTTGAACGATCCTTAGTCGAGTCTGTTGCGAAGAGAGAAAGATTGAATGTGACGGAAGTGGAACTGTTCAAAGCTTTTGATCGCTGGGCAACAAAAGAAAGTGAGAGGCAAGGTATAACTCCTGACGGCGGTGTGAAGAGAAGAATTCTTGGAGAAGACATAGTGAAAGCGATAAGGTTTCCACTGATGTCACTGAAGGAGTTTGCCTCTGTTGTTATCGATTCTCGTATTCTAACTCTCGAAGAGGTGGGGGACATGATGAAATACTACGGTGATGCTTTAACGTCATCTTTGCCATTCATACAGGTCAACAGGATTGGCTGCGCCAGATATCGATGCCACAGATTTCGCAGAATTTGTCCTCCAGCTGCCATTACCGCGATTCGAAGTGCGACAGTCTTCAGTTCTCGGTCACCACGCCTGTCGTATTATTCGGAGTTCAGCATTTTGGTTCCACATTTGGCGAGTACACGGTTGTCACAGAAATTAAGAACAGCGCAGATCGTCCAGTTTGTTTGCAGGAAAAAAAAATTATAAGTTAGTGTCTCTTATCAAGGGCCCTGTTTCGTGGTATGGAAGTGAAGGACGAGCATCTGTTGAATGCGAAGGTGGAGTACAATTCACTTTTACTTCATCAAATGCTAGCTCTAATAGCACATCTGTGTTAGGCGGCCAGTTTCCCGCGTTTAAGTTTAGACTTAGTCTTGAAAAGTAATAATTCTGGTTCTTGGTGTATCATTACAGTCTAAACCGGTCAAGTTATCTTTCCAATAGTGACAATGTGAAATCATTAAATTAAATCACTGAAGATTATTTGCTTCACTTAAAATGAAAAGTTTTTTTTGAAATGTAGGTGTTAACACAACCATTACGTAGTCTTTGCCAAGTTGGTCGTCAGGAACTGTTTGTAAACAAAATGGAACAGACTGAAAACCTGGCAAAACTGTGTCCACTTGCATGTTGGATTATCTTTAACCCTGAATGAGGCAGGTTCTCTGATTTATCATGGAGTGTCAATGTCACTTTTTGTGGTATTGTTCTAGTCAATAAACAGCTTCAGGTTACTGAATTACTGAAAATAACATGATTTTGTCCACTGTGTTTCTCACTCTGATTAGTATTCCCTATAAACCATTTTCAAAACCTTGATTTATACATTCATAGCCAAACCAGCCCACTCCCTAAACACTACTGATTAAGAAAGACTAAATATGAATGAATATTCATATATGAATATATGAGAGACATGCTATTTATTTTGAAAAATTAGATTTTTAGGCGATAAATCCAGAATCCAGCCGAGGAGAACTGGGAACTATACATTTTTGCGGCTCGCCACATGAAAAGTAAAACTTGTAGCATTTTATTGGCAAAATCATGATGTTGAATTGAACCCTTTCTGGTCTTATATTGGCGACTGGTTATCTATAATCTAAGCAAAGACACTTTTCTTTCACCAACAGGAAATCAGCAGAATGAACTATATATGGAAATATGCGGAATATCGGTCGGAAAATGTTTACTTCCCGTTTGACTATTCTGTCCACAGACACTCTGTCTAGCACTGAAATGTCAACCCGGCGTGTGGCGTATGAACGAGCCAAATCGCAAGACGATGGGGCTCGCACGCTCGAGGAAAATTTACTCGTAGCAAAGAGCAATTAACCTCTATGGAAAGACCATGTTTGATATATGATGGTTGACGTTATAGCGGTTGGTTGTTCAGCGCACATGAATGTTCAGTAATTAAGATATCATGTTTTATTTCATCCTGCTGAGTCATCTGCAACTTATTACCCGCTTGAAATGATTTTTTTGTGCCAGAAATAAAAAAAAAAAAACGCATCTGCTGATCCAACATAGCAACAACGTTTGAAAGTGAGCGTTTGAAAGTGAGCGTTTGAAAGTGAGCGTTTCCAGTGAGTTAGCGCTGGTGGTGGTGTCCCACCACCCGCATTTTTGTAACACAACACCGCTCGAAGGCAAGAGTCACGTTCGCGTGAGTTTCATTTACATAAATTATTTCCTCTGATCTCGCGCTTGGGTCGCCTGTGGGGTAAATTGTAAACAAAATATGATGTCTGTCGTCCGTCACAGCGCTGCTGAGATTTGCATTGCGAACACCTTCAACTGATACCAACAACCTTGAGTTCCGGGAAGTACAGTATAATTTTTTTTATATAAATCTTTTGTTTTCTTTATCAGAAACTGTCCATCTACGGGAAGCCACATTTATTTCCTTCGAAGTACTATAAAATTGATATAAAAGACCATATTTTGAGAAAACTCACTTTGTTAAAGGTCATTGATATGCCATCTTTTTTGTCGTTATTGTGCACTATGTGACCAATATAACATTTAGTAAGATAAAAAGGACAAAATTATTTTCCAAAGCTGGACCCAAAGCCTAAAGAATTCTTTTTAGGCGACTGGTGGTCTGTAATCTACGCAGAGATTCTTTTCCTTCACAGATATTCACTTTTATTTTTTTCTCAAGCATCTGAGCGAGCCGGAATCCTAAATACTCGAATGTGATTGGCTAATCTTACACAAGTGACCGGTCCAGCTTTTTACGATTCGGTCCACGGGCCGGATTTTTTCCCGCTGCCGGCCCCGCTGCTTAAATTTCGCTCCTAAAAGTTAGCGGTAATCTTCAATCTTTTGCCATTTTTACACATCCATCGACGATTAGTCACCGCAAGTATTATCTCTGCTCTCTTTAAAATGGCAAGGAGAGCAACTGTTAGTAAATTTAGTTGAGTGTTTTAAAGTTGTGAGAGTTTGCTTGGTTGTTTTTAGCTTGTTGCTGTAATGGCGTATAATCCTGTGTTTCCCTCGCCGTAGCATTTGTGTCGATTTTAGTCAAATTTACGTTTCTGATCGTTGCTGTATTTAGGGGAATTTCTGTAGAATACACTTAACGAATTTCCTCGCTTTCTGCTATTCAATTTACGGTAGAAAAGTCTAATTTCAAGTGATTTTAAAAGTGACGACTGACAGATATCGTTTTTGTAGTAAAACTTCAAACTTCGCACGAGATTTCACACCGGAAAAACTGTTTTGGAAAACTTAACTGGTTAAACAAATGCAACTAACATAAAGTAGTTCAAGCACTATATCTTCTTTAATACATCTTTCTTTGCCTACTGTCTGAATTATTCGCTCGTTGCCACTTTTTTTTACAAATCGTTAGTAGACGGTGCGCAGGCCGATTCAATGACAAGAGTCGCGTAAACAAACTTATTAGTACTCTGTAAAATCAATTTACTGCAGGAAAAATATTAACATGTTATTTACCGGGTTAGGTCGGTCTGTATGGGAAAAAACTTTGCCCTTGGTCTTGAGTACAGCCCTCGGCCTGCGGCCTCGGGCCGTACTCATAACCTCGGCCACAGTTTTTTTCCCATACGGACCTCCCGCCCGGTAAATAACATATATGTATTCTTAACCATCTACGGGTGTATTACGAACTCACAAGGTACCCAGCTACCAGTTGGCTTGATAGCTCAGTTGCTGGAGCCCTGTACCCGTTCAAGCCCAATTTTTTTTTTCAAGCTTTAATTTCACGACTGTTATGCTTAAGTTGTGAATATAACTGCGAATGATCAATCATGTCAATTTTCTTTTACCAACAAGAAAGCAGCAGAATAAACTCTGAGCAATATAATAAATAATCGCTATATTCGGCGCAAAATGTTTACTTCCCATTTAGCCGAGTGTCGTTATGCAGTGGGTCGTTTGTTGTGCACTTTAATTTACATTTCCTTATACCGACAAGAAAGCAGCAAATTTAACCCTGGGCAGGGCAATATCAGTAAATAAGAGCAATATTTACTTCCTGTTTGGCTGCTTGCCGCTATAGCAGTGGGCTGTTTGCGACACTTGAATGTTTATCTATTAAGATATAGTGTTTCATTTCACCCTGCTTAGTCATCCATCTTATCACGCACTTGAAATACTCGTTTATGCCAGATTGACACCGCTTCTGCTTGTCCACCATAGCAACAACTTAACAACTGATTAACGCGTTTTCTTCGACAGATTGGTATAAAACAATTCGGGGGTGGGGGGGGGAGTACTCTATAAATCTTTGGGTAGGGGTGTGTCGCTGCTACAACGAAACCCGAACTCTCTACTGGACCATGGGGATCAGCTTGATTTTGCAGCCAAACTCTAGATTTGGTCCCAAATATTCCTAGCCTATCCTACTACAGCTATTTTCAGTTAAGAAACTTTATCACTAGTGGAGTTAAACATACCAAAACCCGCCTACCAAGAAACTAAATTGGACTAAATTGTTTATACACCGGGCACTTTTCCGATCATTTAAACGCCCCTATCCCTTACTAAACCTGCCTGATAATCATACCCTTCTCAGCCGCACATACCCGTGTAGATTATATAAGGGAGCACCCCCTCCCCGAAAAGATCAATCACAAGGGACATAAACTCACTGTGTCAAAACAACATTTTCAAACGCAATTATGCTCTATAAATATACGGTGACTTCGTCATTGCCAAACCATTTCCCTTTGAAACAATTTAACACATGTTGCGGTTGATTTAATGCTAATATAGAGTAATCAATCGCCTGAGTAGTTAACTACGTAAACACGTCAGGCGACCATAACAACAGATGATAAAAGCGCACGTTGAATGTTTTTTTTCCTTGTACCAAAGTGCAACGTCGTCGTGTGAGGGTGAAATGGTGTGGCTTGTGCAGTTTTGTTTGCTCTTGTTTCTTAATTCACCTGGTAAGTTCACTTGTTTCACACGTTTTTAAAAGAAATCATTGCAGCGGCACGCATGAATAATCGTTATTCCCTTTTTGAGTTTTTGTTTTTGTTTTTTTGTTTTTTGTTTTTTTGGGGGGTTTTGACTTAGGTTATCACGTTTGTTGGAACAACGCCCGAATTTATGTTATGTAAACGCAGCTAAGAAGCAATTTTGGGGCTCGATCCATTTCTCTTGAAGTTAGAGAAGAATGAAACAATTTTCAGCCGTTATTTTATAATTTACTCGAGATCAACGACATCGGGCTTCAATTAGGATGCTCAGGAATACAGCCTGACCTAGCCTGTGGTGATACCAGGCTTAGCAAAGGTTGAGAGTTTGTAGAATGATGCGGCCTTTTATTATCTTTGCAAGTTGCTTCACGTAACCTTTGCAAGTTGCTTGTAAGTTTTATTTTCAGTAAATCTTTCTCGTGCCATTCAACAGTGAAATATATGCACTGAGCTCTCACGGAACAATCATGTTTGTGGGCTCTATCGAATGTAGGACGTGTTGATCATGAACCGCGGCTAGGAAATAAGTTACTGATTGTTGGCTCAAGCTGCATACATAGAGGGTTCAAAACTTCCCGGCACGGTAAAAACAAAACAGCCGGGATATCTTTGTTTAGCATTACTTGACGACCAAGGTAATCATTGAAACAGAAAAAAAAAGCGTTGACACTGAGGGTTTAGAGGTCGGAGTTGTTCGATGACTGCAATTCCAAAAGCCATTCGCATTCAATCACGTTTTATATCGTTCGGCCTGTTCTTGGTCAATCTCTATGCTGTGAAAGTAAATGCAAATGTATGTATCTTGGGTTGACTCACTGACTGACCACATGATAACCAAGAAATGTTTGAAGATGCTGGGTATTAATTGGTAAACAACTGCATCTTTTGTACTGACTTTAAAAACATACAGAATTGAAGTATAACTCTTCAAAAGAGGTTCCTCTCGTAAAGTAAGAAAAATCATCATTAAAAAAACAAAACAAAACAACACAGCGTAAAAAAACGCCAGAAAAGTATTTTATTTTTGAATTGCTTTTAAAAAAGCTGTACCAACGTCAAATTTTCTTTGGGTTTAATCGTTTTTATTCATCGCATTTTAAACTAGACCAGCTTGTAAGATTAGGTAAAAGGTCCAGGCTGTCGTATTTTTCGTATTACGCCAACTCCATTCGATGCCAGTAGCAGTTGATGGCGTGCCAGCTACGTGCATCAGTAGTCACGAATTTCAAAGCTTAATGGTGCAGGTGAAGCCAAAAGCTAATATCACACAATTGAGGGCTGTATTGTTCAAGAAGCGATGGCCGCATAAACAGATCAACAACTAAAAAAACGGCCTTAGTTAATGTGTTACATTTGTTTCCTTGAAACAACTCAGTGTTTTTGAAGCAACAACAAAGACAATGATTTTCACGTTTTCAGGAAGGGAGATGGCAACGTGAATGAAAAATTCGAATAAGGACATATAAAAAAAACATCCATTGTGGAGTGTTTTTCGTAAGATGTCTCGTGCCTTTATAAGCTTCACAAACCTTTCCCGATAAGGAATCAATCTTATGAACAAGGAAAAAGCTTAAAAGTTTATTCCGTTGCCGCAGAAGTGTGGATAAGTTAGTACATAGCTCGTCACGTTTCATTACCTTATAAATAAAATATTAAACTTCGATATTTTTTTTATTTACTTGAAAACCTGTTTTGA
Organism: Catalaphyllia jardinei; assembly: GCA_022496165.2. Lineage (NCBI taxonomy): Eukaryota > Metazoa > Cnidaria > Anthozoa > Scleractinia > Caryophylliidae > Catalaphyllia > Catalaphyllia jardinei. The sequence goes on from CM042754.1 coordinate 19,308,308, forward strand.
GTAGGGACTGTTAATAGCTTATATTTCTGATATTCAAAGATGACCATGGAATTACAATCAAGAAACCTCTCTCTCAAAGGAAGTGAAATTAAAGGGACATTGTCATGCGCATTACTAAAACCCAAAAGATCTTTTGTGTAGAGCCGATATATCTGATTTCATTTACTATATAACTGCACTGGAACTATAAAAATTTATAATTAATCAATGAGTAATGCATGCACGAGGTTGTGATGTCAAATTCAAAAAGAGCCTGGCAGAAGTTTTCAAAGTTTGCCTTCGTGTCTTTAAAAATCGCGTCGAACAATAGTGGTGTTCTAGGAGCATTTCGTATACGATCGAAGCTACTCAGTCGTAACTTTGGCACTTATGAAACCAAAATTGCGAGGGTTGTCCAATACACACAAACAAACTCCAATGGAAAAATATTGGTGAAATATATCTTATCACGGGGACTTAGAAAACTGATTGGTACGATTGGTACCAATGGAATAACATTTATTCCATTGGTGAAATGCATCTCATTGCGGGGACTTAGAATATTTCCCCTAGCTTCAGGCAGAGTCGGGGTGCATTCTACTCGTCCATTGGACCGATTGGTACGATTGGTACCAATGGAATAACATATATTCCATTGGTGTTCCATTGGTGAAATGCATCTCATTATGGGGACTTAAAATATTTCCGTTAGCTTCAGGCTGAGTGGGGGTGCATTCTACTTGTCCATTGGACCGATTGGTACGATTGGTACCAATGGAATAACATACATTCAATTGGTATTCCATTGGTGAGATGCATCTCATTACAGGGACTTAGAATATTTCCCCTGGCTTCAGGCTGAGTCGGGGTGCATTCTACTTCTCCATTGGACCGATTGGTACCAGTGAAATAACATATATTCCATTGGTATTCCATTGGTGAAATGCATCTCATTACGCGGACTTAGAATATTTCCCGCGGCTTCAGGCTGAGAGGGGGTGCATTCTACTTGTCCATAGGACCGATTGGTACGATTGGCACAATAGAATAACATATATTTAATTGGTATTCCATCGGTGAAATGCATCTCATTACGGGGACTTAAAATATTTCCGTTGGCTTCAGGCTGAGAGGGGGTGCATTCTACTTGTCCATTGGACCGATTGGTACGATCGGTACCAATGGAATAACATATATTCCATTGGTGCTCCATTGGTGAAATGCATCTCATTACGGGGACTTAAAATATTTCCGTTGGCTTTAGGCTGAGTGGGGGTGCATTCTACTTGTCCATTGGACCGATTGGTACGATTGGTACCAATGGAATAACATATATTCAATTGGTATTCCATTGGTGAGATGCATCTCATTACGGGGACTTGGAATATTTCCCCTGGCTTCAGGGTGAGTGGGGGTGCATTCTACTTGTCCATTGGACCGATTGGTACGATCGGTACCAGTGGAATAACATATATTCTATTGGTATTCCATTGGTGAAATGCATCTTATACATTGTATTTAGCGTGTGTTTGAGCTCGCAAGCTTAAGAACAAAGAATATTTCTTCTATTTAGGGTTTGTTTGGACTTGCGAGCTTCAAGAACGAGGAATATACATTGTCTTCAGCGTCTGCTTGGGCTCGAAAGCTTTAAGAACAAAGAATATACATTGTATTTAGCGTTTAATTGGGTCCACAAGCTTTAAGAACGAAGACTATATATTTTATTTAGCGTGTGTTTGGGCTCGCACGCTGTAAGAACGAAGAATATACATGGCATTTAGCGTTTTTTTGGGCTCACACGCTTTAAGAACGAGCCAAATGTACATTGTATTTAGAGTTTGTTTGAGATCGGACGCTCTCAGAACGAAGAATATACATCGTATTTAGCGTGTGTTTAAGCTTGTACGCTTTAAGAACCAAGATTATATATTTTATTTAGCGTTTGTTTGGGCTTGCACGCTTTAAGAACGAAAAATATACATTTATTTTTTATTAGCGTTTGTTTTGGGCTCGTACGTTTTAAGAACGCAGAATATACATTGTATTTAGCGTTTGTTCGGGCTCGCACTCTTAAGAACGAAAAATATACGTTGTATTTAGCATTTGTTTGGGCTTGCAAGCTTTAAGAACGAAGAATATACATTGTATTTAGCGTGTGTTTGAGCTCGCAGTCGCTTCAAGAACGAAGAATATACATTGTGTTTAGCGCGTGTGTTTGGACTCGCACGCTTTGAGAACTAAGAATATACATTGTATTTAGCGTGTGTTTGAGCTCTCTCTCAGTCGCTCTAAGAACGAAGAATATACACTGTATTTAGCTTGTGTTTGGGCTCGCAAGCATTAAGAACGAAGAATACACACTGTATTTAGCGTTTGTTTGGGCACGCACGCTTCAAGAACGAAGAATATACATTGTATTTAGCGTGTGTTTGGGCTCGCAAGCTTTAAGAACGAAGAATATACATTGTA
>CM042754.1:19318567-19338567 GCA_022496165.2 Catalaphyllia jardinei
ATAAAACAAAATACATCCAAGAAGTAACTGTAGTTTTTAACTGTAAAGTCAGGCATTCTATGAACAAATGTTAGCGAAGTGGAACGACCGCAACACGATTAAGCAACACGCTTTCAAAACACGCTAAAACTTTGAAGCACGTCATAGTTTTTGAGCGCCGAACAACTTACATACATATAATGTATAGAGGCTGTACATTTGAAGGTCAATCTTCTCCGGCACCTGCTGCTTGAAATATGCAGAGATTGGCAGATTTCAAAACTTCGAGCGAATATTACAAACACTTAAAGATATTACTTATATAAGAACAAAACATTGGCAATGCTTCTGGCGTGGCGGCCGGCTTCCAGATAATTAAAGACAACTACCCACTCTAAAAGAAAAGTTAGGATCAAGACAGCCGTCCGGCCACAGACGATCGATGACTATTTGAGTGACAGCCGGCAATTTGCGAACAACGAGTTAAGAAGGTCAAAGACTTTTGATGCGACGGCTTGGCGCGGACGTAGGTAAGTTTTAGAAAGCCCCGATTCTTTAAGCTTGTTCGAAGTATTTCCTTAACCCACAAGATGACGTTTGGAGTGATAGACTTTCGGGAGTGCTGGCCCAGCCATTTCTTTTCATTCCTGTGTGTGCGTCCGTTTAAGCAAGCAACCAACCGTGCGGTTGTAAACACGCAATATAGACTCGCATGATATAACACCATCCATTAAACCGTTTAATTTAGAATTGGACCTTTTGTTGGTTAAGAGATCAATAAAAAGTTGGACGTCATAAAACACAGCACAAAAGAACAATCAAGGATGACGGCGCCCGCCCACACGACCAGACGACGCGAGCTCGCAATTGACGGAATGTTAATGTAGCCTTGAAAACTCCATATAGCGTTGCTATTTTCCACCCCAAATTTAAAACTGAAGCTCTGGGGTTGAAATATCGACACTTATCGAAACAATTTCGCCCAACAAAGCGAGGAAAATTGAAAATATCATCCGAAATCGCCACGAGTGTTTAACGATAAAGTTAAATTCGCTGGAGGCAAGCAACAACAGAATGCATTTCTTAACGCCAGTGTAGTCTTTCTTAAGTGTTATGTCGCAGTGATCTTTAGGCACGCACTTGATACTTTTAAAATTGTTAAGATTCCCTCACGTGAAGTCATATAGACTGCCCAACCCCCGGCATACCCCCATCCCCGCCCACCAATCCACCCACATCATCTCGTATGATCCTGGCGCAAAGGTCGGGGATTTGCCCCAGTAAATGTTTGGACAAGCCATTGGTTACCATTTAAAATATACACTCTTTTTACAAGAATATTGTTTCTTTTTCGGCCCAAGCTGAACATTTTGATTTCTCTTACCATTTTAGGCTTGACAAAAATATTCTTGTAAACATTCTTAGATTAGTTAGTGGCACTTGTTTAAAGTAAACTATGCCGACACAACGTCACATTGCCTGTCCTATCATGACTTGATGGGGTTGAAGTGATACCGGAGGCAGACTGCAAGCAAAAAAGGCCTGATATGACAAACATAACTTCTTGCAGGAATATGACTAGCATCAAACATACGACAAGTGCTTTCTTTGTTGTTTTCCTTTTGGCAAGTTTTGCAGTTTAGAGACAGGAAAAATTTTTTTGCGGCTTGGTTAAAGACATGTCTTTGTATTGTATTTACAAATTTGCAAGACCCAAAATTAATTGTTGTCAAACGCTAGACTTCAGGTTTATTCTAAAAATCTATTTAAAATTCTCGATATATATCAGTCTATTCTTGTAAAGAAAAAAGAAAACGCGCATGGGTATATTCTGGCTCGTTAATTCAGTTTTATACTGCAAGAGAGTTCTTAATAAACTAACTTTTATGTTTTTCATTGTCGCGGTGATTTCTTGTAAGGACAACAGAAGGGGTGCAAAAAAGCCTTTTTCTTGAACTTTCACTTGGGAGTGTACTTTTGTTGCTAGTTGATGTCCTCTCCAATGAGTACGGCTTTCGTTGTCAGTGAAAACCTGGTCTGGTCAAGAACTTTTTTTTTCAAAATCGTCGAAGGCGCGTGTAAAATAGAAGGGAATGAACGAGTTCGAACACAGAGGGATGAGGGGTAGGGACAGTTTCGCGTCACTTTATATCGTTCTAGCGTGTTCGCTTCGCTCGGAACAAAACCAAAAACATAGTGGTAAAAAAATGACACAGGCACAAACACACCGAGTACCCTTGATAAGATACTGAAGTTTTACAGCGTGGATGTAGGTTGAATTCGTAACTCAATCAAGGATGAATCCAAGGCCTTGTAAAAAGTATTAAGTACACGGCAGACTTGAAGAAAAGGATGATTAGCCAGTACATCGGGCATCGCTTCTCAACCTTACAACATTTTTAATAACTTTAGATAATTTGTCTGAACCGTGGCAAACCTAAACAATTCACCGCACTGATGATCCACCCAATATAGTGGTCTGCAAAGTTTAAAAGCGTGTTGCCAAAGCTGGAATATCGACTTACAAGTTGCCTCTCGAACTCTACAGGTTGTTTTCATTAAATGACAGAATAGTGTTTCATAGAGGTAATTCCAAATATTTATTCCGAGGTGCTGCAAGACGATATTTTATCGACGTGAATTTAATCATAGTATTTACTAACTTCATTATATGGCACAGATAATTATGACGATAAAATATCGCCGGACAAAACGGCTAGAAAAACAATGCGCTTCAAGCATGTCACTTCAGCCGCGATCATTCGAGAACTGGTGATGTGGAGTTGATGATCAGTCCACGAAACCGTGTGAATACCGCAAGTCCGCTGCCCAGCGCGTGATCGGCTGATCGTATGCTGGGCACACGAAACTACTAAGTCCAAGAGTGGAATAGTTCATAAAAAGAATCTGGGGAAAAAATTAAAGGAGTTACATCAGGGTTTCACATCTTGAAAAATTTAGCCTAAATTTTTTAAGTTGGTCCTCAGTCTCTTTCATCCTTAACCATCCTTGTTTCCTTATGGTCTATCATTATCTCTCTGATTTTTTTTTTTTTCTTTCTTTTTTTTGTGGGGGGGGGGTGGGGGGCAGGTTTTGTTCCCATTATATCAGATTTCTTTCAGTTTAACGGTAATTTTGCCATGACGAAAATAACTCAAAAACTGTTCAAGTGAGAGCTCCTAAATTTTGTGACGTTGCCCCCGATTCCCTTTACTAGGGCTAACGCCCAGTGGGTTATTCATGGGTTAAATTGGCACTAAAATTTACACTTCAGAGTTAATTCTCTGTTACATCATTTGTGTTCATAGTGCTACGCGGCACAACATTCATATGTACCCTTACTTTTTACCTGCAGTCTGTTTCTGCTATATATTGTGTGTGTTGGAAATTTGGATTCTAAATAAAAAGACAATTGTATGTTTTAAACCGTATAAAACTCTTCCTTTCTCTAAACGGCAAACTAGCTATAAAACAACACACTCAGCACAAGCCGCTCGTTTAATGCCAATAAGATTTTTGCAAGAAGTTGTTTGTGTCATCGCCTGCAGTCTGGCTCCAAAACTGTACTTCAACGCCATCAGTCAATGAAACGAAAATGTCATACATAATCTAAGAATATTCACAAGAATATCCTGTTTCAGCTTAAAATCGTCAGAAAAAATGCATGATTGAAAATGAAACGCTTTTTATTTTGAAGGGCAAAGTCGAACAACGTTTAAAAAACGAAGGGCCCTAAATAAACTCAACACATACGATAATTCGCATACACAACAAGGTATGAAACAGGTCAATGGAGATTTGCGTTGGAGAAAATTAAACGATGACTTAATGGCTGGTTAAAACAAAACAGGAGATTGTTCAAAAATTACAATTAGGAAATTTATTTTTTGGCTTGCGCATACGCAGTCTACTTTTTGGAAACGCACTTCTTGCTTTTCCAAGCCATTTTTACGATAACAGCACAAAATTCTCGCGCGCTCATTGGCTAATTTTTATCGTCTATAAGCGGACAGACACATGAATTTATAATTTATGCGACGCGGCAACGAGCGAGAGCGGACAATTTGACAGTTTGTTATCGTAAAAAACAAATTGACGTCAGGTTTTCATGCGTCTGTCCTGTTATTGACAATGAATTTTGTCATGACATTGTCAAAGTAATCTGCGGATCCACTCGGCTATCGCCTCGTGGATCCACAATGTTATGACGAAATTCATGATCAATAACAGGACAGACCCATGAAAAACTGACGTCAATTTTTTAAATTGTGTTTATTCCATTGGGCGTGGAATCTTTCGTTTTCTTTATGTCTACAAAAATAATTATAGTATTGCTCTCTGCATGCATGATTGCCACAAATCGTTTTCTGAGAAATAGCATTCAGGTTTTCATTATAATAGCGAAACCCTAAGTAATCGCGTGACTGGCCACAAAAGCGCGGGAAAAGTCGCGTGAATGAAATCCCTATTGCTTTACCTGATTAGCTACTAAACACTGGCTGCCATTTGATTTGGTCAGCGCTTCTACACTATTTGCTTGCTTTAACCTTTCTTAAACGTACAAAAAATCTATAAAATTTTCGGGCTGAAAAGGAAGAATGTGCTGTTTACATTGGAAGCTAGGGAATGCATTTCACAAGGCCGGGACAATTCCCCTGTATTGTCCACTTTTTTCAACGAAAACACGGCACCCACATCATTGATTGACGGTTGTATTGATTGATAACTTTATTTGTACACGGTGTTTCCTTTAGATAAAAATATATTTGAAATAATTAATAATAGAAAAAACAGCAGTGCGAGAACAATATATTAATGAAATGGTATGATACTGAAATATAGCTATAAAAATTGAAATGGTTTAAAGTTCACAAAAGATTCCGTTTGCGCGCGTTGAAAATGAGGTAAGATCAATTGAAGCATTTGAAAGCTTGGCTTTTAAATTTCTCACTACGAACCCTAATATATACTTATATAAAGCTCTTTTCAAAGCGTAGGACTTAATGTAAAAAAATAGTTTTGATAAGTAACGTGCACTGAGTCAGTTTCTTCCTCTTTTATGTTCGGGACAAATGGTCTACATTTAGAATCATACCTAGCCAACACAGTGAGCAAGCTTGTACAATATAGGCCGCAACAGAAAGTCTGTTAAGTCGTATGTGGGAAAATTCTAGAAAACATAAATTGACCCAATCGCACACTAGTCGGAAGAGAATTTATATGGGCTCCAGCAGACAAGGAGATCATGCTGATATGATTTCAGCTGCTTATTTTCGCCACAGCAAATAGATGTTTTCATACACTTGCAAAACAACGTGTCAGTCCAGGTTATATTAATTAAAGCTCGGCGATAGCGGATTAGCAGAACAGCACGGGCTCTTTAGATGGAGCATGGACAACTCTGTGGAAAGAGTCGGATTAAGCAGTCAGAGCCCGGTAGAAATCGCTACATTCCCACGGAGATTTAGGATATACATAAGGAAGACAGGGTATTGTCGGAAGATTGGCAAAGGGGTTTTGACGTAACACAAAGTTTCCGCTTGCACTAGGTAGCCCATTTGCTCAACAATGCTTTACTGAAATTGGCTTTCTGGCCTATTCTTCTGTGTTGTTAAGAGTTGGAAAACTACGCCATGCTCAAAAGATGCAAAGGCGCCGCCATTCTGTGAACAAGGCCATAGGCTATCAGCTTAGCAAAGACACATCAAAGAACGAGCTTGATTGCCTGCACGCCTAAATTAAACGAACTGTCACCTGAAACGACTTGAACGAAGGATGGTAAAGACTGGTAAGGCTCCACAAGTTTGTCATAATTGATCAGTGTTTGTTGTTGACGGAGTTCATTGAAAAAAAGCAACGAAGTCATAATTTAACATAACCGCGCTCCACCTTGCAAAGTTAACCCTTCGACGATGCCTGGTTTCTGTGGCTCACTTTTTCTCAAGACAATGTAGAACGCTTGAAAGATCTATGCGACAGAACAACCAACTCCCGTATCTTGTATTTTACAGTTTCAGCATTCAAGTGTTCAGAATTTAAAAACTCGACACTGGATTGTATTTCCGCCATGTTAGCTCGTCTTACAAAATGGCCACAGAAATTGGTGTTATGACTGTACCTGAAAGAATACATCGTAGGGTGGAGAAATTAGGCAATGCTCACATTTGGAAATATACTGAGCATAAGAGAAGAAATTACGATTCCGTACGAAGTTACTTCCCATTATATGCATTTTATTTGTCAGTGGCTGTGACACTAAGAACAGTTCACTATTAAACCTCTCTGTCTCGGTGCTTCCAAAAAGACTTGGTGGTCTCGGATTGATAATAATAACAATAATAATGTTTAATATTTATATTGCGCCTTTTACATCTCAATATGATCAAAAGCGCATTACAGTGGTAAAAATTATACATCTTATTAAATACTAAAAAAGGAAGGTAGAAACTACTAAGAAACCTCTAGAACATATTACTTAACGCCTTGACCGTTAGCCACTTGACCTAGATTAGCAATCCCTTTTGTCATATGAGTTGAATATTGCTTTCTGAGGAAATCAGTTCACTCAGTGTGAAAAACAGCGACAACGAAGAGCTAATGCGTCATAAATGACAATAATTAACTTAGGATAGTCATGCAACTGCAAAGTTCGTAGATAAATAGGAAAAATATCTCAGTATGTAAGGAGGACAAGAACACAGACAAGCAAACGAATTATCTGCGATGATTACACCTGAATTTCCAGTGTCAAAGTTTACTTAGTAAAATGTAATGAAGTCAGTAATGCACGATTTTATGGACATTTAGCTTTGAGTTTTATTCTCTAAAGCACAGCACCATCCGGCTCTCGACATATCTTCACAAAAATTCTAAGGATGTAGTGTGTTCGCAGGCTTCCACAGCGACGCACCTTATCCACAGTGTTAGGAGGACGTATTGATTTTAATTTTGTAAAAAATCAAAGGAAAGGAGGAAAAGGTAGAGCCGACTTCAAAGAATACGTTCCCGAAATGACTTTTCACATAAGAAAAAAGGGCGGCCAAGGGATGCGTTTATACGCACTTGGCTGGCGGCGGGCAACACAAAGCAAAATAATGACGTGAGAAGGGGCCATTTTAAGCTCAAATACAATGGACACAAGCGCAAGCAAAACACAGCCACGGAAGAAATACAATTCAAGGTTTTGGCGTTACAAAACGTTCAAAGGAGCCGCGGGTTTTGGCGGCAAGTGTTTGAGTCTGGGCGTTTGTACAAAACGATGTTTTTGAACGAGGTGCATAGGGGTCCATTTCCGGTTCGCATTTGTCACATCTTCCCGTAAAGTTTCTGTAAATCTTTTCTCTATAAAGCATACTCAGCGTCACTTAATTAGCAAGATTTGTACTTGATAAATGAGTCAGATGTCCCATCCTTGTTTTCTTTCATTCTTTTTTTTCTGTTTTTTTGTTTCTACCAGGCAAGCAATCAGAGTAAATCGAAAATCAACGCCATCACGATACATATATAAGCTTAACAATAGTTTCGCTCAGGATGACAAGCACAACTTAGAAGCATTTGTAACCAGCGACGAGTCTTGAAAGAGCGCATTGATTTTTAACAGCAAAACGCCAAAGATATTGCTCGTGTAATCTAATAAGTTCCCATGTCATTTTGCTTTAGTGATGATGTCCTTTACGCAACGAAATAGCTGACAGAAGCAGATATTCCAGAGGGCTTCTAAGCGGATCATGCTTGAGTGGGTAGGTCAATACATTTTACTTAAGAATTCCAATGTACATAAACACTGGCTCGCTCTCGCTAACCATGAGCCAAACTTGATTTTTCGCGTTCCCTGACACTTTCACTTCCAAACTTGAAGCGTTTAAGGCGTAACACTGCATCAATTCAAGCTTCATTGCACTCCTATCAAGGGTAGATTGGTTCTGGCGGCTTAAAACGAAGCTAAGGTATTTTTTATGCTCATAACATTACAATAACTTATTAAGACATTGAAACAAGGAAAAAGTCAGTGACGCGAAAAAATCTGAACTTGTTAATTGACCCACAAAAAGAAATACGCGCCAAGTCTACTGTTCTTAGAAGTAGTACAGTTTCGTTCAATCTTACTTTCAAATTGCAAACTTAGACGACAAGAAGCTAAATTAAAGAGAACACAAACGTAACGCCATCACCGAAGCGTATTACCCCGGGCAAACAATTCTGTCAGTTTTGCTAAGTTTTCATGCATTAACTCAAAACTCTTGAGATTCTAGTGTACCGAAACAAACGGTTCAGTGAAACCAAGCGAAACCTCACGTAATAAGTGTGAATGCTTTAAATCCACGATTCAGTTTAGAGTGAAATCTAAAATGGTATGCAATCAACTGGGCTTACAGTCTTCTTAACGATCCGTCGCATGTTAGGTGCATCAGTGATGTAACAATTTACTTTTTGCAGAGTATGTTAAGAGCACATGGGTAGATTGTGTGTTTAATGAATTGATGTAAAAACTCCCAAAATAGTTTTGGTCGTAACCGCAGATTTCTCATCGGAGAAGAAGACACGAAAACTAAGCCATCGATGGAATTAAGACTAGCAAAACTACTCATCGATCACTTGACAACAGAGGGCGATCTGGATGTCGATACCAAAAATAAGTGAACAACTTGATTTTATTGTAAGTAAATCGAACGGTGCAAATCAAAAAGACCTCAGCGAGTAATTTTGGTCAAATCAATCAGCTTACGATTGTTTCTCTCTGGTAGTATTCCTTTCAAACACGTTTTACATCAATGCATCCGAACAAATTATAAGTAATATTTCAATTATTCCAGTGTTACCATAGTGACCTAGCTGCTTAAGCGATCATGAAACAATTTCAAGGTATTTTTAGAATGTCTCGCGAGAGCAATTTACTTCAAGGCAGAGCAGACAGAAAATAATTTATGCATAGTTTTTGGATCAAGAGCTTCTTACAGTTGAAACAACAAAGGCTACACTCTAAATGCCGGGGAGAACAGGTCCATTAACGCGTCAAGAAATGGCTGGCTCGCATAAGTTTTGGCAAACTCCTAGAAGCTCTTTGCAAAGTTTAGCACCGCACTGCCCTTCTTAGGAAGTGCCATTGCAGTTTTTAACGAATATTTTTTTTCAGAATGATCGGTGGTAATTAATAAATAGAGGGCCGGAAGTGAGAAATTAGCTGTATTCGAAGAGGTTTCTAAATTCGCTCCGGTGAGTAGAAAACGAAAGTTGCGTGAGAGAGGAATATGAACAGATAATAGCCCTGGAAAAGAACTTTTAAGAGTCTTCCGTCTCGTCAACGGAACGCGAACAACCCTCACCGAATAGGTGGTAATTCAGTCTTTTTGTTTCCCCAAGTGCCAGCTGGTGTTTTCGTCTCAGCAGCAATGGCGCTCTGTAAACGAGCAGTCGTTCCCCATTAGTTTTGAATCAACACTTTAATGCAAACAGAAATTCGAAACAATTTTCGACTGTTTCAATGTGTACATCTGCACAGAACACCTCTCGACGCCGCGGAAGTCGCTCCAAACGCTTTCATGATGTTTTCTCAGTGACTTATCGAGCTTTTGTTCATTTGCCGAAAAAGAGCAGTTAAGACAAGCAAAGAATTCCAACTATTTCAAACGGCTGGTTTTATTCTTTAACCGAACGCTGCTGCAAAATTTCCTCCGAACGCAATCCCTATCGTCTGTAGTAAGTTCACCCAACACTTCCTATCTACAACGGCTTGCAGATATTCGTGTTTGTACAACTTTCCTCTACAAATAGCTCAATATTAGGACGGGTGATGGCTCTGTAATAGGGAGGCTCTCAGCAAATATGTCGGCATTTTAAATACATTTTTTCACCCGCAAAAAGCAATTACTCGCCTGACAATATCGACGCAGCTAAGTCTGGGAAAGGTCGCACGCGCAAAGGAGAGCAGATTTTCATTGTTGAATAATGAAGCAGAGTCCATACCGAATTTAATGAAGGATAGATTTCAAACTGAGGACCAAAGGAAGGAAATGGTCATAAAATCATAATGACGTCTAATCGGTGTAAATTGCGGTTACACTTTCTAATGCAAGTAGATGACAAGAGCTTCCACGATGGAGACTGTTGTAAGAATGGTAAGCGCGCTGTCCTAAGCTGGCAAGCATGCATTAAGAACATCCACTTCAGTGTTAATTTTTCGCCATGATTCTTACAGTAAAGAGCTTTTGTCTTAAAGCCTATTTTATGTATAGCTGAGGCAATTTTTCGTGTAAGCAAAGCATAATCGCCATTTTCGCGCGTCAGAAGCGACCGAAGATTTCTGTCAATTTGCTTAAATTATTAGCAAGTAATAATAATCTTTTGTCTATTTTTTTTGTCCTATTCAGGTAACATGTGTCACCATCGTTTGCCTACTGATTTGTTTTTCGCTGGCTCTACCGTCCAACGAAGCTGTTAAGAAAGCCGATTTCCACCAAACGTCCGTTAAAGACGAACAAGTGGCCAAGTCTACAAGCGTGCAAAAAATGAACATTCTCCAAGTTCCAACCAACACAAGAGTCGTTCGACTCTATAACAAGAATGGATACTTTCTTAAGATCTCCACAGTGGGAAAACTTAGAGGGACCAGGAGCTTTGACAACCCAGATAGTAAGTACAAGTTGATGAATCACAAATCACAGATTCAACACGCTACTTGTACGCGATCATATTCATTGGGCCGGTAGGCAATGTTTTGATCTGGTTGATGTCCATGCTAATTATCAGCACGCACAATCACACACGGTTTCCACTTAGGGCCGTGTGATTTTGACGCGTCTTTTAAGGAAGTTTGTTTTGCTTCAGATAGTGAACGGTAAACAAAACCCCCGGACCGCTAGACTATACACAGCGCGAACTAGGCTAAGTTTGTTCTGCATGTTAAGGTTGCTTTCGTTCCACAGCTAGGTCCTCGCGTAGTTTGCTACGCGCGAACGGGTACTGTGTCATCAAATTCTCAAACAATCCCTACAATATTTCAACCAGATAACGAGCGCAGAACCTCAGTATAGAGCCTAGGAGGTCGAAGTTTCACAGAGTTGTTCCTACCGGAAAGCTGACAGACCATCCGTGGAGATTCGGCGACTCAAATACCACACAAGTACCGATTTCCTTAGAGACAAGCGCACTTAACATGACAATAGTGGAAGGTTCGCGAAAGGACAGCATATCTTAATAAAGTTAAGGAATGACTGCAGATAGTGACCGGAGTCACTATGCCTAAAGCACAAGATTTGTAATCTCGTATCGTAGAGAGGATTTATCGGACGGCTTGATGAAACGATAGTGGATTGATAAAGCGTACCGAACAAACACAATAACTTCAGGGCTAATGCTAGCAATCAGACAAAGTTAAACATAGCAGAATCACAACGCCACGAAACTTGTCATGTAAATGTTGCCGGGAGTATTTCGCGGTCTGTACAAAGAGCACGACGAATGACTTTCGAGTGCTTAATTGAAATGTCTTTTTTGGGTGTAATCCGTGGGTCTGTGAAAATGAGATATTATCTACACTCTTCCATTTATTTGAAGAGCAGCAATTTGGACACCAGTTTTAGTAACACGTATTTAAAAGAAAACTGCGCTAATTAACCTGTAACACGTCCCGTAGGTAATTTGCACTAATTGCCTGTGAAATTGATGGCTCACGCTCTCGAGTTGATCTTCGAGTGACACGAGATCTGCATTTACTAAAACGGATCCTGGGAAAATCGCGCTGCGAAGGGAGAAGTCTACACCGGTCGCCCTTCTTTTAATAAGTGGATCGAAAACGCGCGCGGAGTGCTTTGCAGAAACCACAGCGTCATCAAACAAACACTGCAGTTCATTAGTCTTTATTTGTTTACTCATTTCCGGAGACCGCGGGATGTGTGCGCGCCCCCCTTGCAAACGAGAAATGGGACCTCCCGTGGTCAAGGGAAATAGCTAAACGCAAGAACTGCTTTCGGCAACAGAAACTCGCGCCGATAAGGCGTTGTAGAGGAAACAAGCCTGAAAAATTATCTTGAGGCAAACGTTTTTACAAAGCCAGTTCTCGGAATGGTTCTTTCCGGAAAAACCCGTGGCCCTTTGCAGTAGTGGCCGGTGAAGTGGTCACGGATGTGTTTTTAAGATCGAGATGATAATAAAACCATAAATTAATGTCATTGAGCATTTATAAAAGTATTTCCGTGGGCTAAAGGGCGACATCAAGCTACTTTGGCGCGCCGCAAATCCGGCAATTTTACAATGTCTTCGGAAAAACATTATAATCACCCTGTGAAGTAGGAAGACGTTGGCATTCCACGTTTACGCAAAACACGTTTTCTTGTTGTTAATTGCTCTCAATTTCTAAAGGTTTATGAATATTCTTTTATAAGTAAACGTCTAGACGGTATGGAAATGCCAGACCCCTTCTTCACTGCAAAGACACTTTGGCAAGTATCCTTCTGCTCGAGATTCCTCCGATAACCTTTGCTACTCTCACCACACAAGTAAATAAGATGATCCGTGATTATATTATCAAGCCTATACGAAATCCTTAAATCTCTCGTTAACTGGATTACAAGTCTTTAAAGAGCACGCGACAACGGAAAAAAAATAGAAACAACGAAACTCGGCAGTGATAGCACTGGCTATTTGTGTGTATCAGTATCATCTGCATGATCTTGCAAATTGTCGTTCCAAAATATCACAGCCGTAGATCTTGAGATTCTTTCATTGCGTGATACTCTCATGGAGACATTGACTTAGACGACTTTCAAAATTATTGATATATGTCTTGGCACTTTTGAACATTATTTACACTGCAAATCATGTTGGCTAAAGTTAGATTGTGGCTATTTTTAGCGAGCATTGGAGAAGAGCTCCAAAGAGAAGAGAGCCATCAAACATTGACAGGGAGAAGTGGAAAATTACTGACAATTTATCTTTGTGTTAATCTCTCAGCAAGTGTAAACGTGGATAAACAGGAGAAAGAACAAATTAAAAACCATCGATAACACGTCCTATATTCAGAGATAAAATCCGTCAAAAGTTGAAAGTTTTTCAGTGAAGAAGTAAGACAAGTGTTTCTGACGTAGATCAAGGATCACTAATGAAAAAGGGCCATGAACTATATTACTTTCAGTCAGGAGCTTTATAAATTGCGCAAACAGGATCTGATATTGCGCGCAATTTCAAGCCATAGCTAGCATACACAACACATCATCTGTTTAGACACTGCAAGCAGAATATTGTTCTCCGAGATAAGTTCTGCCGAATTGATTACCACGTGAAATTCCAGTCTACTCGTTGTCGCTGTTGTTGTTATGTCGCTATTATTTTGTTCTTCTTTAAACTACCAATATATTGCATGTACGATATATATGCAACGTGTTCTGTGATTGGTTGAAATCACTATTCAAAAAGTTGTTCTAAAAGCGAAAAAAAAAAACAGTAAAAAAATATACGAAAGGAAAACGAAAAACAAACAAAAACACTACAAGAGTTCGAAAGAGGAGTCGTTTGACTAAAGCATTCTTCTGTCCGACTCGAATACGGCGGAGACGAAGAGCTCCAAATTATTGTTCAGCTTGAGACGAAGCAACTTCAAATTTCGAGCAATAGCATTTAAGTACCGGTTACCATACTAGCTTGGACTTCGAGTTCATATACTTTGATCGATTCTATGCTATTAGCTATCGTTTTGCTGCAAACATATAACAGCCAAATTACATGCCCTGTCGCACTACAGAACCGTTAATTCGTTTGCATCTTATAACAAAATCAAGAAGCACGCGGACCACAATATCAGCACCACTCTCAGGTGAGGCCAGCGCTCTAAATTGCACGCAGGCCAAAACGCCGCGGTATTTCTGGTTTTCTGTCAAGAGGTTTCTCTGTTGTTATTTATAGTGCAAGCACTCAACCGAAAGCTTTCTAAATTGGTCATTAATCATTTCTATCAGGATCTAAATTTAAGACTAGCTCGTTCAAGTGACGATGCGTGTGATCGCACATGTAGTTTAAACATATGACTACATCGGGGCACATGAGCCGCGACCAGCATTACGCAACGAAAATTATGTGACATTTTTTTAAATTGCAAGTAAAAATAACTGAAGCTTAGCAGGTCTCATTCTCGGCATGGCAGAGCTAAACGATTTGGGAAAATATAGACAAAAAGGTCCCATCCCTTGAGCGTAACAAAACCATGACGAAACTCGTTTGAAGCAATGTGGTTCGATGGCCGATATTCTCTTTTGTTCCAAGATAAGAACGCACTTGGCTTAAACTATCAAAAACTGGTCTTAGTAGCTCTTAAAACACGCTAATCTTCCAACTGCCTGAAGTAGCCACTTTAAGCTGCGAGAAAATAGAAAACGACAAACTACATAAGGTTGAGTGCCGTGTTATTTTCAGAGTCGCCCATCACGGAGAAATTTCCCCCTTCTAAAAACAAAGCTAATCATAGCTGGCGCGAGTTTCCTACGTTTTTATTGATTTATTTTATGGCGGGAGGGGAGGGGAGGGGTAGTCTTAACAACTGTTTTCTCGAGCATTTCTAAAACCAGGAACAATATTAAACTAGTTTGCTTTTGTTAAATCGTATTGTGGGGCTCTTAACTTACATCTTGACTGGGGGCAAATTATTTTTACGAGAGAATCTTTTTATTGCAGTTTTGATATAAGCACTCACGAAAGCCTATTCCGAGACCCTCGTCTCGTTTTGTTTAGCAAAACAGGAACATCAAATCTAAATCTGCTCACAAACAAATCATTAATTTCAATAAACAATATCAACAAATTATTTTAACAAATGACTTCCACAAATGATTTCAACGAGTCATTTCAACAAATTAGTTCAACAAATTATTTCAAAAAAACTATTTCAACAAATTATTTCCAAATCCTCTCACCATGGTAAACCTTCAAGCATCAGATTTTTGCAATTATGGTGACCAAGATAAAAGTACTTTCACTGACTTTAGAAATTCATTGTAGTAGATAATCCACGTGGGCCACCGGAATAATAAATTTTCTGTTTGTGAGTTAGGGCAGTGGAAGCATTCTTTTAACATAGAAGAGAGAGTGCCCCAAAATATCGAACTTTGTTCGCTTTCATTAAAATACGCCTTTCCCCTAGTTAAAAAGTAGTTCCTTCTCCGGAGACTTAGGCTTTTAAATTGCATTTAGTAAGTATGGGGGGTCGCCTTCTCAGGGAATCCTTTTGGTCTTAATGTACGACCAACGGAGAATGGTTTTGGTAAAGAGCCTTACAGGTAATCCAGCATCTTCTTTCTTTCGTCCAAAATCTCACACTCAGCACTCTTCTGTGGTATTTTTAAACAAAGCGGACCACCGCGTTGTCCAAAATCAGAAGGAATGTGGACATTCCTTCCTGAACATTCCTAAGCTAAAAATACTGAGATCATAATTTCAACGAGGGCCTTTATCGTCGTCCCTTGTAGGACCCTCTCTCATCCCACAGTACACCCAAACCCAACCTCCCCCCCCCTCCGAAGAATTTTTCATCCTACCTTCTTACGTATGACGTTGAGTGAATCTCATCAACATACGAGGAAAGCAAATAATGGCACGAAAACACAACAAAGTCTATGTCAGGAAAATTAAAAATGATCCAGAGTCTGATACGTACAGTAAGCGAAATTCACGAACATGATTATTACTTAGCTATCGAACAAAACATCTTAGGGACCACATAAGCCAACAAAGACACCTATCTGAACGTTCTTCTGTGTCTAATTGCAGCTCTAATCGAGATGGAATCAATGGCACCAAGCATCGTTCGATTAAAGGGCGTGGCATCAAATTCGTATCTCTGTATGGACAACGATGGGATCTGCCGGGTTATGGTAAGTTTAGTGGATGACTCTTACGACACGTGCTTCCTTGTAAAACCTTTCTTAGGGTGGAATTCGAAAAATACACATGTTTTAGTGTATCGACCGACCGACCGACCGACCGACCGACCGATTGATAATGGAAATGTTCAACTATACAATGTTCTCGTAATTCTGTTCCCGAAACATTTTTTGGGTCTGTCTAATCTTTAAAATAGGAATGTCGCTGTCGATTTCACTTTTCTCTTTGTCGCTGTCACAATTTCGAGTGAGCGGCTTGTCGTTCGTCATCGTTTCAGCTCCTTCATGTCGCCGTTTCAGAGCCGTGTCGCCAGTTGGAATTTACCCTAACAGGGCCTCTCTAAAGAAACTGTGGCACTACGTCGCCGGGTAGTATTACAAGATAATTTGGTTTCAGTTATCAACTGGGTTGATAATGTAAATAGGCCACCGTAAAGAGATTATGAAGCTGACGTTTCGAGCGTTAGCCCTTCGTCGGAGAGAATCGAGGAATTGTGGGTTTTGTGGTTTATATACAGAAAAAATGGAACTATAGCTACGCCTGGGTCCCGACATTTTGTCAACGTTGAGAATGAAAGGGCATGTTTTGCATCGTGCGCGTGCGTATTTAAAAGTTACGGGTTGATCACTTGTTTGGACTAAAAAGTTTCCTTTGTTTTTGTCGCATTTGAATGAAATTAATGGAGGTTGCGAAAGATTCCACAAGTTTCGGGATCATTTTAAAGTACTTTAAAGTTTTCTTAGAATGATGGATTTTATTGTGTAGTCGTGAGGGTGAAATGTAGGGGTGAATGGAATTCTATCATTATTCTCCTTCTGAGACGTTTGTAGGGCTGACTGCCGATCAATTTGTTGGGCGCGATGATGCCCCGCTTGAACAACAGAGGCAAGATCGCCACGTTTGTTGTAAAAATCGCACACTTTCTCTGATTTTAAAGAAAAATCAGAGTCCTCACTACAAAGATCACGAAGTTTAAGAAACTGAGAATGAGGAATGAAACTCTTGACATGTGATGGATGTGACGATGAGTACAACAAATAACTATGAGAATCTGTGGGTTTGTAGTGCACACTGGTGCATAAACCCTTAGATGTAACCTTTGATAACCAAAAATACTAAAGAAGTATCGGAAATTTCCCAGGTATATTTAAAAGCCGGATGAACAGAATTAACAGCAGTTATAAATTGATTGAGTTCCTCTCTCGTTGTATTGATTGAAAAATTGGTGTTCAATGAAGCCTACGAAAAGATTGGCGTAGCTGGTTCCCACCTGTAACTTAGCCAACGCCATCTACTGCATAACTTGCACTCTTGGCAAAAAGTTACAGATGTGAAAGACCGCAAGGAGGCGACTGGGCGACCGATTCCGAAAACACCTTCGTAAACCGGTTGCGAGACACTTTACTATCCCCAGTCATTTTAAGCAACATATGTCAGTCTGCGGCCTTTCCCTACATCAAGGAAACACGAAAAGCCGCAAAACTCTAGAACAAATCAAATTGGCACTCTTAATCCTCACGGTACCAACGAGAGCTTTTCATTCAACTAATTTATTCTTTTGTTTTTCACGTTACTAGGCACCAACCAAAAGCGTAGCTCCATCTTTCTGTATATGAACCACACAAAACCCAAAATTCCTCGATTCGCTCCAACGAAGAGCGAACGCTCGAAACGTCAGCTTCCGAATCTCTTTACGGTGACCGATTGACGGATGGACGGATAGACGGACGGACAGACGGATAGACAGATGCATTGATTGACTAACTGATTGGTTGATGGCTTGATCGATAGACTGGTTGATTGGTTGATTCGTTGGTTGGTGGATTGATTGATTGACTGACTGACTGACTGACTGGTTGATTAATTGATTGATTGACTGATTGTCTGATTGATTGCTTGACTGACTGACTGACTGACTGATTGTTTGATAAATCAATTGACTAATTAAGTGAACGGCTGATTAATGGAATCCGTTGTTTGATCGATAGATTGGTTGATTAATTGATTATGTTATCTATTCAACAATCAGCTACGAACTAATAAAAGTAATTGATTGGATGACCTGCTAATTGATTGATTTATTGATCTTCTCATGGGACAATCGACTTATTGAAAAATGGACTCCTTAAGTGACGAATACATTTATTCTGGTATCAACTAAGATAAAGTTCCTTTCCTTTGCTCCTGAATTGCTATATCCATGCATTTCCCAATAATGTCTGCATTGATCGATCGATTGATTGATTGATTAATTGATTGATATTCCTATTTAGGCTCGGCCAACAGATGAATGCTTGTTTAAAGAAAAACTAGGGGCAAACCACTTCCACACGTTTGCGTCTCACAAGTACAGCGGGAAAAACCCAGGCAACATTACCCACGAGTTCTACATCGCCATCAAGAAGAACGGAAAACTAAAACACGGCCCAAACACAGCAGCGATCCAAAAATCAGTCGACTTTATGGTGGTGCCGAAAAAGAGATAACAGCAGAAATGCGAAGATAAGTACAACAGGAGGTACGGAGCTTCGGCCTGGAGGAAAACACTCATGAAGTTGTTACAACAATAATGGCGAAGTGAGCAGAGAGAAACTGCTGTGCAATGATCACAGATCACCATAGCAAAGACTAGCAACATGAAATGAGACGAATTTGGGAAATACGTGAACAAGAGAAAACAGGTTTTCACAGGAATAGAGATCCAACTGGAAACATAAAAATGACAACAACTTTATTAGTGTGGTTCTCTTGAAGAACCTATTCGACAAAGTGAGCAACGTTTAGATCCGGAAGAGGTTGCGGGACATGAAGTGAAATAACTCCAAAGTGCTTCGCCAACAGAGGCCCGGCTCAAATTAATAGTTTTCACTGATTAAAAAGAGTTGCAAAGTGCTTGGGCAAGCCAAACCTTTTGGTACCTCGTGGAACCTGATTATGCAAAGACCCATGGAGTTGAGGGGGGGAGGGGCCGCGGGGGAACAAGGTAGCAACAACTGAAGAAATACCATTGTTGTCTAATCACTCTTCAGTAAAACAAAAACAAGATAATTTCTACTTCAGTACAAATAAGAAAGCACCAATGAAATAACACAACGAATTTGTGGGTGAATGGCAACAAATTATTCGTGAGTGTATTCAGATAGGGAACTTCAGCCTTACCTGAATTTATACAAAGTAAAACTAACAGAGAACGTAAGGAGAATTGAAAACCCCATAGCTGCACGTTTTACCAACCCGTTTGTTAAATTGTGCTGTATACCCTAAGGTATGGACAGATGATTTCTGAGCGTCTCTTTTCCCTTCGATCAAGACCTGTCGGGCCAAATAGGACCACTTAAAGTATGGGCATACTTCCTTTCGAGCAAGACCTGTTGGGTTAAATACGACCACTTAAGTTATGGGCATACTCAGTGTAGGTAAGTCAAATACTGATCAACAGGGAGGGGGGGGGGCTTACCTCTTGAAGTATGTAGGATGCTTTATAGTTTACGTCAAAGAAAACAGGATTTTTCTCTGATTGCGCTACGGAATATTGTTCCGTGATAAGAGAAAACAGAAACTACGTGCTATATATAACTATTCAACTCTCTAAATCTGTTCGACCAGCATAACTATTTAAAGCGAATTTTAAAATCTGAGACACAAATGTTATATTTAAAGGCTGGAGTAACTAGTAAACGAGTTAAGAGATGACGAAAACGATTCGATGAGTAAAGATAAACTTTTTTACTAGCGACTAGCCAAATATGTCAACTGAGGGTGAAAATCGTGTTTTATAGCGTCGCTGAATGTACCTTTAGTGAGACAAAAATATATCTTTGGCATCGAATCGTTTGAAACGTTGTGCAGAAGAAAAAACCTTAACTCAAGAGTTATATATATATAAAAAAAAAGACATGCAAAGGTTGACCTGTTCTGTTAAACATCCCAAAAGATATCATGTAGCTAAATATTTATTTGCAAGAGAACAAAAGATGCAGATAATGACAGATTAAACAACGTTGTAAATAGTATTGGACATTTTAATTTAATTTCACTTGTTCATAACGATTTCAAACGGTTTACGATTTCAATCGGTTTTCAAACGGTTTTACATCGGACAAGACCAAGGTTAAGTCAATGCCTATGGTTTCTTGAAATTCAAATGTTAAGTC
>CM042754.1:19343567-19358963 GCA_022496165.2 Catalaphyllia jardinei
CTTAAAGTTAAATTTGGGTGAACAAAAATTGACACCAGTGCCTCTCAGATTGTAGGGCGTTTCCCTGACTGAAAAAGTCCTCAATCTTCTTAGGATACTTAATATACTTATGACATTCAAGCTAACAGAGTAAGTCGCTACGTTTGGGTTTCAAATACACTGTACATGTTACTGCTTTGTACTCCCTTTTAACTCAGCCATAGTTTATCAAGGGGTTGTTACGAATACGGACAAAGAGCCCTGTTTAGTTCCTAATTGACTGTTTGGCCTTAACCGTGCACCTCTCATCCGCAGAATTGTAGACGTTCCCTATATAAATCCGCTGCGCAAAGTAAGTGCAGACGCAAAGTGGAATGGATCCATGTAGTCTCGCGCCTGCACTTACATCACTCAACGAATTCTCTCCACCGTAGAAACGTCTTTGAGCCATTGCGAAGGAAAGAGGCACAAAACACAACAGATGCTCACATCTGTCTGAGTTCCTAACCAGTACAAATCTCTCCGCTGTGCGCTTCCTGACTATGCATGGTCATGGACCTCAAAAAACATGAATCAGTTTGTTTCCTCCTTCGCAAAATGCCGATATATTTGGAAGAAATACCCTTACAAAGTGCGGCGGACCGTCTCTGATATGGGAAATGCACACTAAATCACCACCCCAGAGACGAAGTCCATAAAAATTTAATCTCTTAATTACGAACAAACCAGTGATACAAAGTTCATATACAATACTATGCTCATCCAAGCCGAGGCATGCGAGGTGAACAATGAGCTACAGACAGCTTTTCATAGTCTGTGATCTCTCACCATCTGTACTGCTCTGAAGGTGTCAGCCATATTCTATTCCAGTAAATCAGTTCATGCTGTAGAATAACGAGAAGAAAAAAAAACTCCTTGCGTTACGGTTCTGACTTGTAGATATATGGATTACGTGACGACCTAGTAGTTAGGACAAAAAGTGAGTACTACATGTATCCATGTTTTATTTTGAAATTGATTGGCACTTCACTGATCAGCGTAGTCCTTGTTCTAATGTCTGATTGGTACGTTACTGAATAGTGCACACTGAATTTCTGTTAGACTGTTTCCTTATAAAATATTGCAGTCTCTCTTTGTTCGTATTTTATTTGCTTTTCTTTTGTTTCATTGGTACGTTAAGGAATACTGCACTCTTAGATTTAATCTTTAACCGCAACTTTACTACGTGTTAAGCAGGTCACACTACTCACAAGCCACGAAAACGCCAAGCACCAGAACTTACCAATCCTTGATTGATAAAATATTCCGCAAAATATACAAAGAACAATGGAAACATGTACTTCAGCAGGGACTAGTGAAAGAACACAGAAATGACATTAGAGACAGAACACCGTCTAAACTTACTGTCATGAATATAATGAATAAATCGAACACATTTTCTACGGAAACATGTTCTGACCAATATCTGTTCTAATATCTGTCGAGTTCCATGCTATTCAAAGTCCTAAACTTTTCATCTTGTAATCTCTTTCGCAGAACCATCGTATTTCCAACCTCGTTCCCGCTTCCCTCATTTCCGCCCACTGGAGCGGTAAGATGAGAGACCCTGGGAACGAGGTTAATATATGTCCTGTTACTGCTCGGATATGTCCAGGATTGAATGCTACTGAGATTCAAACTCATTATGATAAGCATCACAAAGTGTCCTCATTGGTAAAAAGTCACCACAACACACAATTCTGCCAAATAGGAAGTAATATGAAAATGTCAAATAGCCCTGCCAAATATGAAGTACCTGCTAAACAATACTTGCGTTCAATCCTGGACATATGTGTTAATGCTACGCTACCAGAACATTCTTCAAACCTTCCAGTTGCCAACAAATCAATCAATTAACAACTTTATTAACGTGTCTAAGGTAAAATAGCCGAGGGTGAAACCCTCCACTACCAGTCGAATAAGAGGACAATGACAATCAAAAGCATGTTATGCTTACGACGCTAGAAAAGCTACATTTATTTTCCCAGCAGGATGGCAATGATATTGTAACGATCCGGGGGACAAATGTTTGTTAACGATCTCTACATGTAATAAAGTGTCTACCTACCTTGGTTATAATAAGTTTTGTTTTTAATGTTAACGGATCAACTGCTTGGCTCTCTGTAAACGACAGGAGAAAAAACTTACCCTTAATCAAGAAAATGCGATTTTTAGTCCCAGTGTACGTTACATTTACGTTTTTATTCCCGCCGTTTTAACACTGTTCAATAAGCACTTAATGACTGGCCACAAGGGAAACAGTGAGTTTTGTTTCCCCGAGACCCTCAATGTTCCCCGAGGCGAAGCCGAGGGAAACATTGAGGTCGAGAGGAAACAAAACTCACTGTTTCCCGAGGGGCCAGTAATTAAGTGTTTTGTTATACCTCCCGACTCAAAAATAGACAAAAAACGAAAAAAAAAATGATTTGCTTGACGCCATTGCATACACTGCATACACTGGCACGCAAAATTGAGCGGCTGTCAAAACCAACCTGTCCTATCGAAAAATCACGATAACAGTCTTTTTCTTCACAGCTAACAAAAAATATAGACAGTACTAAAGTTTCTTTGGCTTCTTCTAATGCTTAACTCAAGCATTCTGAGTTTGATTTGGTCAGGAACAGCATATTTTGTTGTAAATTACACAAACACTTTCCTACCTGGCGACCGCGATCGAAGAGCGAGTTGACGAACGTGGGCGACCCATTTTCGGCCTAAGGAGTTAGTGAGTTTTATTCTCCCTGGGGAGTTAGTGAGTTTTAACCCACGGCACGTGACGCGTTCTCCTCCAATCGGAAAACGTATTTGAGTTGGGAGGTATAACATCAGTTATTTTATGGCTACTTCAGTCTGACGACAGCTAAAACGCTGCAAAAATGATTTTATCAAGTCGCGGGCAAACACCTGCACATTGGTAGGCTTGCCCTGAGAAATGGAAAGTACTTTAAAACTCAAGGAATTGTAACGATCGTGACAAACTGGCGTGTTACGTGACATACATGTAAGGAATGTAAGTGACCGAATTCTTACCAGCACCCGTGACACTGTCGGTCCTGGCAGTTTCTAGCAAAGGTTCGCGTTCAGCGAGATTTTTAGGGTGTTTCAAGATGAACCAATAGCTGCGATAAAGAAAAAAAGGGACAAACGTGAAAAATGTAGGCCCCTGGGGAACTTAATGACCAATTAACCTGATCATTCTACACTAGATGGCAATGCGGATGGTTTGCGTACGTGTACTTAAAGTACATTGTAGTTAAATAAATCGGCAAGATTCATTTCCAATAGGTTTCTATTAAAAATTACATCGCTGTTAGATCTACATCAGTTCCATGATCGACGAGTGTTGGACAGGATTGGTCAATTGACCTTTTTCATATTCTCTGTACTGGAATGGAATGAGGCTCATTCTGGGGAATATCATTAAAACGAGATTAATGCTATTTATATTTGAAAGGACTCCCCACATTAGCCTCAGTTGCATGCTAGTTCCAGTCCTATACCGGGAATACGAAAAACAATGGTCATTTTGACAAATAGAAATCACTTTTTAATTTGTACTGTTTTGTGATGATGCTACATTTGATACCTTTTCAAGAACAAGGACAGGCTATTTTTGCTTACACTTAACTACAACTGATGCTATCTAACATGCTTACCAACATAACTTTACAAGTTACAAATGAAAACCTGAACAGAAGGTCTCAGAAGCCGTCGAAAATTGTCTGAAAAGACAACTAACTGTTTCGACTGAGTTTACCTGATTCCGAATGTGAATGGTATAACATTCATTATCAACACTGTATTCCTTGGAGAAACTCCAGCAGATGTGAAACCAGCATAGGACAGTGCACCAAATACTCCAGCGCCACCTACGAACGAGTGTTATTGAACTTCAAGGCTTTTGTCAATGAAGTCGCAAGTGGAAGCAGCAGCACGCATTGAATGTAATATATCAAACACGAAATAGACCATGTTTGACCACATTCCAAACACCAACAAGAAGAGTTGAAAATACAACGTGCTGCGGAGTATATATGACCAACTTTGAGGTGTTTGGAAAGCTGGTCACACACGGTCTGAAGTGTTTGATACATATCTTCATGTTTCTTTCTCTATCGAAACTAAAGCTAAGGAGAAAACAGAAATCGAATCCAACCACCAACTTGATGAATTATTAATGGCTATAAGAGATATCAGCCTAAGTTGCAAATCTGATCAATTTTGAAGCATTCATCCCACAGTTTAGCTTTGGACTATGGAAGAGTGAAAATTTTGCAGGCCATAAATATTACAAGCCTCTAAAAGTTAAACTTGTATTTTATATCATGCTCAAATAGCACCGAGTATGCAATCTTAGCTGAAAGTACTCACAATGACCTGCAGGCTTATCCTACCTGTGCCAGAAGACCATGTTGACACAACATCTCTAAAAAAAGAAGCAAAAAAAATAAATAACAATAATTAATTAAAATAAAATAACACAACATAAGGATTCTGAAGTCATCCACATTGGATGATTTGTTTTGAGTCTATTGAATTGAATTGCAAGATGTATACTGTTTTATGCTGTAATACCACTTTGTGTCGCAAAAATGTAAAAAAAAAGAAGTCAAGCAAATCTTGTTTTTTTGTGTGTTTTTTGTTTTAGTTGCTATTTTGTTTCTGTATTTTATATGTGAGCTATTATGGTCCTGCTACATGTGCATAGCACCCAGCTGGTCAGCCTAAATAGTACAGTCATCTGTACATGTACTAATTAAACCTAAAACCCAGCCAAAATAAGAGACTCTGGTTAGCTTTTTGTAAATAATAGTTAGCAATATTTGACCATGTTTTCAACCAAAACAGTATTTTTACATGACATCATGGCACCCATACTGGTGTTCCAAACAAAGTAGTGGCGGCCATGTTCATGCCTGAAAACCAATAATTGTGTGGGAGCTGGTTGAACTCTTTTCAGAAAGGTGTAAACACAGTCTTTTCTTGGAATAAAGTTTCCTGGCTGCTGCTCATATGAGTGACAATGATCATTTACAATGCATTAAGCAGGAAATAGCCCAGGTGCAGTTGTCTGGGGCAAGTACATGGAAATTTAGCTCTTGGGCAAGTAAAAATGGATGTTTGGTGGTCTAGTGGACAATTAAAATTAGTCTCAGTAGCCTTGTTGCAAATCACTATGACACACGCTATGAATTGCAGTTTACATGTAGCTCTTGATTCAACAACTCCTTGAGCAGCCAAACAGAATGCACAGCATCTCTAAAAGACCTAAAATGGGCTAGCACTTTAATTTAGAATAGAGAAACAGTATGGAATGGTTCTAGAGAAAATTGTAAAATGCCACAGTTGACTTAACAGTGCATTATTGCTGTTAGTAGATTATTTAAATTTGTGTCCCAACAAATTACAGGTGTAGATCTAAACAAGACAGCATTAGCACTATATGTATGCTACTCACTTGTCAAAATGAGCTGAATAGCTGAGCAGGGTGATTTCTCCAAATCCTGAGCTTATACTTGCAAATACGACACCTGAAAGATTATGAAGATCATGCAATATACTGTATTAATTAATACCCAACTGCAAAACATTCTAATATACCATTTTACATAGTTCAAATTGCATTCTGTCATGGTCAAAGGACATAATTATCTGGAGTACGGCACATGCGTTAAATATGACTCAAAATGAGAAGGAGAAATAAAAATGGCTCTGATTGTTTTGTAATAATTGTCATTAAATTATTTCTTCTCACGGCTGGCATTTTTGTCACCACCTTATTTTCCAGTGCTTAGTGGTAAGAACAAAGGTGAAAACATTAATTTTCCATAGAAATTTACAGTTTTAAACACACACCTAATATTACTTAAAGTTTATATCTTACCTAGTAAGCTAAACCAAAGGGCATGAGAGAATGCCACAATGAAGAAACTTGCAAAGGCAAACATCACACATAATGCCATTCGTACACTGAAAAAAGTACAAATGTACACCTGTCTTATTTGGAAAGAACATACCTGCAAAGTGTAGGCATTCAGCAATAGCAATTAACCCTGTTTGGACACTATGCCTGCCCTAATAATCTGAATTGGATGCAGTGATGTAGCCAAGTTTTTCAGTTCTAACAGAAGACATGATTGGCTAAGCCTAAAATAACCGGGGCCCCCCGCCCGGGGGGGGGGGTGATATTAATTTTTAACTAGGACAAATATTGACCCAGTGACAAATGTTTATAGATAAAATGCCAATAATCCTTTTATTTCTCTTTCAGATATAGCTTACTTGAGATTTCCAATTAAAATGTGAGTAAATGACTATACCTATAATTATATTGATTGTCTATTTTCAGATTAATTGAATAGTTAACTAAATTTTGAGCAGGGTGAAAAATGACATTTCTGCTCCAGAACCGGGCACCTTATGCAGACTTAGCTGCAAACTGTTAAGACAAACATGTCTGCTACCAGGAAATTCTGGTGTGCAAAGAATATTATTGTGAAATACCTGTTCCGTTATGTACAACCTCACTGTTCTGCTTTGATAGGTTTGTATCCGTGCAGTTGGGGAAGGGGTTAGGGGGTTAGGGTCAGTTTCTTACCAAGACCACACTGCTTTGATTTAGGCAGACTTAGCTGCAAACTGTTAAGACAAACATGTCTGCTACCAGGAAATTCTGGTGTGCAAAAGATTGTGAAATACCTGTTCCACTATGTACAACCTCATTGTTCTGCTTTGATAGGTGTGCATCTGTGCAGTCGGGGAAGGGGGGAGGGGGTTAAGGTCAGTTTCTTACCAAGACCACACTGCTTTGATTTTGGCAGACTTAGCTGCAAACTAACTAACTAACATAAGACTTTGGGTTAGGGGGGCTATCTTTTGCCCCTTATAGAAGGGCGACCCTCCTAAGAGGGTCACCCTATCTCCATGTAAACAGGCCCTTAGGGGGGTGGGGTGATATTGATTTTGTCCCAGCAAAGCACTAGTGCAAAGAATTTGTGTGGTAGCTAGTGCGCTTGAGTAAAAAATTGTGAGTATGTTTTTTAAAAACTCAGGACAGATATGTGAAGCAAACAAATCATAGCATTACTGAATATACTGCTGGCTGAAAACATCTATAATAGTAAACAGATCTTACATGTATGTAGATTGCAAGCAATCTCTCTTTTGTTTGAAAAGCAAAACAAGTGAATGTACATATGAGCATATGAAACATAGGAATGCAAGGTGTGTAAGATATTTTTTTTTTGGGGGGGGGTCCCCCCCCTTTTTTTGCTAAGAAGTCCACAATTTTAAGGTAGTTGCTTACAAGAGGTTCCAAAATTTGTAGTGATTTGACTTGAGGTGGTAGCTTATGAGAGGTTGTTGCAACCAGCAGTTTGACAGTATTTTGTTCATCATTTTGCTGCCTTCTTACCTATAGGGTATTCTGTTCATATAAAATGGAGCTGTAATTTTAATAATGAGAGTTGGTAAAATATCAGCCAGTAAAACAGTCTAAAAGTAAATAAACAAAAAAAGGATTAGGAAAAATTGAAAGGCTGCGGGCAAGAATGTCCCCTAGATTTTTTGCTAAAATCGAAAATGGCCAAAACAGCTCCAAACTTTGCATGCTGATTTTATACCTGTAAAAAACTGCCTTCATAGCCTTGCACTTATTTCCCCTCATTTCTGCTGCGTATTCCAGAAATAAAGTATGCAAAAACACTTGCATGTCACAGCCCGCGTCTTTTGGAACCGCTTTGTTACACAATACTATTAGTGTTGTTTTTGTTTCAAGTATTTCCAAATGCTGACTTAAACTCCTAGGGTTAAGAGTTCCCAGTTTTATTAGAGTTAGGGTTAGGGTTACCACTAGAAACTAGGGTTAGCGTTGAAGGTTAGGTTTACAGAATAAGGTTAGGGTTAGCGCTGGTGCTTAGTGTTAGGGCTAGCTCTCAGGGTTAGGTTTATTGCTTAGGGTTAGCATTTGGGCCCAGGGTTACGGGTCAAGGTTAGAGTTAACGCTTAGGGTTAGGGTTATTGCCTAGCACTCTGGGTTAGGGTTATTGCTTAGGGTTAGCGCTAGTGCTTCGGGTTAGGTTAGAGTTAAGGTCAGGATGCGTTAGGGTTAGCGCAGTGTTAGGCCAAAGAAAACAATCTTGACTTAGGAAATCTATTACACGAATCGATACCTAAGTCAAGTCAACATGAGTAGTGCCTAGTAGAGAGACAGGTTGAACGTTTTGCAAATCTGCTACTTCAGTGATTTAAACTTTTCTACGTGACATTATCTTTTTGCTACAAAACTGCTCGTTCTATGAAATGATTATATCTGACAACACAGAAAGAGGAAGCCTTAAGCTAACACGCTGCTCATGCCGAAGAAATCCGCATGAAATGGAACATTTTTCAGCAAAGGAACGCTGAAATACAAAGCAAAACTTACATTTGAGCTGAAGTTTTCTTCTTCTTCACCGGCGATCAGGCGTCCATTGTCTATTTTCTTCGCGGTGCGCTCAATCCTAGCACAGTTCAAAGTATCTGCTTGGAAATCCACGATACACACTCACGGAACGCTTGCTTGCCAATTTAACCGACCTGTGATATCTCCTTGGCTTCTGTTTGGCCGGTAAAATGGCTTTGAATCTGTATAATTTAGCTGTAACTTTCCAGCTAAACTAAACACAGGTCAAATTCAACTTTGCTGCCTAGACGTTAACTCGCCAGTTCCCGGCTGTGTGACCTGAGTCATGCTATAAGTCATGCACACAATGGTCACGGCACTTAAAGTATGAAAGATTATTATGGGATATCCCAGAAATTTTTACAGCGAAGGAGCGGCCCCACGGCCAATTTCCAGAAAATAATAAGTCTAGAAAGCAGTTCTAATTTCCAAAACTGACACACGACAAAGTTTAGCAAATGAACCCTAAGTCCACGACAAAATAATGCTTTGCTTTGGAAAAAGAAGCGTTTCTAGACTCTTCCGCCTGGCTCACTTGTTCCTCAATGGCTAAGTTAATCCATGAACTCGGAACAAAAACACACCTCGGTTCTTTGAGGCATGCTGGTGACTTATCGAGGGTCAAAGGCTTAATGATGCCAAATCTCCTACCAGACGGGCACAAATATTTCCCGAACAAGCGTTAAGCAAACTATGCTTAATAGACCTTTATCACACGGCGGCCATTTTGAGTCCCAGGAGAACAAAAAGCTTTGTTTTTGCATGTCTAGCCTATGTCTAGGTCTATGAACAGGTAAGCTCTGAATTTGTATTACTGCTTTGCATGCCAAAAGCATACATCACAATTCCAGCTAAAAACATTTCAACACCAGATCCTAGCGAGTAAAAAATGGCAATTCAATTACAATAGCTATGTTGGTTTTTGAAAGAAGTAAAGAAACGGAACGAAAAAAAAAATTGATTGACCTCATATCGACTCGAACCGGTGTCACGACAAAACAAATTCGAATCAGCTTCGTTCAGCACTTATCCACTTGAGCCAACGAAACGATAGTGAGAAGTCATTTATACTTTAGCCAAACAAAAGGTTTCTTTTGTTTTTCGTTTAATAATAGATGCCGCTTGGAAAACTGAATCAGTTTTGCATACGTTATTTCTAGACAAAGAAGAGAGACCCTGTGAAACAAACTTCAGAGAAATGTTTCTCAGGTAAAACGAAGCCCACATGTCAAAATTCAGCTACTTTGGAGCACTTTGAAAATGGCCAAAAAATCTAGGGGACGTTCTTGCCGCGGCCTTTCAATTATAATGAAAATGGAGTAACCTTAGTTAACCATTATTAGTTAACCATGGCAACAATTACATATAAGTTACCAATGAAGTTTTCCATATTTCAATTAAAATATTAGACATTTCATGTTACTTTAGTTAAAAAAAACAATAACACCCACTTTAAGCATTCTTATGAGGTTTGACAGTAACTTTCTTGAGAATGCTTGAGAATTTAATTGCCAGGTCACTTAAGAGAAACGAACTAATTATAATAGTTACCATGCTACATGTATGAGTACTCAGTAGATTTTATGATGTATATATGAAATAATTCATATTTGAACTGCGGTTATAGATGCAAGTGAAGTACGATCCTCGCAGCAATTTTCCAATTTAAGCAATTAAATGGAAAGAAGAAGCCTGAAAAAAATCAGGGCTTCAACGGGATTTGAACCCATGACCTCCACGATACCGGTGCGATGCTCTACCAACTGAGCTATGAAGCCACACATTGGGAGCAAGGTCAAATTATTGAGTTCATATTTTCCCATGCAGTGAAGTTATGTGATGTATATATGAAATAATTCATATTTGAACTGTGGTTATAGATGGAAGTGAAGTACGATCCTCACAGTAAATTTTCCAATTTAAGCAATTGAAAAGACGAAGCCTGAAAAAAATCAGGGCTTCAACCGGATTCGAACCCATGACCTCCGCGATACCGGTGCTTGCCTCCCAACAGACATACTTCAGGACTGGTAAATCATCCCTGTCCCAGACGCAGCCAGAAAATTAGCAAAAACAGGCATCAAGTATCAAGAATGAGTACCCTACCCCTTGCACTATCCCATACATCAAACTTGTCTTTATACTTTAAACATGAAATTGATCAATTGTACAAGTCATATACCCCAGTTGAAAGAGGATTACACTCCAATCCAGCTGAGGAATTTGAAGATCCAGCAGTCTCAGAAGTTAAACTCGAATGATTTGATGTCTACAAGAAAGATAGAAAGATGTACAGATCGAAGAAAAGGCAACACATAACTTTTAATTCTTAAGTCAAATTTCTAATATACAATTGAGACATATATCTATCTATTTTTTTCTAAACATCACTGACCTCTGTACACTTATGAATATTTCATTTTATATACTGTAATAGCCAAATCAATGCACTTGCCCTGATTGGTCAATCAGCTATCATGGTTAATTGTGCCAGTAAACTCTACATAAAAGCAATAGACCACAGGTTTCCATGGTTTGTAGGCTGATAAACCACTTGGGATGGTACCAAGGAGGATCGGACCCTCTTCCCAGAATCCTTTGCTTCACAACTATATTATCAATTTTTCGCAGCACATGACCGATCACTTCACTACGGATTTCGTGGAGATCGTGCCGCAAACCGCTACAGCATTTGCTACCAACAAGTTACTTTACGTACACTGTGTCGATTTTGGAGCAACAGAAACCGTTCATTTGAGTGATTTTCTGTGTTTGGGAGTTAAATTAGTCCTGGGACATGTCAGTTTTCCAAATAGCCTCGCAGAATGACGGTTGTGCGCCTTTTTAAACCGAAGGGATATGATGGATGACCTAAAAGATCCTCGTTCGCCTGTGCTGATCGAGGTCCTAAACAGTTGTGAGGAAGGTAAGGCTATACAATCCTATTTTCGTTTTCCCCTGAAACGTTTATGATAGGATATTAATTAGTTACAGCAACGTCTTTCAGAGCGTTGTCCAAAAAAAAAAAGATGCTGAAACCATTCGTCAAATGCAAGCATTGTTTTGCTTCATTATGTTATTTGACTCATGATTGTAAGGGACTTTTATTACGGTAACTTTTATTGTTCCAGCGACATAATTCTTGTCTAGACTATCTTAGTCTTTTATACCGTTTGTCTTCGGGTGTGTGTAGCTCGTGGTAAAAAATTATTTTCAAAACAGAACATGTGATTTCACCCATTTGCTCTAAGTTTTCACACTGCACACATGATTTCAGTGAATTCTTTGTTTTTCTGTTAAAAAGAACCATTCAGTGCTAATGAAGTAGTCGAGTTTTCATTGATTTTCGGAAATGAATTTGGGCTGGTTTCTTCGGGGCATTTATTTAACGTTGCATATGAGGTTAAATGTTGGGAATCTTCAGAAAAAAAAAATACTGTTCCTTTACTTTTACAGTCCCAAGACAGAACAGTGACAGTAGTGGTGGAGTTTTAAGTAATTCCCAATTCATACACTGTTAAGGCCAAACCAAACCAGGATTATGACGAAGAAGATCCTATTCCAACCATTCCTTGGTGAATGTTCTTGTGTGTAATTGCAATAATTATTGTTTATCTTTTCTAAGAATTGGAAATGCTGTTGTCAATGACTGTGCATGCCCTAAATGGTTGCAATGAAAACCCATGCAAATTAGAGTTAAGTGATGACTGTGAATCAGAGAAAGACATCTCTGGAAACAATGATGTATCACCTCAAGACCTGGATGGTGATGAGATGCATGATGTTAATTCTGCAGCTGCTGCTACCAGTGACGATGATAATGATGATCATGACAATGATGATCAATGTCCTGAGAAGTTCACGGAATATTTTGCCCTCAAAGGTAGCAGCTACAATGAAGACTGTCAGAAAGCATTAAAGAAATATAAGCAGTTACAACTAATCAAGCAAGACATCAAAATGCGAGAAAACCCTGAGCCTACCAACATTAGGGACAAAAATGCTATTCCTGTAGAGGCTCATTTAGATAGTGCATGGTCACGAGTTGGCTACATACAGAAAGAAAAGATAAGAAAAGTGGCTGCAGCTTTAGAGAAACATAGGCCTGCAAGGCGTGCAAGAGTTATTTTTTGTGAACTGAAAGGTTTCGCAGATAGCAGAATTAAATCGATGACATGTAAAATGTTTTACCAAACAAACTACAGTAATCTGACACGTCTCCAAATTAATATAGATATCATTTTATTTTCTAACAGGCAATTTGATTCATTCTTTGATTAAACCGGCCACACTGTAATTGGTGCAACACGTGCACATGCATAACTCCCCCTCACTCACTGATCTCCTAGCCCTTTCAACTCCAAGAGGAATATTTGCACAAAAATACTCAAATTAAGAGAGCTATTCGCATTTTATACGAGTCGTAAGTCTACTTTTTTTCAAAACAACACTACTTCGCCGAAAATAGAAAGAAAGAGAAAAAAATTTCTGATACGTTGAAAGTCTGATTTAAACAAGAGGCCATAACTTGTTAGCTCTAATTGAGTTTACTCCCATGTGAAAAACAAAAGTTTTAAGTTACCATTTGTAACTAAAAATAGCAGTATCTCGTTTTGTTTGTTCAAACATTTCATGGGAACAAGTGGTGACGATTCGTCAGCTCTAATTGAATTTACTCCCTTGTGAAAAACAAGGGTGTCAAATTAACATTTGTAACTAAAAATAAAAATATCGTGTTACATTTGCATACAAGAACAAAACAATTGTCACTTCCATTTATTTTGTAAACGTTAAAACTGTTAAAACTTCCCACAAATCCTTAGCCTAACCTACAGAAAATGTCGAGGTAAACCCAATATATGAATACTTCCTCCTCTTTTACAGCAGAAAAAATATGGCCATTCTCAACTGTATCGGGATCAAATCTTCTCACATACCATTTACCTTTACAACAGGCGATTTGATTGGTGTTTAATGGTAGCTCCAATCTGATTGGTGTGACATACATACATCTCTCACTGATCCACCTGCCCATAACATACCCGACGCGCGACTAAGAGGTATTTTTTTTTACAAAAAAAATAACTCAGAAAGGAAATAGACAATGTAAGATTCAAGGCCATTGGATTCATGTTCATTCCAGATTTGAATGATTGGTTATATCAGCCTCAAATTTTAATCACAAAATCAAACTGCTGGCTTCCCACAGATGCCAGTTACAAATACAATGGCAATTTAGATTGACTTTATTATGTAATGGGAGCCTTTTGCTCAATATACCAATAGCATTTGCTAGATATGGTAACTTTAAGCAGGGATCATCCTATTTGTCTTAACATTTCTTATGATCCCAAAATTTCAAAATTATGCAAACCCATTTTAGTAACTGTTTTTGTAGTCAGTTCAGTCCCCATGTTACCCATCAAGTGACACATTGCCCTTAACCTTTCATTAACATTCCTCAAATACTTATTGAATTATCTCATTTCAAACTCTGTGATCACATGCTCATCAAAAGAAACAATCTAGCTATATTTTCATGCGTGACCTCTTTGAAAACAACCATGCTGGCTAACAAATTCCAACAATAACCCTGTAAAGGAAAAGTTTATTTACAGCTGTACATAGCTGAATATAAATCTGGAGGTTCAAAAGAGGCAGCCATCACTTTCTTGTCCAGGAAAAGCATAACAAGAGGGAATGGTACAGTATTTTCACAATTCCCCTTGACATTTCATTGTTTTCTTACAGAATTTACATGTTAAAATTGGTGAAAAATCTTTTCTTATTTTGCATTTTTTTTCGTATTACAAAAAGGGACTGTTAAATAGTAAAATGCACCTTTATGAATACACAAGCCATTAAGGAGAAGGATGATCAATTGCAGACAATCTTTTTATGTTCACCAGTCACTTAATCTCTATATAGGCAATGCCAGGATAACATTAAAATTAAAAAAAAAGTTGTGTAAGTCATTGCAGTTGTTATTCATTATTTCTTACATCTTGGGGTGTGTTCTTTTAGGATCATCGTGATCAGTATCGGTGATCCGAGATCACTAATGGATCATGGTGTATCAAAGAAAGCAACGAATCTTCTCTGATCACAGATTCACCAGTTCCTTTCATGCACAGTGATCCAAGTGATCTCAAATTCAGATCATTCCAAGAGAACTCACCCTAGGGCAGTCGTATGGTAAAAATAAAGCTGCAGATCTGTGCCTCAGTTGTCAGTAGTTTAAGTTTCGTCTTCAATACCAAACAGAAATCCTGTGGCGGGAAGAATGCCAGCCCTTGGACGGTGATGCTCTTGCCGAGTGGACTGCTGATTTCTTGCTAGTAGGAATCCTCTGGAGAGAACAAAGTGGGCTACACTTTCCTGCTGATTTCTCATCAGCCTGTGTAGGCGTAAAGGATTCCTTCTTGCCTGGTCATCATTGGAATCATCATCACCCTAATCATCACTATTGTGTTGTCCAGGAATGACATCAAAGCTATCCAAGGACCCCTCATGAAAGCGGTCATTTTTAGTCCAGCAGTAAAAGGGGAGTGTTTCACTACTCAATTGCTTAGAATTTTCCCTACAAGACAGAACATTGACAATAGTGGTGGAGTTTCAAGTAATTCCGAATTCATGCACTGTTAAGGCAAAACCAAAGCAGGATTATA
The DNA here is from genome assembly GCA_022496165.2 of Catalaphyllia jardinei. Lineage (NCBI taxonomy): Eukaryota > Metazoa > Cnidaria > Anthozoa > Scleractinia > Caryophylliidae > Catalaphyllia > Catalaphyllia jardinei. Next base: position 19,358,697 of record CM042754.1, read on the forward strand.
ACGAAGAAGCGTTGATCTACAAACAATCAAATTGTGAGTTGCAAAATACTTTAACTCAAAAAAACAAAGTGGCCATTTCGTTGAAATGTCTGCTTGACAACAAACCTCTGAGCATGCCAATTTTATACAGAGCATATATTTCATAGCTCACTGAGTGCAAACAGAGGGTTTTTCAATGCATTGAAATCGGATCAATACTAAGCGACCTTAGGCGACATTTGAATGCATTTCACTCTTAATTTATTCTTCTTTCACGTGTTAGCACTT
>CM042754.1:19370229-19380788 GCA_022496165.2 Catalaphyllia jardinei
CACTAGGAAGGACAATTTCAACTTAAGAACTCTTTATTTATCCGCTTATGACGCTGACGAGTTCGAGTCGTGGCTGTCCTCATTGCGGTTAGGTGGGTGAGTGCTACTTCAGGGTTTACAATGCACTGAAAATGGGACTCGCAAGTAAACAGAATAGTAATTTCTAAAAACACTTTCTTAGAAACTAGGATACATTTATTTGAGAAGCTTTAGGTCACTACTTTGAAAGTTCACCCTCATGCCATCCGTTTTAATCGTCTCCAATTTTGTCCATCGATACCTCTTTTTTTAATGTGTTTCCTTCAAGTTTGTCTACAGATTTAGACGTTATAGGTTGCTGTGATATTTTCAGTATTTTATTCTGTGACCAGGTCATCAGCTCTAAAATTGCAATACATGGCACCTTCAGTGACTCCCTATATACTGGCGACTTTACACAGACTTATCCGCGAGGTTTAATTGATCAGTGCTGATAACAGAGGGCAGAAATGAATTTCAGAGCAATGGCCAATCAGAAACTACAAATGGATTTCTGTAGAGATACCTCGCCAGTATCAACAACCAGAACGTAGTTAGGACGGGGGGGGGGGTACTCCCTACAACGGTCAATATGGGGAGGCTCCGCTTGAAGGGGTGCCTTTTTCAGGCTCTAGGGAACTTAAAGGATAAGGATATTGCAATTTGAAGCATATGAAAGGGTAGGAGAATCTGTCATTTAGATGTAACGTAAAAGTAAAATGAAGTTGTGGTTAAACTCCTCTTCTGTCAATGCAAAGTCACGGTGGACCTCTGGGCTGAGTCGTCCCGTAACAAAACTACTTTGTAAAGTACCCCTCTTCCTCTTCCCCTCCCCCATCCCCAGGAGTTTAAAATGGTGATTTTGAGCAAGGCATCGAGAAACTTCTGTCGAAGCAATGCATTTGTAACGAAAACAATTATTAGCCGCCCCGCTCATCAACAATGTCAATTTTTAGCTTGTGTGGACAATCCAGTGAGTCTGACGCAGTACCACTCGGGTCGCTTTACCGGCAGGGGATGGTCTTGTTGCAAGGCGGCAACGTTCCGAAGCTCGCCAGGATGCAAGCCAAGTACAATTTACGGTAAGCACTGGTTTTGTTTTCTGAGAAATTTCAATAGAGTACTTCCCAGAGCATTAGAACGCATTAGCCGCACTAGCTGAGAGAGCAGCTGCAGTCGACGTGGATAACCCCCCTTTACGATCTTTGCCCGCAAAACCAAGCCATGATGATGAGAACGAATTATGAAAGTTGTCTAAGCGAAGTTGGCGAGAACACATCAACTCAATACAGGAACAAGGAGAGAACAGCAGCCTCCGGTAGCATCGCTAACAGCATTCAACATCAGTACCTTGCACTACCAACGACAACGACTGTAAGAAACAGTTACAAGTTAAGTTCGAACTAGGAACCACATCTGAAAACCAGAAAAGAAAGAAAAGACGAAAACAAAACAAAACAAAACAAAACAACAAATAAAAAAGAAAATAAACATACAAGCAACTCGACCTTGTCTTGGGGGAGCTTTTTTAGAATTTTCATTTACCATAGTTTTTTCACGGGATTTGCTGAAGAATTTTCGAACAAAGGTAAAAAAGAAACATTCAAGAGAAGAGCAGGGTAAGTGCCTTGATCTTCAGCTTTGATTCCAAATAAGCTACTAACAATTTCTTCAACTCAAAGGACCTTAATCACCCTCCTCTATTTACTATACCATCGAAGTGATTAATGTTGCATGGTGAAGTTAGATCTTATTGCTTTACGGGAAGTTAATTGTTTCCCTGAAAGCATGTTGCATGTAAAAAAAAACAAAGGTATGGTAGACAAGGGACCTTCAACCAGCAGACAGTCTGATTTTGGAAATTACTTCTCTATGTGTTGTTCTATTTACTTCTGTTTATCCGCTTTTTTTCCGCATAGGAATTCCAGACGTAAAGCATAAAAAGGTATTACAATATGACTAATCTTCTCGATTTTCAGACAAACAGTTTAACAATTAGAATTCAACTGCCTTGTGACAGTTTAACGATAAATTATTTTCCCTCAAAGGGGAAACATCTATTTAAAAATTCATTATTTTGTATTCCTAGTTATCTCTAGCAATTGCTTTCCATGGATTTGGAGTGATCGCTCAAGAATCTTATTATTCAGATCTGCCTGGAAGTCTTCCCTTCAGTGCCGTAAGGATTAATTACAATAATTTAACAAGAAGTAGGGTTCTGTAGCTCACAAATTGTGCATACAACCCATGGTTATCATAATTAATAGATTTAGCCAAAAATAGGAGCTCCCATAACATGCAATAAAGTAACCTGGCTTGAGCCTACGATCTGATCGAAAAAGCGGTAGTTCCTGGCTCGCGGTCACGTGAGAAACACGTGATTTCAATGAACTCTAAATCTAAGCTCGTGGCATGGTCGTGTGATACAAGCCAAAGGATAATATGAATTGACAAGTGTGAATTGACCATAACATGTCCAATATCGATTTTGTATGCTGTAAACCATGGCTGCATGCCTCGGTTCACCTATTAGCTGGAGTATGACCGCCAGGCTGCGCAACATCAGTTTTCGTCGCTGGGCGCACGCGCCCGCGATCCATGTCGCTAAACCATGTTAAGCATAAAAAAAGGCATGATTTTCTATTTCTATGCATTTATGTGGTTCTTTTCCTATAGTCATGGGGATCCGCTTAGCGGCCCGCCGGAGCTCCGCTATTAAACATTAATTAATTGATGATAGGATTTTTTGTTACAAATGATTTATATTTTGCTTTTGTCTTTGTCTTTGTTTGAAAAATTACATCAAAACAACAATGTTAATGGCAGCGATATTTGGGTCGGTAATGGTATGAATACGAGTGCATGTAAGGATTTACTCGATCTAAGAGTAATATCCGACAATTCTCTCAAAATTGCACAACCATTTAATTCAAGTCGGCATAAAGTATAATGGAGAAAATCCTTCTGGGACACGAAGTGTTAATCCGTGTAGATACAAAGTGAACAGAAGCACAAAAATGTTTTGTAGCGGGGCTGGGAAGGATTTCAAGAGATGCGGCATTGAAAACGGATGATATATCATTTGGTTTCTGCTATATGACGAACCAGTTCAAATCAAGCTAAAGCAGCTCCGCGCATACGAAATAAAAATCAATGCAAGTTTGCCTGCTCTTAGCCAATCACGATAAAGCAATTTTCTCAGTTTAATAAAAAGGTAATTTATCTATTCATGTTTACTTATATTGTTTGCTTGTTTATTTAATAGTGAAATGTTTTCGTCTGACTGTGATTTTAGGGTGATCATTTGACTGTCTCAGATGCCTCTGGTAACAACGAATGGAAAGCATTTTCGACCACATCGTAAGTCATTCACCTTTTCTAAATTTTCCCAATCGTTGTTTGGCTCTACCCGTTATGTGGCTACCCACACAATGACTGTTTATGCAACGTTCATTAAACAATACTTTCTACATTTTTTTGTTCGAAAAAAAGGGAAAGTTGATATTTCTTTAACAAGTGGGAAAAAGGAATGTGCGCGGCGGGGTCGACGGTTTAGAAGAATTAGAAAACTATGGTCCATGTCCAATTAGTCGATCTCATTATTTGATCTCAATAAAATGTTTCAGGACTAGTGGATACGGATACATTCCAAAAGATCTTGTGAAGCTCAAAGACCTCAAGGAGGAACCGTAAGTATAAGATGCTGTATCACATCTCGAGCCTCTCACTTGCTGGGAGTCATTTGAGATGTACAATTCCGGAAATATTCCGTAGTGACTTGTTACAACAGCGCAAATGCTAGGGATCATACGCGGAATTTTCCGCCTCGCCGGAGAGGTGGAGACTGAATAAATCTAGCGACAAATCGATGAGAGCACGCCAGAGAAGTTTACTAACGAGCTGTTTGCAAAGCTTGACCGAGACAGTGATGATTTATATAATTACGTACATAAAATTTGCATTGTCTTCCACTCGCCTGTTGACCTGCACACCGACAAGTACTGAAACAAACACAATACGGAATTTAAATGAATTGTGAGGATATCTTAGAGTGGCGGCTTTCAAATCTTGGTGCACTGTTTCCTGTGTTAGTTACGAAAAGCCGGGAAGAACACCACGTGTTAAAGAGTGTTACTTTTCGCTCCATTGAATGTTCTTAATTTGTCTCCTTGTATCCTCTGTCTATTGTATAACGTAATTAGCCAAACGTTTCACTCTTCTAAAGTTGTCCCCTGAAAAGTGATGGAGTGCGCGACTATATGCGCGTACAACCTCGTTTCCAGGTTCGTCTTCCCGGAAACGAGCATCGTAAACTATGAGGGGGTCACTCAACTAGTTTAGCTCTTTAGTTATTTTGAGTGACCAACAACTGTATGTATTTTTAATTTATTTCTTGTTCAATTAGTTATTTAGTTAAAGTTACAGTTCAAATAAATCTTGTCTTGTCTTGTCTTGTCTTGGGGGAATAAGATTGGTATCACTCACTGAGCCGTTAATTAAGTCTGTTAGGTTTGGCCTTTTTGTACTTTATTCGTAATTTAATCTGGTAAAATGTTTTGTTCACTGTGCAGATGGTTTTTTGATGAGATTCCCAATTCTATCACTGCAGCCATTCTAAGAGACCAGGTGCAGTATTAAGTTTCAATTTACTAATAACTGCTATACCCAATTGGGCACGAAGGTCGTAATGGTAAATATTGGTCCGAGGTCGTTATAGTACGGACCGAGTCCAACAAGGTCCATACAAAAACGGCCGTGACCCAATATTTCTCCCAGTAGGGCATGAGCCCACATATTTTTCCGTCATATTTGGTGGACAATTTGAGTTTAAATTTCACGAAAACACTCTGAAAAACGCAATAAAATAAATGCAACTTTTGTGCACGCTTTTAACAACATTGGATCTCGAGGACGCAGTAATTCATCAGCAGAACTTTAAACCACTATTATAATAAATGCATTATTGAACAAGCTTGTTCGGTCCGTACAGGGAAATGTTAGTCTCTTCCTCCACTCCAATATAATGTACTTACTAGTTATAGTCTTGTTGTTGACTAGGTTCCAGGATGCTTCATCTTGAGAACAAGTGGACTGGGGGCTAGAACTATTCTATCTTTTAGGTTTGTGGTATTAATAATAACTACTTATTTAATAGCAAGATTGCTTTCGATGGCGTAGAAGATAATCCCTCGCAATTTCTGTCAAGTTAGTTTTTTACCACAATTGCTGCTAATCTCGCAATCTGATTGGCTAATTTACCATGGTAAATAAGAGTCCATACCATGCTGCTCGCGTCAATGTGTCACGCAATGCGTTTTTCAGCTCCTTGACGTTTATATTGTGGTACAAAACAAATCGAAATGTGTCTTTTGTGCTCTGTACTCTTATCGACAACGATACACGTCATTACTCTTCTCTTAAACATTTTTTTCGTATTGTTTCTGCATGATCAGCGAGTCTCCAAAAGTTTTTGAAAGAAAAGTCTGACGCGTACAAGCAGCTCATTTGCATAATGCAGCGCGTGCACTTTCAAATTCGAGTCGGTGTTTTCAATTGTCAAGACAAAGATTTATTTCGTTTCTTTGATATTGTGGTCAAAAACAAATCGAATGTGGTTTAGCGTGGTGTGTACTCTTATCGACAACGATATGCGTCGTCACAGCGGTCAAAATTTGTTGCGGACTCACTCGGCTGCGCCTCGTGAGTCAACAGCTAGGCTCACTTATTCCAACTTCAAATTTAGCATTACAAAGTCTTTTAATTCATAGTCCTGAAAAAATTGGCCAATTTTTTCAAGTTTTGATGCTACGTTTTCCAAAAATCCTCAAGAAATTTGTTATGGTTAACCCTCTCTGATAAAATTCATTTGATATCTTCGTCGTAGCTTTGCAGAAGCATTTTGTTTATGATTAAAGCCTTAAAGTAATGATTTTAGCACAGAATTGACCTAAAACAGCAAAATCCTCGTGACACTGCCCCTTTAATGACTTTGAGAAAGTCACAGTACTAACAACATAAGTGCTACTGAAATCCCACGCTATGACTATATCATTACTTTTCTATTCTATTGTTCTCATTCTTCCTCTTTCTTGATTTTTCTAGGTTTTCTACAGTATGTCGACGGAATAATTTTCGCTTTGTTGCGTTTCAGAACGGACAGAACAGTAAAGCATATCGAGGTTCTTCTCGACGAAACAACTCAAAAATATCGCGTTAAGGACGAGTCTGACGCAGTCTCTTACGCAAATTTTCTGCAGTTTGATAGCATACAACAGCTACTGGACCAATGCAAGCAACATGCAAGTAAGACGGGAACCGTCCTTGCTTATGATGAATCTAAACCTAACAAAACAATCCGCAGGGCCGGGTTGTTCAAAGCCCGATTAAGCTAACCCAGGGTTAGCGAGAATTTGTAACTTTTCTGAGTGAGGTTTTCTGCTTACATTGTTTGTCCTTCAGATTTGAGTTTGAATAATCTCAAACTAATTAAACAAAACATGAGCAGTAAAAAAACATTGTTATACAAGAAAAATGACTACTGCGGTTAACTTTCAACCCTAGGTTAGCGTTAACCCGCTTTCGAACAACCGGGCCCAGGATCTCTAAGTGCAGCAAGAAGAGAGGCCCTCGGAACGAGTTTGGCGTCACGCCAGCCATATTGGTGTCCCGAAACAATGGAACGGCAGACATGCTGTCCCAAACCATTCCTTTTGGAGTTGAACACTCTCTTTTGTTACAATAAATTTGTATGGCAGTGGGGCCTAGGTAAACAGCTCTAATGATGGAGATTAGCAGGAAAGCAGTCCCGACGTCATGCACAATTGGAATCTTGAGGCAAATGATGTAATGTATCAAACACGAGAGACAGTGTTTCATCGGGATATCCAAACACCGAGAAGAAAGTTGAAAATACGACGCGCAGCGGAGTATTTTTGATGAAATTCGAGGTGTTTGGATAGCCGATGAAACACTGTCTCGAGCGTTTGATATATCTTATCAATCGAAACAAAACCTAAGGAGTAATCGGAGAAGGAAAATCGTCAAAATCTATACTAATTATTGAATTAAGACAGGGTATCCAAAACTCCTCCACGTTTGTGATTTTGTTTGTTTTAGGTTGATGAATTATTAATGAGTTTGAGAAAAATAATTGAACTGTTAGAACAAAATCCCCGAGGAGAGCTTTGTCTTTCTCACACGGGATTTTAACACAGTCGCCGTGTTGGATAGAATTGGAAGTACACCAGATTATTTTTCTCTTTTGGGTTTTGTGAATAAAGTATTCACTTCAGTGAATACTTTATTTACCCTCGGATTGTAGACTAGCTCCATATGAGCTTATATTTCCGAGCACTTCACAGTGTCACAACAAAGGCCAGACCACAACACCGGGAACTTCATGCCCTGCTCTTTACGTGTGGGTTCTTTTACGTCCCCTGCTAACCATAACATCGAAGATGCAGGAGACGGGGCCTACGGTTTATAGTCTTTATCCGAGAAGACCTGAACGTCTAACCATTTGCAGATATAATTACAAAGGCAGCACCGTTTTACAACAGTGAAGGTGTGAGGGCAGTCATGTCCAGTCTCGTATTCTCCATCCATATTTTACGTGTATTGCATTGGGACGGCAATAAATGTACATCATGTAGCGAACTCGATGTAACAGAAAACACTTTGTTTTATTGCAGCTCTAGGAATAACTCTGGAAAAGTACCCCACCATCAAGAATGCCGATGGTAATTATTGTCAACTTGAGGGAAAGTGGTCAAAATTAGAACGTAACGGAGAAAAGAGTGGCAAAGAGTGTTGAGTCTTGTTTTTTTAACACTAGTACAAAGTATTATTATAGGAAATGGTCGAAGTTGCAGTAGATCTATAAATAAACAATAGCCTCCATTTGGCACGAAAATATGCTAGGATATTTGTCCGCGGACGTTATCTGCTCCGAAGAGCGAACAGTTTTCCGAAAGCGCAGCTCGAGGAAAACTGTGAGCTTCGAGGATCAGATAATGCGCGCGAGCGAAAATGTTTGATGGATTATGAGCAATGATATTGGCAGAGGTTTGAGATAACAGCGAAAATTATTAACGCCAAGTTTTATGCCATAACATTCCCGGGAACACGATGATAACGCCATTACGCGAGCCGCAAATCCAATAATAGAATTGTCCACTCAAATGCCGAAACAGTTAATACAGGGTTCTGTTGCTTCAGCAATACTAAGCTAAAACTCAGTGGGTGTGCAAGTTAATCAAGAGAGAAAGTTGTTTAGAGTATTGTGAATCTGAACCCTTCTGATATCTTCCGACGACGACCCATTCTTAAATGTTCTAATGTATGAATTTTAATGCAGCTTTTGATCTAGAAAAAGCATTGTCGCAGAAAGTCATGTTTGTTTGATCAACTTGCCTTCCGCCTCAGTTTTCTGTTGATACACAATAAGAGGGATTCTTTTCGTTCAAACGCATTCTACTGTCAACATAATGTAATAGTTGATGTGATAAACTCGCTGTTAATTTGCATCATCATTCGTTGCAATTTTTCTTCTGTTTCATTGGCCGAGATCCCACCATGTTACCTGCAAATAACTGCCTGCAAATAATGGTCTGCTCATGCGTAATACCGTCTAAATGTGTTTGCTGCAAATAATATTCTGGTCATGCGTAATTGTAACTACGCTTTCGAGTGTAAAATTACAGTACGCTTCCCTAAGCTGCAAGAGACAGATTGAAATATGAAAAAAAACTTAGTGATCGAATGTTAAAACAATTATTGAAAGCGGTTATTGCAAAATATCGTGCATGATTTATTAGTGTATCGCGAAACATTTATTTGTTACTGGGAAATCACGATACTTTGCTTAACCTCTTGCAGTGATTGTTAAATGTTTGCCCTTTCAGGATGATTCAGAAGTGCATAATGTAAATAACTACTATTATTTTACTTCCTGGTATGTGATATTAATCCAGAGGCGTTCTTTTGTTTAGAAATCTGGAGGGTGGACTGGGGAGAGATTGAAACAAGAGAGGAGTGCGAATTGGATCTACCATGGGTAAGCAGACTGATCCAAGTCGGGATTTGTGAGACGACAACCTTTCAGTTTCGTTATATAATCTCTATGCTCTCTATAGCTGTGGATACTGTAAACATGTCCTGTCGTTTTACGTCGTGTCATGTAAAGTCATGTTATGCCACGTTAGGCAAGTCCAGGCATTTTTGTGGTTCACGTTTTTAGAGTAAGCCATTTAACCCTCAACTAGTAATCAGAGTACGCGGTAATTTACCGGTCAGTGAACCATATATAACTGATAAGACAAAGCTACCAACAAACACAAACTGACGAAATTGAAAAACAACAACAACAACAAGGAAAAACAAATAAAAATGAATAGACAAACAACAACAGCTCCAATTCCCGCTACCATGCTCCTTTACCAAGGTTTCTAAGGCTGCGAAGGCTTGAAAAACAACGTTTGAAGTTCTGTTCTGGATGACTCTCTCTTCAGAGTGTTAACTACGGAAAGTTTCACAACAAGGACGCTTTGATACAAGCCCTACGAGAAGGAAGCTCTGATATCTTGAAGGAAAAGTTCAGCAACCAGGCAAGATTAATGATGTGAGTAACGAGTGACCGTTTTAGATAGAGGCAGTTATAAGGGTTAGTAACACGAGGCTCTTTTCGCTAGAGGCCTTCCTGATGTTCTTTTCTGCTTCCGCAGGACTCTCAACCACGACAACGTAGTAAAACTGCACGGGGTTGGTATAAAGGGACCTCGCAACTTTATGGTTCAAGAAAATCTGTCTAATGGTAATATTGTTTAGTTAATTTCTCACTCTACCAATCTGAAAATTCTGTGTACACACACCATTATCATGCAAATAGGAGCAAGCAAGGGCCTTCCTCATTCCGTTTCCATAAGCCCACGAGTTCTCACCAAAATAAAATAAATTCCTCCTGCCTCAATGACCTTGTAAATTATACATTAACATCCTAACAGGACTTCATTGCTTACTTGTTTACAAGGGAACCTTTTTCCATGTCAGTAAAATGTCATCACGTCCGTTCGAACAAACCAGCCGATTCTATAAAATAACTGAGATAATCAAACAATAAAGTGTTTGTGTCGAGGAACTACAGGTTGATAGTTGCCCCGCGGAAATTTGATGTTCTTGAAACAAATACTTGTCCAAGTATTGAAGCTTCGAGGGCAAATATGCTTGTTTTAAGAACATCAAATTTTCAAAGGGGCAACTATCAGACCGATAGCTCTGAGACATAAACACTATTGTCTTTATTGTTCACTACTAAATTTTCTTCCCTGCGCTAGTTCAAACATCAATTGAATTATTTGAACTTTTTGAGATGAAATCCGTGAAAGCCAAATGTAAAATTCGAAAAAGAAACAGACAAAACCCCCTTAATACAACTTCAATTGTTCATTTTCTACAAACTCACTTGTTTACAGAAACATTTTCAGAGACGTGTACTATCCATTCGGGTATTTTCCGCGGACGGGCACTATTTAACAATTAGACCC
>CM042754.1:19410471-19442605 GCA_022496165.2 Catalaphyllia jardinei
ACTCAAGGCCAACTGAACTTTGACCACGACAACATGACCATAAAGGCTTACGCAATACCATGAGCCTTAGCGAGAATAAGCGAATGAAAGAAAGAAAACAAAAAAAAACGCGAACGAAAAGAAATGAAATAGGCAATCTTAACATGGCTCCCCTGAAATAGGATATTTCACCCACAAAAAATTCTATAAAAAGAAGGGGAGAAAATAAAAACTAAACTCACTAACTACAATAGACAGTTCAATCAAGGCTCCTCGTCGGGGATCTACTCCAGGTCTTCATACTTCGTCTGCATCACTTGGAACCAGCAAGACTAACTTGTTAACTGGGCGCTCCAATCGTCTGACAGATCCCTTTCTCTTACCATCAGCGGGAAGAGCAGCGTCGCCAAGATCAACTTGAACTGAACGGATGTGTCCATCTTTGGAGGGATATGTTTTTGAAACACGTGCCAGCTTCCAGCAATTCCTTGGAAGAGTGTCCTCTTTCACTATGACGACGTCGCCAATGGACAGGTTTCTTCTCGGATGGTTCCACTTAGTACGCTGTTGGAGGCTCAAGAGGAACTCCTTCCTCCAGCGGCACCAGAACTCATTAGCCAGGTGCTGGATTCTTCTCCACCGTTTTCTTGAGTAGAGGTCCGGGGTCTGGAACATACCAGGTGGGGGAAGAACAACCCTTGACTTCAACGTAAGAAGATGACTTGGAGTGAGTGGTTCCAATGAGCCAGGATCATTTAAATTGGTTACTGTCAGTGGACGACTGTTGATAATAGCTTCGCATTCACAAAGATACGTGCGCAGCGATTCGTCATCCAATTGGGCGCCATTCTTCTCTAAGATTGCTGACAGAACACTACGTACAGTGCGGATTTGGCGCTCCCAAATTCCTCCCATATGGCTTGCAGATGGAACATTCATTTTGAATGTGATCCAGTCACAATTGTTCTTTAGTAGTTCTTCTTTAATTTGGCTGTCATCAAATTCTGCCACAGCTTCCTTCAGTTCTCTCTTTGCACCCACGAAATTGCTTCCTTGGTCACTCCGGAGCTGACGAACTGGCCCTCTGCGGCAAATGAAACGGCGGAGTGCGTTAACAAAGGATGATGTATCCAGGGAATTGGCACTCTCCAGGTGTACAGCCCTCGATGCCATACAGGTAAATAAAACGCCATATCTCTTAACTTCCCTTCTTCCTCCTTTGATTAACCAAGGACCAAAGTAGTCCACACCACTAAAGGTGAATGGTGGTGCTGGCTCTGACCGATCTAGCGGAAGGTCTGCCATCTTCTGTTCCTCAGCCACACCTCTTAGCTTTCGACACTTGACACACTTTGATATGTGTGAGGCAACTGCAGAGGATCCGCCTACTATCCAATACCCACAAGATCGAACTTCATTGATGGTCATTCCTCTTCCTTGATGGTTTACTTGTTCGTGGCAGTGCTTAACGATAAGGTTAGCCATGTGACTTCTCCCTGGAAGGATTATGGGAAACTTGACAAACTCTGGTATGTCTGCAAACTTTAGTCTTCCACCGGTCCTCAAGATACCACCAGAGTCTAAGAACGGGTCAAGCTTGAAGAGTGTACTTGACTTCTTAATGGCATGGTTTTTATTGTGAACGGCCTCTTGGGTGGCTGAAGTCAGAACTTTAATTTCTTCGTTGAAGTGAATGGCTTGTACCGCTCTGATCATAATCATCTCTGCTTCTTGCATTGTTGCTACTGTGATGAACTGGGGTTGCAAGGTAGCTTTCTTCGTGCTTGCTGCTTGAGAAGTACTTCTTGTTTGGATGCTCTTCGGTGATGGTTCCTCAAGACAGGTGGGTTTTCTAGATTTAACTCTTTCCTTGAGTTTCTGTATGTACAGAAGACATACTGCTACAGCCTTCTTAGCCCGGTGATAATCTGAAAAGTACTTCAGACGATTGGCCAAGCTTGCAAAGGACGTGTCTGTGCTGGTAATTAAGGCAACCTTGCTCTTGACTTCAGGATCACCTTCAGACAGCGAGAAGATTCCGTTAGCTTCATTAACGGGCCAACAGGACTTATCCTTCCACAGAAAGGCTGGTCCGGTAGGCCAACTTGATTTCTGAAGTCCTTGAGGGTTCAGACCTCGAGAGGCGTGATCGGCAGGGTTTGACTTGGTGTCCACATAATGCCACTGGTCTGGGGAAGAGTGTTCTTGAATTTGCTGAACTCTATTGCCAACGAAGATATGGAATCTTCTGGTCTCGTTCGCAATATAGCCAAGTACAACCTTGCTGTCAGTCCAAAATACTTCTTCCACTCCTTCATAGTCTAGTTCCTGCTGTAACTGAGCACTCGTTTTCACTGACACAACAGCAGCTGTGAGTTCAAGGCGTGGCACTGTTACATGCTTGAGTGGAGCGACTCTGGCTTTGCCGATGACAAAAGAACAGTGAATGCAACCCTTGACGTTTGTCAGCCTTAGGTAGGAGCACTGGCCATATCCTTGGGTGCTCGCATCGGAGAAATGATGCAGTTCTGCACTAGCAATTGGACCAAAGTTCAGGGGCTTGTAACACCGGGGTATCGATAATTCCTCCAATAAAGGTAATTCTGCTCTCCATCTTTCCCACCTCGTCTTGATGTCTTCAGGAACTGGGTCGTCCCAATCTGCTCTTTCTCTGCAGAGCTCTTGAAGTATCTTCTTTCCTTCCAAGAGCAGAGGGGCCACAAATCCTAGTGGATCATAAATGGAACTGACCGTTGAGAGGATACCTCGTCTAGTGCATGGACGGTCCTTTAAAACAATTCTGAACTGGAACGAGTCCTTTTCTATACACCACTGCACTCCTAGGGCACGTTCCATTGGCAGTGCTTCCTTGTCTAGATCGATATTCTGGATACCTTCTGCTCGGTCTTCAATAGGTATGGCTTCAATAACCTCCTTATGGCTTGAGGTAATCTTGTGTAGTTTGAAACCTCCTCTTCTGCACATTTCCTTTGTATCTTTAATAAGCGTGACTGCATCATGCACTGATACCACGGATGTCAGTCCGTCATCGACATAGAAATTATGACGGATGAAGTTTGCTGCCTCTGGCCCTAGATCGGTCTCGTTGTCGTTCGCACACATCTTCAAAGCATAGTTAGCACATCCTGGGGAACTGGTGGCTCCAAAAAGGTGTACTTTCATCCTGAATTCGGTAGGCTCTCTTGTAGTATCACCGCCTTCCCACCAGAGGAAGCGAAGGAGGTCTCTGTCCTGCTCTGCCACTCCAACTTGGTGAAACATTCCCTCAATGTCGCACATCAGGGCTACAGGTTCCTTTCTAAATCTGCACAGCACTCCCACTAGGTTATTTGTTAGGTCTGGCCCTTGAAGTAGATGCTTGTTTAGCGACTCATTCTGGAATTCCACTGAGCAGTCAAAGACGATCCGGATCTTAGTGGGCTTCTTCGGGTGGTACACGCCATGGTGTGGGATGTACCAAGCTTGTTTTCGTTCAGAGCGGTTAGGGTTTGCCTTGCCACTTGATGCTACTTCCAAGGGAGGAACCTTCTCAGCAAAGCCATTACTGATCACCTTTTCCATGAACACAGTGTAGTCATCCTTATATTTCCTATCACTCTGAAACCTCCGTTTCAACTGGATTAAACGGCGTAAAGCTACTTCACGGTTATTTGGGAGAGTTGGGGCTGACACTCTCAATGGCAACGGCATCTCATAGTGGCCATCTTCACAGTGTCGAATTCCACTTTCTACAATTGCCAGAAATTTTCTATCTTCTCGCGAAAGAGCTTCTTGGGAAGAGCTCCTCTCTGAGAAATCCATCTCGAACATTTTCTTTACCGCATGAGGGTTTATTTCCTCCTTCAGCTGGACTTTGGAAATAAAGCTGAGACTTGTTGGGGTGTTGGCACCGATCTCGCGAGACAGGATTCTATGGCACATTGTTGGCTCCACATCTTCACCTTCTTGTCTTTCTTGCGGTGGAGTGATTGGACCAATGATTCCCCAACCCAGGAGGGTCTTGATGGCATACGGATCATCCCCCTTTCCAAGAACAACTTCTCTAGGTTTAATCGCTCGTGGGCAATTGCAGCCAATTAAGATTCCTACATCTGTGCCACTTTGATAAGGATGAAGCTTGCTTGCAACATTCATAAGGTGTGGCCATTTCTTCGCAACTTCTGGGGTTGGAATTTGATTCCTTCGAAACGGAATACTTGCTCTCGAATACAACTTGGGCAGCTCTATCTCAACTCTCTTGTCCATTCGCTTTGCTACCAGACCAGATACCTTCTCAACGCAAATTTCTTCTCTTCCCAGCATCGTGTACAAATTTAGTTTGACCTCGGGACCCTTCAAGCCAAGATCGCGCAGAGTTTCAGACTTGATGAACGTTGAGTCACTAGCATCGTCTAGGAGTGCATAGACTAAAACTTCCTTGTCGGGACTATCTTTATGATGCAACCACACAGGAACAATCATAGAATTGGTGACATTGCTCCCCTCCCCTACCGTATGACATACGTGGGAAGTATTGCTGGGGGGCTGATCTGAGTTAACGTGTGCCTTCTCTGAATCCTTGTCATCTTGTGAATCATAATGGAGAATCGTCGGGTGTGGTCTTTTACACTTCTGACATGTCAGCCTCTTGCGGCAATTCTTCGAGTAGTGACCCTTGCTGAGACAACCAAAGCAAAGACCTGCAGACTGTATAAAGTCGAGACGCTCTTTGATAGGTTTCTTCTTGAATCCATCACAGCTGGAGAGGGTGTGAGGTTTTGAACACACAGGGCAGATTATTGATGATGATGAGGTTTTTGAGTCTGGTGCTGGACTGCTGCTCTTTGGAGGGTCACCTGTAGCAGTTAACAAACTGTTTAAGTTAGGCGGAGGTCTTCGATTCCTGTCCCTGGGATTCTTGTCCTTCTCAAACCTTCTATTGCGTTCTGACTTAAGAACGTCAGGGGAGAAGACTGGGTCCGTAGCAAGATCAGCTTCCGTCTCCACGAATTTCACGAGATCGTGAAATGTGACTACTTGTCCACAATTTTTCTTCATGTCAAAGGCGTGACGACACCACTTCACTCCTGAATACGAGGGTAGCTTGGAACTGACTTGTTTCAGCACCTCCACAGAGTCTAAATCACTCAGAAACTTCATGCTTCGCATAGCTTCTTCACATTGTCCTTAGAAATCTGAGAAAGCCTGAAGTTCCGTACTCTGGCCTTCGCCAATCTGTGGCCACTTCTTAAGGCGTGATTTATAAGCATTTGAGACACGGTGGGGATCTCCAAACCTTTGGGCAAGCAGGTTCTTGGCTTGCTTGTAGCTATCACTAGAGCTGAGAGTTACGAAACCCTTGATAACATCGTTTGCTTTCCCTGTGGTATACTTGTTCAGGAAATACAGTCTTTCTTTATCCGCAGTAACACGGGCTTCAATAATTGTCTCAAAAGCTCTCATGAATATGGGATAGTCGAAATAGTTGCCACTGAAGGTTGGCGGTTCTTGGACTGGGAGGGAACTAATCCGTTGCTGCTCAGCGATAAGGGCACTGAGCTCGGTCTGCTTAGTCTGAAGCTTGACAATCTCTTGAATTGTGACTTCACTCAGGCCTAAACTTTCCTTCTCTTGCTCTAACTTACATGGTACTGGTGTAAATGGATTTCTAGAGCCCAAGAACTGATGTTCCACCTTCACAGGAACACGTGGCGGTTCTGAAGGGAAATGTCTACAAGGATCTGGAGGTACATTCACTTCAGCTTCTGGCTTGACAGGCATTAAGGGCAGCTCTGATGGTGGCATACCAAAAGGATTTTCGGGAGTAGAAACTCCAAGAGTCGGCAAATGGGGCTGTTCAGATTTTGAAGTGAGTTCCTTTGGCACAAAAGGTATAGCATTTAGATTTAATTCACTTCGCTCTTGAAACCTTTGGCTGGGTATTTCGCTTTGTTTAGTCAGACTGAATTTTTCTTCATCCTCTAAAGCCTTCATGGCATCCATCTCTGCCCTTGCCATTTCCAGTTCTTTCATCTTTTTAATCCTTTTTAGCTCGGCCTCATTGTCTAAGTATTTCATTTCAGCTACTAATTTAGCGGCCTTAGCTGCAGCCTTGATCTTCCTCGAACGTGCAGAGGAGCCAGATAATTTGGAGGATTTCGTGCTAAACGAACCACTTGAGTGTGAGGACTTGACTGACAATTTTTCTTCAAAGGCCTTTTTTTCGATGGCGTGAATTTGGCTGCTGATTTTCAGGCGCAATTCACTGAATTCACGATCTATTAAGTCAAAATATCAGTACGAAGCCTCTCTGTCCTCTTCAGTTTCCATAAGATCATGATATTGCTTAAAAGCTTGATTTAAGTCTTCTTTTAGTGAATCGAGTTCCTCTGATTCAGATGTGATAATTTCGATATCCTCTAGTTCTTCAAACAACAAGTTAACTTTCTTCATTTGCCTTTTTAAACGTCTGTTTGCTACATCTCTGTGATGCCTTAAAGTTTCTATCATGTATTCCTTTCCTTTCTGAGATAATTTCCGGTCACGCGTAGAAAGGTCACGCGTCGCGCCATCGCCAACTCAAGGCCAACTGAACTTTGACCACGACAACATGACCATAAAGGCTTACGCAATACCATGAGCCTTAGCGAGAATAAGCGAATGAAAGAAAGAAAACAAAAAAAAACGCGAACGAAAAGAAATGAAATAGGCAATCTTAACACCCAGTACTTTCCAAGACTTACAGTTTGATGGGTCATTATAACCACTCTTTATCGGTTGATGCCAAAATCATGGTATCAACAAACTGCCCAATCATCGGTGAACAAGTTGCTGTTAATATTGTGGCACAATAGGTTACCATAGCAACAATTTGACCTGATAAAAACACCCTTAATTTTAGCTTTAAGCGCTTATAACTTAAAAACGAGTTGAGTGAAAATGCCTTGTTAATCAACCTCCCCTTGCTTCTGTTAAAATAAGGACAACAACAGCTTTGTGTGGCTGAAAATGGGGAAGTGGGCGACAAAGCGCTCTGTTAATATTTAAGTCCCATGAACCCCTTGATTGTCAAGAAAGCAAAACCTACAGCCCAAGGAGATGTAGACAGTGGATGGAGAGAAGGGACTAGGCCTTCACTCAGGGCCACTGTAAACATTCCTGGGTAGAGAGGAGGGAGTGGGCCTCCTCTCTGACTGGAGGGAGTGGACCTCCACTAACCTAACTCCAGGGGGTAAAATTGGAGGGAGTTGGGCCTCCAAAAATCGAGTCTATGGGGGCAAGAGTGTGACGAGAGGAGCACTTCATCCCTGCAAGATGCAAAGCATCCCCCCATTGACAAGCCACTGGAAAAAACTAGTTAAGCCAAGAATAAAAATATGAAGTATAATAATCTTCATTTCGTTTGAAAACAATACGATGCTTTTTATCTTGTAAGGATTGAGGAAGTTTACACCACTTGAAAAATATATTTTTGAGATTGGCCTGCAAGACAGGGGGGGACAGGACAGGGGGACAAGACTAGGGGGGGTGAAAAAGAGGACATTATTTTATTAAACCTCCCAAAACATAGCAGGTTGACCAACTTATAACAGGCTAACTAGCTTTTGGGGGACCTGTGCCAGAACAGAGGGTGGGGTTTTTATGTACCTCTCAAAACAGTCAGAGGACCAACGACCCAGAACCTTAATAAGCCATGGGGGCAAATTGGCTGAAGCAGCTGTTGTAGCTGCACCGATCCGGAAACTGCGCCCAGCGAATTCACTTGAGTCCAGACTCCCCCCTTACTGATTAGAAGCCTTGTTTCCCTTGTTAGCTTTTCCCGGGTTAAGAATGCACCAGATACATAGATGAAAGGGGGTCCAGATTCCAAAGAGAAGGGCCTGGATTTCAGGTAGGCCACCATTGCTAAGATGGGGCACAAGAGTGAATTCGTCTTTCCAATAACGATGGTCTGTCCCTGTCTAAAAGGGTCTGTTTTGGATACCTTCAAGTGCACTAACATATACTGGGGTGAACTTTTTGGCATGAAAGTTATGTCTCTGTTCATGAGACGGTGTTGTGGATCAAAAGTTGCGTTGCAGGTAAGTTCGCCAAGTCTCAGGAAGCCGAAAAAAGCCGGTGTCATTGCTGCCCAGGACATTTAGGAATCCCTGTTGTCAGTATGCTGCACATTGAGGAGGTAGTAAAATAAATTCAGCAGTTGTAAAGTGATTGGTCTGCGTACTTTTAACTGCTGCCCCTGTGAACGCTTAATACCTCTAAGAATAAGTCGGAGACGAAGGAAATTACATAGGCGAAGCTCGTAGCCGTGGCTGGAATGGTAATTTTTGACTGCAGACAAATAGTTCTTGATAGTGGTATGTTGCACAGAACGAGTCATTGCAACAGAGAAATTGATCAAAACATCCTCGTTCATAGGGAGTTGCGGATTAATGTCCATTTGTGAACAGAAAGTAAAAAAATTGACGCATACCAGAACTGTATGTCTTTTTGGTACTCTGGGCAAGGGCCATCCCCAGGTAATGCTCAGCTTCCTTTGCTACAGATGGAAAAGATGGGCTGGGATAGGGTCTGGTGCTGCGTGGGCATGGGATGCTAGCTGGTGGAAACGTTCCATCTGGAAACGAGAAAGAGAGTCTGCAATGTTGTTATTGTTCCCAGCAACATGCACTGCTCGAAAATAAAAGTTATGCTGCAGGGTGCAGAGTGTTAGGTCCCTTACCAAGTCCATTACCCAGGGAACTTTGGATCGATGGGAATTGATGACCTCAACTACACCCTGATTGTCACAATAGAACTGAATGCGCTTAGATGTCCAAAGGGCCCCCCATAAATGGCATGCAACGTTAATTGCATATAGTTCTTGACAGAGAATACTTATCCCTGGCTGGCCTATCTATTGAGATGGTAGCCAATGTCCCTGAAACCATCTGTTTTGGAAAAATCCCCCATAATCCAGGGAGCCAGACGCATCTGTAAACAGGGAGAGGGTGTTGGAGTTTTCCCACAGAGGGGATATATGTAGGAATAGCCCTATACCATTCCATTAGTCAATAAACAACTTCCACATTTGAAGATCCTTGTAAAAACCTGTGGTGAGCTTTATATGATGCTGGGGTTTCTTAATACCTCTGGTAAGGTAAATTATTCGTTGTAAGAAGGGGTGCCCCGGAGCGATTACCATGCAAGCAAAGTCAAGGGTACCTATCAGGGACTGAAGTTCTTGCAGTGTTGTTGGCCCCCGAGATTGGAAAGTGGAGAGAGCAGACTTGATCCTCTCTATCTTATCCCCAGGTAGCCTTGAACCAATTTAACAGAATCTAGTATGATACCCATGAACTGGATAATTTGAGAAGGCCCCTCCGTTTTAGATGCGGAGATAGGAATATTTAAATTTTGGAAGGTCAAGATCATACTTGACAGACTTGCCCGGCAAAGTGAATCCAGTGGAGGGGTAGGGCAGGGTGGTTCCACTATCAGGAAATCGTCCAATATGTGGCAGACAAACGAAATGGAACATTTGTTGAGTAAAATCCACTCAATGGCATCAGACAATAGGTTGAAAATGTACGGGGCAGAGCGGAGACCAAAGGGAAGCACCTTGTCGAAAAAATACTGCCCGTTCCAGACCATCCCCAAATTTCCCAGTCAGCCGGATGGACCGGAATGAGGCGAAAAGCAGACTCTATGTCTGTTTTTCCCATGTAGCAGCCCCGGCCAAATTCTTGAATTGCTGCAATGGCATTGTCAATGGTAATATATTGGAGTGAGAAATCATCCTTTTCAATAAAATAATTGATGTTAGAGGTGCCAGACTTAGGGTACCATAGGTGAAATATCGTTCGGAATTTGTCTGAATGTTTTTTGGGGACGAGACCGATTGGCGAAACCTGAAAATTTTGGAAACCTCATCAGCTAAATTTGTTGTAACCACCTCAGAATTTAAATAAGCAGTGGGTAAGCCCCTTCCCTCAGCTCTGAACACAGTTTGTTGACAAATTCCCTTTCAGGATGATTGGATAAGGCCTGGTATAAGCGTTCTACATTGACAGGAGTAACTACACCACCAAAGCTACTTTTCTCGCTGGCGAGTGCTTTGGTGCTGGGGGAGGGACTTTCCCACCCTTGGGGAAGGTTCTTTTTCTGTCCCATAGTTAGTGGGGCACTTAATCCCAGGATGATCTTTCCCACACCCGGACCTGTTACATTTGTGGGCGTAGTTGCAACGGGTTCTGGCACAGGGAGCCCCCCTGTTAAAGTTGTGACAAGTACGGTTTTCGGTCCCCCTAGAGGTACTTGACGATGAGGGTCCAGACTGGAAAAGTATTCCTTTAGAAGTGAGGGTGCAACTGTAAAGGTTTTGAGCCATAATTGACTCTCGATTGATGACCATTTCAATGACTTGTTAGTGGCAGCCTTCTGCCGGAACTTTATGTCATATACACACCAGCCTAACCCCTTATGGTATCTAGCAGCGTAGCGAATGAGAGACATATTCTAGTAGCTCAGAAGCACGGTGTGGGAACTTGCTTTATGAGAACACCCACGTAGGCACTAAAGGCCGTTGTCCACTCGGAAATGTCAGTTATTGAAGTAGCTTTGGTCTTATTTACTTTAATGACTGAATTTTCAACGGATAGGGTAAGCGGATCGTCCTGGGACGGATTTAAGACGTTAAAGTTCTTGGGAAGCAATTTAGATGGTTCCATGAACTCACCGGTGAGGATCTCCTTGACCAGTTTGGCCGGCAGCTCGTGCACGGAATCCATTGCTGTGTCTTTTGCAGATGTAAGGCTTGGACTTGAAATTTGTGACTCGAGTAGGCCATTGCTTGTGAATACTACTGAAGCTGCTGAAGAAGTGGGTGTTACAACCCCAGAGGATTCTCCTGTAGGGGTGGCTGGACCGGGAGCTTGTGAAGGGGAACCACCGAGAGCGTGAACTGCGGCTTGTGCAGCGGCTGATGCGGCTTTTTCTATCGCCTTGTTTAGCGACCCTTAACCCGATTGTACTTGGGTTAATTGGGTGGCTGAGAGAAGCCCATCTTGTGGCGACTCCGGATCCGATAGCTCCTGGACTTGATGCTGGAGTTGCTGGAACTGCAGTTCACGAGCATTTTGGTTTTCCATGTGCTCGCTACCATCTTGGATATGGGGCGGAGTACCAGAATTTTGCCGTGCCTCTTCAATACGTTTAATCAGGGCAGCACGACCGCCGGTCGTGGCGAGTTATAGACTGCTGCACAAAGATCGCAAATCTTTGACATATAGCCTGCCAAGTTCGAGATCCGCAGGTATATGACCGGGGTCGGCCAACGTGGAAGTGTTCCTTGCTTGCCGAGTCGGTGGCATGTTTTCAGCATGTGTGGTTTATGCGTTCAAAACGCAAAAACGCCTTCCAGATGACGGACGAGGTAGAGCACGGAATATGCGAATAGAAAATATTCTTGACAAAATGTCGCACTGCAGTTTGTCTCGTGTGAGAGCAAAAGACACTGGCCAAATTTAGCAAACACGTATCAGAATGCTAAGGTTCGCTATGATTGGATGGTTTTTCAGGATTTTCACATGAGGTCATCCAAGGTCGATGATTGGATGATTAGCAAGGCTCATAGCTCAAAATAGAAACAAGAGTTGTTGATTAACTGAAATTTATTTCACATGTTCATTAAATTGTGATAATAAAAAAAATCATCCAAAAGTCATCTAAGATCAGTAGCAGCAAAATTGATCTTACCTGTGTCACAAGAAATCGCCTGATTTCTGAGAAGGAAGGTCTTTTGGCGGGATCCAATTGTAGACAACGACTGAATACGTCAGTGAAATGAGAGGGGCAAATGTAGCTGTGTGTTGCACGTTGTGGTTTTGAAGTTTCCTTCAACAGAAAATAAAAGTACACAATAAATGGATCCGATGAAAACAAAGGATGGAGAGTCCATGATTTCAAAAGGCACAACAAAAATTAAGTTGTTTAAAACTTTTCTGGACGTTTACATGAGCGTTGATAAAGCTCTTGTGCGCTAAGAGCCATGGGTATCAGTCGCCATCTTTTTGTTGGTATGGAGGATTGGAAGAAATATCACTGAAGGCACTGTTACATGCACGTGGCAACTTTCATGCAACCAGCTTAATCACAATTTTGTTCCATCTCAAGCTACGACAAAATCACAAGAACTAGAATGCAACAAAAATGTCACCAGAAGTGATTTCAGGTGATCAGTGTTAAAGTAAGCAAAAAGTTGTACGAACGGGTACATTGCCTGTTGTAATGACAACTGAAATTATTGATGCCACAGGCCTATTAACAGGCTAGTTAAGATTATGGTCTCCCGCAGTGGTCTTAAACGCCGTTTCGTTACACAGAAGAACAGCCAGGTAGAGCCAGGATTCGTATCAGTCCCTTTCCGAGTTCCCTTGTGTCTCTGTCTCGAAGCGAGTCTAAGTGCGAACCCGTTCTTATGAAAATGACTTTGATTTGCATGAAAATGAAACTGCATGAAAAACTCATTTTCAAATGAGAGTTTTCGCACTTAGACTCGTTTTGAAACAGAGGCACTAGAGAAATCGGAAATGGCCTATTGGACTTGCAAGTATGAGATTGAGTACGAGTATGATTTCTCTTCATGTTGGTTTCAGGTAGAAAATGACGCTCCTATCTGAGCTCCTATAATGGGATGGGTTCATGAAATGATAATGTGAAGCCTGAAAACTAGAATTTAAAAGTCCTACTGTGCTCAAATCTGGAGTTCAGCTCCCTGTTATCTGAGCACCAGCTTCAGTAAGCTTGAACCAGTTTACAAATAACTTTATTTCTTTTCAGGTGGCACTGTTATCATGTGACAAATTGTGAATTGTCAATCCACACCTGATAACATGGTAAGAAGAAAGGAAAAGACATAACCGTAAACTTCCGAACTTGACGGCTCCATGAAGTAGCCACCCACGAGAGTAACGTCAAAACCTTTTGGCCGCTAATAAATGCCGCAAGTAGTGAGCCTAACGCTACCCCACCCCATCACCGCCCTCCCCCGACCAAAAGTAGTGAGATCAAGGTTCAGTGGTGTATTTATCTTCGCAGTGAATAGTCAGGCAAAAGTTACCATACAGTAACTTGAGTTAAGGCACTCTGCAACAAGAAAAGGCATCGCTTATGCCACCAAGCCACGAAGCATTGCGAAATGTCAATTCCTGCGTTGTCAGTTCATGTTCTGCCGTGTTAAAACAAAACCCGTACAACTTTCATGAAGCAACAGGAACTTTCTAACAGGACCTTTTCTTTAAATTAAAATTGGCCACCCTGTATCATTTTCAACAGGAACGTATTAAAAGATATGTTTCTTTAAGTTTAAATTGAAAACTCGACCAACGCACTGAGATGTGGTTAAGCAGACCAACATAGCAATAATTCATGAAGTAAAAAACCATTTACGGTATCTGACTGGCCTTCCTGTCGACCAATGACAACATGATCCAGACATGAAAAGTTAAATTATGTCATGTGACAGCCACATGGATTTAAACTGGACACAGGAATTTAATTTGATGATTAAGAGAACTGTTTCTACGAATTCCGTCTTCTTCTTTTATTATAAGGGCCCCGTCGTACCTAGGTTTTTTGTTCCCCGAAAGCAGCGACGCGGCCCGCCCCCCCCCCACCCACACACACACACACACACACACACACACCCAACAGCAATGATCCCCAAAGTTTGCTAATTACGAAATTAACGAGGGTCATTACTTTCCGAAGTTTACGATACTTAATAAACTCACCTCAATTTTCAACGAATCATTGCTTGTTCGAAAACAGCGGGAAAATTCTTCAGAAAAAAGCTCCGCAAAGTTGTAAACCACATCTTTCTGCAGAAGATTGGGAACTTGGTTTGTTCTGCAATAAGACAAATATTCAAATGACAATGTAACATTTCATTTTATAGTAATTATGGCTAGAGCTCTGTGAGCAACTATCCAAGTGGTCAAGATGCACGTTTGGTGTTGGCGGGTGTGTCATCAACCTAAAAAACAAAATTTATAAATTTAGTCCTGTATGACCAACATAATTTCGTCAAGATGGCAGGCAATAGGTATTGTCCTTTTTTCTCAGAATTGTAGAGCTCAATTGCATCTTGCTCGCCACTATCCAGACAAGTTGTTGCCTTCTTGAACACGATAAACTTGCAGTGACTGTTTCCAGCGAGGAGTATCAAGATTAGCATTGAGCCACCTTCAGGAGTCGATGGATCTTACTGATTTGTACCATTTATTTAACAATTAGATTATGAGCTCGAGATTCCTGTTTAAACAGTAGTATTTCTGTCGAGGAACTATCGGCTGATAGTTGCTCCTTGGAAATTTGATGTCATTGAAACAAAAAATTTGCCCCAGAAGGAAGCTTCGAGAGTTAATATACCAGTTTTAAGAACATCAAATTTCCAAGGGGCAACTATCAGACCGATAGTTCCGAGACATAACCCCCCTAATATCTTTATTGTTTGACACTACTAAATTTTCTTCCGCATGCCAGTTCAAAAATCATTTTGAGTTATTTTAAACTTTATTAGATGAAAGCTGTTTAAGTCAAATGTAAAATTTGAAAAAGAAAACAGAGAAAACCCCACTTAATACAATTCAATTGTTTATTTATTGTTTTTTTTTCATAAGCCCGCTTGTCTACAGAAAAATTTTCATGGGGGGGACACTGTGGGCTGAAAGTGTCTCTCCGCGGATGAACACTATTGTGTCAGGTGATCAATTTAAACAAATAAGAATTGGAGAAAGTTTAGTGGTGAACTATAAAGTTCGCCACAAATATTGGTTTTAAGACTCTATTGTTTAAATAAGGGCTGAAAGTGTCTCTTCGCGGGTGAACACTATCGCGTCACGTGATCGATTTAAAAAACTAATAAGAATTGGAGAAAATTTAGGGTGAACTATCACGCCTTATAGTTTATTCGAGAGCGAATCATTGTTTTAGTATAAATCTACTTGGCGTTCAAAACGTTATCTAAATCCGGCTGTCATTTTGTTGACACTGCTACGCTACTCACTATCACGGAATAGACAGGGAGTAGCATAGCCAATCAGAGAATGGCATTCGTGATATAACGCCAGTAGATTTATACTAACTGATTGGCTATGCTACTCACTATCTATTCTGTAAGAGATAGTGAGAAGCGTGGTAGTGTGCCCTTGTTAACAATATGACGGCCGCTTCTTGGCGTTCTCGAAGTGTCTGTGAAGAGGATTTAAATAAAGTTTTGAACAACTAGGAGATTTATACTAAAACAGTTAGATCATTCGCTCTCCATTTCTATGCGTGAAAGTAGTGACTTGGGCTGCGCCCTCGTAACCTATCTGCGATAGAAATCTCGAGTTCACTATCTAATACTTACTATCAGTGCATTTCGATCCTCTTTCTCATTCTTACCACTAATTGTTCTTTCCTCATAAGTCTCCCTTGTTAAAAATCGGCTGGTGCGTTTGTGTTTTTTTATCCTTTAAATTTTAGGCGTCAATGTTACAGGAATTTCGAATTCACTGTCTATCCATGTTTTAAGGACGAGGTCTCGCCTGGATAAACATTTCACTGTAAATTCTCTATCAGTAAGGCTCACGGTGAATAAGCTACACTTCGTTCCAATGTTATTGTCGACGTTGGAAGTGGTGGTGGATTTTTCTAACAGAATCCTAAAATTTGTTTTAAGTTTCTATATTTCCGAATAAAAAAATATAGATAAGCAAATTTGGATTTGAATTTCATCTGAGGTCATCATCACCTGCATTTAGTGGATGATCGGTCGACCAACCGATTACTCCATTACTTGCTACACCATGCTGACAAGACACAACAATGTCGAAACAGCTCTCCACGGTTGCAATTGTTGGCTTTCAGTTTGGACTCTATCATGTCGTTGTCCCGTTAAGCTTTCTATGTAGTATCAGCCTTGCATCATTGTTACGTTTCTGGTATTTCTATTCTTGGCTGATCAGATCCTTCTTTCTGCATTTTCGTTTGCGGTCCTTTACGTCATTGTGATTAGATAAATATTTGAAAAATATGAAGGTCCCACCGGGTCAAAAAGAATTCACACACCCATCTCATATTTAACAGCAAATATCATTGAACTCAAGATTTAACTACTGAACAGACATCTATCGGGTCTATTGAAGATACCTTGGTGGGAAACAAGAAGTTACTGTACATAAAGTAAAGTAAGCGAATACAGATACAGGGAAAATATATAAAATAGAGGCAAAGGAAAAAATATATAGAGGATATTACATGGTGGCGAGAAGATATGAATTTTATGTTCAAGTGCCAAGAACAATTGTTCTTGCCACCAGAACATAAAATTCACATCTTCGAGCCAATGTGTAATGTTCTTTTTATTATATGGAGGAGAGTGTTCAACAAAAGCAAAAGGCGGGAATCGTAACGTCATTGAACGATACGACACTCACAAAGGTGACATACGGAAAATACGACGCTCGGGTCCCGGATGAAGTGGCGTATGGAATCTACGAGTGGTTTAGTTCCCAGTAAGACACTCTCCTCCATATAATAAATATATACATATTATGACTATCCGGAATCAAGTCACTCTGAGGCACAACGCTTGAATAAGGTAAAGACGAATGCTAGCCAACCCACCGAAATCTGCAGTATGTCCAACATAAATAAAACAGCATGAAAATAAAGAGGTACTAACTTGTTTAGTTCACTTTCAAAACGACAAGCTCCGATGCCCGCGAGCTTCAACTGCCAAAAGAACAAAAATATACATTTACAATTTACAGTGCATTTCTCAAAACTTTTGACAAACGGTTTTGGAAGTTCGTTTGATATTCCCGCAGTTTGCTACGAACTTGGCAAATTCATTGCGTAGTTGTCAATCAAATCATGCACAGGGTTCCCACACAATCTGCCTTGATAGCCGATTGTTATTTTATAGTAAATGTACAAGATTTACCGTTTGATCACCTATAGCCATATATCGCTAACTGTGTATGTAAATCAATGATAAATAAACGTTGAATTACCTTACCTGTGGTGTATAGTCATATCGTTTCCGTACTTTGGGTGGAACGGGAGTTGTATTGATGGCCACCTCTTCGATTGCTTCCATACATAAATTGGCAACCACAGGACTAACAGGGCTGCCCATGGCACAACCATGGATCTGTTCATAAACACTGGCGTTGTAGACAAAATAGTTGTTGGATAGAGCAAAATTTAACAAAGAAATTATGTCTGTAGTATCAAGATGTGTGCGTAAATGTAGTGATTCATCACAGTTCAGTTTATTTTGAATGTAATCACAAGCTTTTTTGACAGGAATAGCTGTGAAAAGCGATACCACATTAAAGGACAGCACAATTTCGTCGTCTTGTATCTCAATGTTGGAGATGTCATCGGCAAATTTAGAGGAACTGAAAATTAGAAACTGAAAAAACCATTACCATTTTGAAAAGGTGTCAAGATATTACTTAGAAACTTCGAGGTGTTGTAGAGCGCTGAACCAATGGATGAAACAATTAGTCTGAGTGGGTTGCCTTCTTTGGGATGCTGAATTGAGCCACAGATGGCAGGTGGTATAGTGTCAGTGGAGCAAAGTTTACAATACGTAGAATCATAGATTTTCTGTTGATTCTTAAGTGTCGAAAGCCTACTGTTCAGTTCGGGTTCAATTCTACGGAAAGGAGATTTGGAAACCAATTCATAGGTGTTGTTATCGTTCAATAACGCATTCGTATAGAGGTTCGTATAGAGTCCTTACATCCATCAGGTACATGGGTGATGGCGGCTTCTACTTTAGAGACAATGTTCTTGTACGAGATTTGATTGGGAGTTGGGGCAAATTTAGGGCCCTTTTCTAGACGAGAACGTTCTGCAGAAGAAAATTAATTATGCTGTCCTTTGATGTGGTATCGCTTTTCACAGCTATTCCTGTCAAAAAAGCTTGTGATTACGTTCAAAATAGACTGAACTGTGATGAATCACCACATTTACGCACAAATCTTGATACCACAGACATAATTTATTTGTTAAATTTTGTTCTATCCAACAACTATTTCATCTACAACGACATTATAAACAGATTCATGGTTGTGCCATGCGCAGCCCTGTTAGTCCTGTGGTTGCCAATTTATGTATGGAAGCAATCGAAGAGGTGGCCATCAATACAACTCCTGTTCCACCCAAAGTATGGAAACGATATGTTGACGATAGTTTCTGCATTATTAAAAGAATCGCAGTTGACTACTTCCACAACACACTACACAGTATCGATCAACACATTTCCTTTACCATTGAAGAAGAAAATAACAACCAGATCGCTTTCTTGGAAGCCCTAGTTACTCGCAAAGATGATGCTCTCATTGTTGATATTTACCATAAACCAACCCATACCGATAGGTATTTAGATTTCTTCTCTCATCACGACAAGCGACACAAGATCAGCACAGCTGAGACTTTACTACATCGTGCAACTAATCTCCCGAACACGAAACAAGGAAAAGAGACTGAACTATTCATGTCACCCACGCTCTACGATCTAACAATTACCCCCAGTATGTTATCTCCAACATCCTAAAGAAGAAATCTTCTACTCAGAGAACAAACTCCATCCCTACACCTGAGGAACTTGTCTGCATGTTTTTCAAATGGGCCGCACCCTCCGATTTATCTAATTATGCAGTCCTCCCCTATATCAATGGAATTTCTCAGCCTCCAACTAGACTTCTTAAAAAACACGACATCCGAGTTGTCAGCAAGCCACTCAAGACATTACAACAGGAGTTTCCCTCTTCTAAGTCCCGACCTCCGATTTATTTGCAACTAAACATGGTTTACAAAATATCTTGTGCTGATTGCCCTTGGAGTTATGTGGGCGGGACTGGCAGATTTTTTGAAACTAGAAAAAGGAACATAAGAGAAATGTGAAGTCTTATGCAAGAGATTCCAACTTCGCTAAACACACTTGGTCAACAAATCACTCTATTGCCTTTAAAAATTCCCGAGTGATCGACAGGGGTTCTTATCGTATCCTCAAGACGCTAGAATCATGTCACGCCGCTTCGATAGATCATGCAGATAACAATTCGAAGCCGATCCCTAATCAATACTCTATTCTTTTAAAAAAGAACAATTACGTTCTTTGACACCTACAGTACATAGTTTTTTCTCCAATTTATACATTCTTTTTGTTAGTCTCATTTTCGTATATTACGTAGTTGTCGATTTTTTTCCATTTTATCCATTGAAGGTTGTAGCCTGACAGCCGAAAGCTTGAAAGTTTTTTATCTATATATAGCCAGTGAGCGTTCTTTTTATAATTTTTTAAGATGTCTTATCCTGGCTACGGTTCTTCTATTTTTAAAAAAAATAAGCCTTACTTGGTTGAGAAACTATTTTCACTTTGTTTAAATTCATTTGAGGTTATTACCAAACCAACTACACCGAATGACACGAACTTCGCAACTTCCCAACGAAATTCGGCGTGGAATTCACACCTTCGTTTCGAAGTTCACGATTTGATTGACAACAACGTAATGAAATTGCCAAGTTCGTAGCGAACTTCGGGAATTTATTTATACCAAACGAACTTCCGTTTGTCAAAAGTTTTGTCAAACGCACTGTGACAGGACGGGTAAAATTCAAGTTCCAGTGTGCATGTATGACTAACTTTTCTGTAAGATGAAATTGTATATACATGTATGTGTATAAGGGAAAAAGGTACATGTATGCTTCCAAAAATGTCTCCACGTTCTTCCATCTGTCAATATCTCGCTCAGCTGATATATGTATATATATTCTTCAGCTTTGCAAGTATGTTTGTATGCTATCTGCTTTTAGCAGAGCTCCGGCGACACAAAGGTCCGCCAAGCGGAGCACCATAACTATAAGGACAGAACCACAATGACATTCATTTTCATGGAATTAGAAAACCAAGAAACTCATTTTTCGTGGTCAACATGGCTAGTGACATTCATCGCAGGTGCGTGGGCCTTTAACGACCACGACATCGTGGTTGTGCAAAATTGCACCATGCTCCAGATAATATGTCGACCATGTCATGCAGCTTTGGTTTACAGATGGATATTGGACATCCATGTCATGGTCAAATAACACCTGTCAAAAAGGTATCCGCAGACCAGCATCATGTAAGCATGTCGCTGTCTTGAGTTAAGTGCTTCAAGGTCGCATGTTTTTTTTTTATCTTGACCGCTGCCTAGGTGCTGGTTTTCAATGGATCGTAGGCTCAAGCTAGGTTAATTTATTGTAATCAGGGGCTCCGCTATTAGGCGTGGCTATATCAATAAAATTAAATACTTTTTCTGGGTTGCAACAAATCATCCTACTAAGAAGATACACAACGTGGCAAATCTACAAACAGCTCCCCTTCTGTGCTCACCTGGTAATTTGCCACAACCAGACAGTTAAAATCAGCGACTGCGTGATGAACAACTTTCATCTTTTCCAGGTGTTCCAAAGCAGTTGCAGCCTGGATTGTAAATTTACACCATCGTTCCACAGTGTGATAGTCAAATGACTCTTTAAGATTCCCATACTCCGCTAATTCTACGACCTTCACAAAAGGAAATCAGTTAGATAAAGTACAGTATATTATATTAAAGCAATCATAACATTGACAATTTTCTCAAATATGATTGGTGCATAAACTACCGTACGTTTACTCTAATTAGTGTAATCGGACAGTTAGCTGTAATCCGACACCTGTAATCAGACAGTAACATAAGCCAATCATTTTTGGTCCTCTCCACTAAATCCACCAATCACAACATTGACTGCAATCACTATAGTGACCAATTCAAGAGACTGACTTTGTAAAATTGTGGAGGTTTGGTCTCCGATGACTGTTTTGAACAGTACTTAGCAGCCATTTCGAAAGCTATTCTGCATATGTTTTAATTACGTTATTTAAATGACTATTAGAAGCTCTTTTTCATTTATAATTAATTGGTAACAGGACATCGTGTCATCCCATTCAATCTGTAATCAAATCTGACTTTCACTTTGTGGTTGTGCGATTTTGTTATCACTCGTATGATTACAGATCGAATTGGACTCCACTCACTTCTATTATCATTTATTTATTAGTTACACTAAGCAGGCTCCCCTTTTGGTGGAGCTGTGGTCTAATGGTTAGATGGTACACTGGACTTTGGATTGTGCAGTCTCAGCTTGAGCCCTTCCCTGAATTATTGATTTACATAACGAAAGTACGAATTAGTAAATAAATAAATAAATAAATAAACAAATAAGGAAATAAATAAATAAATAACTTACACTTTAGAAACAAAAGGACGAAAAAGCAGCAATTTTGTGAGAATCTTAATGAAAAGAACGAGACTTTTAAATTTGAAATACATGTTTCGGCAACTCCTGTGCCATCGTCAGTTTACGAATGGAATTACAACGACGAGCAATATATAGCGGAACATTAGAATAACAAAGGTATGATACACAACTGATTACAAAGAAAGATTAAGATTTACATGAAACAATTGTTGATTTAGGGAGGGTTTCTCCCAGTGAATATGTACTGCCTCATAGACCAAGCAACAACACGGACACAATTAAAAATCAAGGAGGCAGTACATATTCACTGGGAGAAACCCTCCCTAAATCAACAATTGTTTCATGTAAATCTTAATCTTTCTTTGTAATCAGTTGTGTATCATACCTTTGTTATTCTAATGTTCCGCTATATATTGCTCGTCGTTGTAATTCCATTCGTAAACTGACGATGGCACAGGAGTTGCCGAAACATGTATTTCAAATTTAAAAGTCTCGTTCTTTTCATTAAGATTCTCACTTTAGAAACAGTAGTGAAATATGCCTAGTCAGCTAATTAAGTTCACTGCAGGTCTTTTCTTTTTTTGCTAGTTTCTTCATTTACTTGCTTTGCTTTTTATGTCAGCACTACCTTGTATAGTATATATTAAGTACAGTATATGTAAATGTATGATTAGAAAGCTTACAACTAACAAGTGTAAGGTTTACAAATAACTTACTAAAGCCAGACATGGTAAATATGAGCTGGCAATGACCACTCCATATAGAGCAAGGATATTCTCATGACGGAGAACATTTGCCATGTCAGCCTCATGCAAAAAGTCTTGGTGATAGGTAGTTTCATAACGAAGACACACTTTTCTCTGCAAGGAAACAAGCAAATAAACTTTTCATAATTTCACTACTAGGAGTATGTGTGTGAAACTCATGTGAAGAGCATGTGAAAAGCATGTGAAAAACAGAAACCATGTGAAATAAAATACTACAGCAGAGATTCACATGCATGTGAAAATTATTCTGAAACTTTCTTTACATGTGAAATTTTTTTCACACATGTGAAAAAATTTTTCCCTGTATGTAAAATTCTTTCGTGCATGTGAATTTTTTTCACAGGTATGATCATGAAGCAATTTTGTAATGTCTGTGAAATTTTTTCGTGCTTTTTTTCACAGGTATGAAACAATTTTGTAGTGTTTGTGAAATTTTTTCACACATGTGAAACAATTTTGTCCTCCACGTGAATTTTTTTTACGCATGTGAAACAATATTGTTATGCATGTGAATTTTTTCCATGCACATGAACTTCATGTAATGTATGTGAAAATTTTTCACACATGGTAAAAAGTTTTGTCATGCACGCACTTATAAGTGCCAGGGAAATGCAAAGCACTCAAGAATTAATGCAAAATGATGGTGGAAATATACCTTGCTGCCATCAGGTTTAGTCCACTGGGCATGGCAGACCATTCCCACAAATGGGCCTTCTGCAATGCGTCCAGTCACAGCTATGTCTTTCATTTCAATAATTGGTATGTGTTTGATTTTACAAGTTTCAACAAGTTTATTTTGTCTGTATTTCTGCAATAAATTCAAATGAAGCATCTGTTATATTACAATAGACCTACATTTGCCATGCAAAAATGGATATTATCTCTCATCTCAATCAACCTTTCCACCTATGTTAACACTTACAAGCAATGACAATGTACATGTATATAGTAATATTGCTATTAAGTAGTCGATTTAAAGTAGCCTCTTCCTGGTGTTCAGTTAGTCTGGGCACAGCGCAGAAAACAGCGCGCAAAAAAATAAAAAAAAGCACGGAGAGAGGAAGCGAGAGAAAGCCTGTGGGCAAACTTAAAAAAAGGTCGTTCCAGTATACCAGGATCTGGTATACCCTCCGATTGGTCAATTTTGACCCATTTTGTCAACACTCTAACATTACTGACGTAGATAAGATATACAATAATATTATGGCGGCAGTCTGAGACTTTTCAATGAGTGACTCTGTGTTCAAATCTGTTATATACAACAAACTACAAGATTTCCCCAGGTGAAGTGCCTTCGCGAAGAACAGAAGGATTGCATAAAAATATGGTCAATGAGAGATTGCTTTGCAACGCTTCCCACTGGTTCTTGAAAGAGTGTAATATTTCAACTCTTTACACGAGTAATGTCTCTGATGAATGGAGAAGCCAGTGCTGTCTTCATGATCATGGTGGCTTGTCTAGCTCTCAAGGCTATAATGAAAGACCAAGTTGAACAGAAGAACACAATCGGAGTCGCAGCAACGGCAATGGATATCGACTAAGCTAAGAAGTCGAGAAGAACTGGATAGTGCAAGATTGTGTGTAAAGCTCTGTAAATACGGTTTGTGACATCCGTACATTTGCTGTTCTGTTTTCGGCATATTAGCCTTTTGCTTTGCAGAGTTTGACATCTCTGTGATTTGCCACGCGGTGCTTATGCTTTGTTTAGGCTCATTTCTATTGCAAAATATGTTTTAAAGTCTCTAAGTATTAGCTTTCAGTTCAAGGGGCAAAGTTAGAAATGTTCCACTAGCATGTTTCAAAGAAAGGTTGAAAACTGAAAGCCACAAGCCGGCGGTCATGTCACGGCTCTCTGTAGGGGGGTCTATAAGTGGGCGGAATGACCTTTTGTTACGTTTGCTCATAGGGGTTCTTTTGCTTCCTCTCACCACACTTTTTTTTTTTACTTTTTCTCGCGCTGTTTTTCATGCTGAACCTCAACTCACTCAACACCTGGAAGAGGCTAGATTTAAAGTGGTACTATGATCAAAGTATTACCCCATGATATTTTAGGTGTATCACATAGAATTCCATGAAAGAATAGAAATGCCGTTTACCATTTGCAAATATCTGCATTATATCCACATTTAGTTAAGAAATGTGTAATATATACAAATGAAATGGCTGGTGATAACATACACTCAACCCATGATTATCTCAGGTATATAAATAGAGTTATAACTCATCAAATCTTTTCACTCGCATGCAATTGGTCTAAACATGTCACACAACCGAATATCCCCTAGCTAAAACTGGGGGATATCCGAGAATATACCCCAACTTTCAAAACTGCGTGCGTTGCAATAATAAACATGATAGCCTCCATTTGGGGCGAAAATATGTTCGCATATTTGTCCTTGGACATTATCTGTTCCTCGAAGCTCACATTTTTCCTCAAGCTATGCTCTCGAAAAACTGTTCGATTCTTGGAACAGACAATGTCTGCGGACAAAACAAACCAATTACGTCAATTTAATAAAGGTCTAAATGAATAATGCTGATTAATGCTAACACTTAAATAACACTAATTTAATAAAAATAAAAATAATAATAATAATAATAGTGTAATAATTGTAGTAATAATAATTTCACACCGATAAAAAAAACACAAAAATAAATGTTTCCATTAGGGAGCCATATTTTGACAGGTCTTGAGTCATTTGCTTTTTGTTGTTGTTCAATTTTTGTTCAACCATAATTTTTCTTTGATCAATTTTTTTTTTATCTGCTATACTTCTAGCCTGGGATTGGCATTCTTAATTGTTTTGCCCAGGTTTGGCATTCTTAATCGCTTCAGGAACAATGTACATGTACTTCTCTTATTTTGTAATGGTTTCTTGCTGTTTTGGAGAAATCAATGAAAATGGAAGTTCCATGGCTCTCCAGGAATCATTATTAATAATGTTATTGAGATCGAGACCTCCAAACTATTCCCACAAGACCAGAAGTGCAGCTCCTGTTAAAGCTGCTTAATCATTGTTTCATTATTGTACATGTGGTAGGTGTTATATTACATGTATTTGGGGGCTTATTGGGGCAATTCTACCATCGCGGATGTAACATTCAGACACAATTTTAAAACTTTAATCTAGCATAACTAAGTGTTAAAAAAGAGCTGTCCAGTTTTCCATTCATGAACACGTTTATGCCTACTGACATGTTAATTAGGCTCTAAAAGTTTCCCACTTCACTGATTTCTGTTGAAGAAATAGAATAAAAAAGCACTATCGCAGACATTACATAAAAAAAACAATCACAATATTGAGGGCACTAGTATTTATTCAAAATTCCTGTGAAGTGTCAGGGTTTTTTATATGAACTGCTCCATAATATCTACAGTTAAGTGACTGTATCAACCAAAAAGCTTGATTTCATTTTAAATGATGTCCCTAATTTGAACTTTAACGTCGCGGACATTACAGCCAATGTTGCCAACGTTACGCTGTGTGAATCATCATTGCCAAGTAGAGGAGATAAATCAGTTTTATTCTGTTGTTTTTGGTCATATGAAGCAAGCTAATTTATGTATGAAACTGCTTGGCACTTCATGTACAGGCCGTGAAATATCACAAAACAGTTTTTGGGACACAACATGCTTTTTACATGAGGATCACAGAAAAAACTAAGAGGAAATGAAGAACGATAGGTTGTATGTGAAGAGAAAGATAGAGTTTGGAAGAGGGAAAGTATACAGAAAGCTCTCAATCCAAGAGCAGCTATAGTAAAGATGGAAATGCAGAGAAAGAGTGAACTGGTTGACACCTCATGTAAAAGCCATGAAATATCACAAAACAGTTTGGCAGACACAACATGGTTTTTATGCAGGATATTTCAAATTCCAGAGCAGCCAGCTGTGGAAAAACTCTACAAAGTAATTAGGAAACATAAAGAGGTTTAAAACCCTGTTATGTTCCTAATTACTGTGAAAAGCTGCGAGAAATGACTGTAAATGTTCAGAAGAACTGAAGAGCCTCTTCAGTCATTGAAATGTCAAAATAGCAACCCACTTGAAAGCAGCTATCTTTGTCAAAATGTGTTTTAAGTGAAACTAGATTACATCTAAAAGGACATATGGTCTTAAGTTCAAGACATATGCTTAAGATATGCTTAAGTTCAAGAAGACATTAGTGTATAACTGCCAACTCTCCCGGTTTTTCTGGGAGTCTCCATTAGTTTTTCATTAAATCTCCCTAGCTCTCGGAATGCCTTTTGGGTGCTTTTCGGAGGTTATTCCTGCACATTGTCTTCAATGACATTCCCGCAATACAAAGACTTCTAGACGTCTCCAGAATATTGTACTCAGGGGGTTGACAGGTATGGAAGTGTAACGTCCGCGACATAACGTTCAGAACAATGTTTTGCTGCTATCATTTGGAAATTGTTACAGTTTACCAGAAATTTCTTTTCACCTGTTTTTCTGGAAACCGAGTTGTGTGGCAAAAATGTTTTATAAAATCTTTCATGTAGTTATTTAAGAAAAGAAAAAAGATTGTTGAAACGTTGCGGGCATTACATAATGTCTGAGACAAAATTTATGTTTGCTAAATCTATTTTTTAAAAAGTTCAGAGTGAAATTTATATCACCTATGCTTTAACTCCATAGAGGTACTTTTCTGATACAAGTAATTGAATTCCCTTACATTTGCCAAGTTTGATATTAAGTTAAAAGATATAAAGTTTATAGCCTGCTATTTGCTGTTAAAAAAATTAATGCTTACTTTGGGACCCCCCCCCCTGAATACATGGTTGTCACGAGAGAGCTGGAATTTATTTTTCTGTGAGCTTCAACTTGTCAACAATGTAGAACAGGGTATAATTACATAAGCAACCTATTTTCAAAAATCTGGATTCTGCCACCTCTCATGTGGAATTGCCCATTGGTGCATTTTCTCTCGACTGTAGTTTCTTCTGTTGTTTCCTTAAAGGGTATTGAGCCATTCATGTGAGACTTACAAGAGCTACAGACTAGTAGTGTACACCCTCGGCCAACACCTATTGCCACATGGCTCTATACTGCCCAACAGACTAACACTGCAGTACTGTACATTTACTCTGAGGGCACAGTAACGGCAGATTCTAGCTGTCTCCCATATACCATATACTTGACATGTGTGCAACTCCTTATCTTTTTATTAAAAGATCATACGTAACTTGCACCAAGACATCCTTGTGTGCAGTACAATGTATTCTGGCACCTTGACTTGCAACAATAACCTTGTGTAAATAATCATGTTACTTACCTCGTCTGTAAGGACTTTAAAATCTAATTTCTTATTTGCAACTTTCTCTTTTACAATGTCAATTTCATCTGGATGCACCAGGATGTTGGGTTTTGATTTATAGTCCTTCAACGCATTCAAGGTTTTAATATTGAAACTGTAGCAAAAAATATTGAAGAGGTGACCAGCACCCACTTCAGCCAGAGCTATGTACAACTTGTCTAAATCAGTCAACATGTTGTCCTCAACTTCCTGAAAAAGATACCAATAAAAGGAGGTTGATCATCCTGAGAGGGGATTATTAGCCACCAAATATATTAATAGCACAACTGCCAATGCTTTTGAGTCATGGCAATTGGTTTAAGAAATGGTGTGGCAGAGAATGATTGCTGCTGTGTAAACCAGTCACATGTCACAGAAAAAAGTGAAGTGAGTGTACATTCACAAAATGCGAAATTTATCATGTTCTCGTTCTCAGGTCCTCCATGTAGTGTCATGATTTACAAGGCAGCTTTTCTCATATTTTCCCATTATATCCAGCATGGGTTTGTGGCACTGGTCAACCTAAAGAAAGAGTGTTCTATTTTTCAAATAATAAATAAACCCTCTAACACACTGACATCCAATAACTCAACCAGGTAGAAGTCTCTTACAGTGTGTATTAACAAATTTGTCTTTCAAAGAAACTGTCAAGAAAATCTTCCAATTGAAGAACTACCAATAGCAAAATAGCTCACCACCCTTTCTTCTTTAGCTTCCTGTCTTCCTCAAACAATGTAGGAATTAAAGGGGCAGTGTCACAAGGATTTTGCAGTTTTTGGTCAATTGTGCTAAAAACATTACTTTGAGGCTTTCCTCATAAACAAAATGCTTCTGTAAAGCTAGGACGAAGATATCAAATAAATTTTATCAGAGAGGGCTAACCATAATAAATTTGTAGAGATATTTGGAACACATAGCATCAAAACTTGAAAAAATTGGCCAATTTTTTCAAGTTTCAATCCATTTCCATCCTTGCCATCTGTAGTGACAGGAGACAAGAAACAGTTTCAGTACCTTCAGATAGTCCAAAACTAGACCATTATTTTTGGAATTCAATTGGTGCGAAGACACCTAGCATTTTATAAAGTTGCTGAATAGCGTGACACTGCCCCTTTAAATAAATTCACAAAGTACACAATTCTAATTTCCTTTCTTCTCCTTTTTTAATATAAACTTTAATATAGCATTTTTATTGTACTTTATTATATGGCTCCGTCTCACCAGGACTGGAAACTACTGTACAAAATTCACGAATTTGATTGGCCGAAATCAATATTGAAAGCAGTCTAGAATTTGCCACCTAGATCTACATCTAGACCAGTAACATTTTTCAGTAGAAAAGCTGGACACTAACATGCCAAATTTTTTAGTTGATCTTATTAACCAAGCTCAGTCGGTCTGTATAGGAGAATCTATACCTCTGTCATGTGTACAGACCTCACTGCATTCAGTCTGTATCAACCTCAGTCAAGATTCTCCAAAACAGACCTCCTGCTTGGTGTAGAAGAAATTCTATATAAACTAGCACTCTCTGTACCCGAATTTATTATTACCTCAAACCTATATCTAGGAAATTGGGACAGAGACCAGCACTAAAGCTTTCGCTACTTTGGTCACTGTGCGCATATCAACAAACCTGTACTATCATATTTACTTTTCATCATTTGTGAACCTACTGATTTTGTTGAGCCATCTTATACTGTATCAACTTGAATAGTGTAAAATAAACTTGAACTTGAACATATTACAGACTTGTAACAAGTAAAGTGGTGAAACTTTTAAAATTGTTAAGTGAGACTTGCTGACCATAATCTTTCTTTGGTCATTGTACCACTGCAGATGTAATTAAAATATGAAATTTCATGGAAGACATTTGAATTGGTGGCATGCTTGTGTTTACTTTAATTCTTACAATTTCCATGCAGTGCATAGTTTTTGTATTAACTGATTTTTTTCTTGTGCTAAAACAAAAGAACAAAGTGTTTGCAACCTCAATGATTCATACTGGTACTTTAAAGCAAACATTTTCATGTTTATTGCACAATAATTGTTGTCCTGCAATGTTTTGAGAAAAGAGGGGCGTGTTGTTAGTGAGCCATGACAATTAAAGGTAATCCTGAATACTCTCAGAAAGAACAATCGTGGCTTTGTGAGCTGATCAAAAAAGATTCATACTTTAAAGCAATTTTTTTTTTTCTGGGTGGCTGATTAATGTCTTTTCTCAACTCATTAAAAATAGCTCAACAGAGTAGCCCCCTCAGGGGCTACAATCCTGTTTCCCAGGGTTTTATCCAGAGATTGAAAATGCAATGAATCTTGAAATTCATGTGCACTTACCACTCGTGCCTTCTCCACTTTCTTCCTCTTCAGAGAAAATTTTTCAAACCTCTTCATTGATCTGCTTTAAAAGGTAAAAGAGTTACATGCATTTGTAAGTCAAGTTCTTATAGCCTGACATAAATTATGCCCATGTATTTGACACAAGTTTATTTTGCTACAGTTGGTTACACAAACAAATAAAACATATAAAATATATAAATTTGGTAGATACATGTTATCCACAAATGGATACAATTTGCACCCAAAATGTATGGAAGACATAAAGAACACCCTATGTTGAGGTAAGTGAAGTTTATTACTACAGTACGAATATCTTATTACCACTTTAATAGTACTATAGAGCTTTCGCATATTCTGGAAATAGACAACAAACATTTGGATTTATTGAACTGAACACTACATGTATGTTGTAGCTATATAGAGCCAAAAAATGTGAGTCAAGAGTGAATATGAAAACTACATTATGTAGTGTTTAAGAAAAAAAGTACTCCAGTCAGCCTGCAGTCTGCACCGTCTGCACCATCAGCAGTCTGCATGGTCTGCCCTTTGTTGTGACCGACTTGGAAGTGACCATGACACTGTGGCCATATCAGGTCTGTGACTTCAACGTTATCTTGGGATATCAGGGAAGTATATGTGGGCATGACTTCCGATTGGCTTATCTTATGCATGCACAGATTTGGGTATGTAAAATGCGGAAGCTTCAATATATATGTATACCGTGACTTAACGATCTACTGCCCACATAAGCTTAACCTATTGATTAATTATTTACCCTTGCTGTGACAGGCTATATAATAAGCAGGTTGATCCAACGGAAACAAACGGCCACTAAAAATGCAGAATCAAGCTCTTGCTGATCAAAGCAAGCAAATATAATATTTAAGACTCCTTTGGTCATTAACTTCAATAAAGTTTTAGATAAACTATTGATTTGATTTTATTTGGTAGAAGTAAGCTTAAAACGCAATGTTTACGTTAAAAGAAAATCAAGGACAGGTGTCTCTTGACTTACCTTCTCTAAACGTGAAATAACAAATACATATATCAAGTATTCGAAGTTCCTATGCTGCTCGATACTACATGAGGTAGTTATAGTAATATGTGTGAAACCGCTGACATGTCTGTCCGATCGCAGCCGCTCGGGCCGGAGTCACGCAACGCTCCCGTCCAACAGGCGGCCCAGCTGGAAGTTGAATACGATTAATACGTGACATTAGGCTGTTGACGATTGCGTTACGATTTAGGCCGTTTATAAGACAATGTATGGGAATCCTTCAAAAATTGCTGTAAATGCTACCTGTGGAAAATAATGTTAATAAAAATGGCTTACCTGATGTTTACATTGCGTTATTTCGATGTCTCTGGGTTCCCAGAGGTGGTTTGGAGCCATTTAGAGCTAAAGCTAAAAATCTTGTTCACGGCTACGTCCCGGGGGCTACGTGTCAGACACAGTGGTTGTGAAGAAGTTACTGGAGGACCAGCAGGAATTCATCAAAGAGGCTAGAATGCTTCATATCCTTCAGCATTGTTTGATTCAAAGCATTCTGCCAAAGGCCTTGTGCTATCATGTTGGAATATGTATGTTTTGATTTTTCGCCGTTCGGTGATGATATCGATAAGAATGTGCATAGCCTTCGAGAATTTCTAAGTTTCATGGATAAACAAGATGCGTTGGAAAGCTTTAATGAGTGTGGATTCGTCACCAAGATTGCCAAAGATGTGGCCAGTGGCTTGCGTTACCTTCACAGTGAGGACATTGTGCATAGAGACCTGAAATCTGCTAATGTGTTGGTGAGTAACCAACATTATATAGCAACATTACAAGCGAAGAAGATCTCTCCAAAGCACTGCAGGAAAACCCCATCATGTGCAAAGTCACCGACTTTGGCTAAAGTAGGCCACGGCTGGTACAGACAGCACTCGCGGTCCACTCCCGCACTCAAGAAATAAGTCGAGGAACACCAGTCTTTCTTGAGTAGTATAGTAGTTGGGGGTACGAGCACAGTTTTCTGTATTATTTTCAATTTTGATTTTACGAGCACAGTTTTCTGTATTATTTTCTATTTTGATTTTATGAGCACATTTTACATATTTTTTCTGTATTATTTTTTATAGTATATTTCTAAACTATTTTTCCAACAATTAATCAACTGCTGGAAAAACCAAATACTAAACCAAACCAAAAACCAAATACTGAACCAAACCAAAAACCAAATACTAAACCAAACCTTAAATCAAATGTGGAGACAGACCTAAACCCGGGACATCAGTCTGGACACCAATTTTTGTATATGAAAATGTATATGAAAATTTATAATAGAAATGTATATGAAAATGTATATGAAAATGTATATGAAAATTATTTTGACTTTTGTTTCCAACTTTAATTTAACCAACTTTTGTTTCCAACTTTAATTTAACCAA
>CM042754.1:19453691-19471745 GCA_022496165.2 Catalaphyllia jardinei
AACACCATGTTAAACACCATGTTAAACACCATGTTAAACACCATGTTGAATTAATATACTAATATAATATAATGAGAATACCGAATTATGATGTCAAAGACGATGTGGTCTCAAACTTTAGACAACTATATGATTTCATGCCTAATCAATGTTTTCGTATGCTGATTTGTGGTCCAAGTGGATCAGGAAAAACAAATACACTAATGCATTTGATCTACAATCTACTGTATTTTGATAAAGTTCATCTCTATGCCAAAAACTTAGAGCAGTCAAAGTATCAAAATCTTATGAATGTCTTTCAACCGATAAGTGATGAAGTAGGTTATGATGTTATTGAAGCAAGTAATGATGATATCATTCCTGTTCAAGACCTTGACAGTGACTCACAGAAAATTGTCATCTTTGATGATTATGTATGTGATAAAAATCAAAAACCATTAATCAACTATTTTATACAAGGCCGACATAAAAATTGCAGTGTGATTTATCTGAGTCAAAGTTACTACAAGACACCAAAAGACATCAGATTGAACTGTTCACATTTCTGTATTTATGAATTCCCAAGTGCTAATGAGAAGAGTTTAATTTGTCGTGAAAATAGTATTCCAAAAGAATCATATGAAAAAGCAACTGAAAAACCGTATAGCTTTGTATATGTTGATAAGCCACGAAAAGTCACCACTAAAAATTTCAATGAAAAAATATAATCTATTAATATAAATGAGTTATTCAAACGGACTTTTACCTTCATCATCATCAGCCATTGGTAAACGTGGACTACCTGGGTTACCTGGTGTTGGATTCAATTTAACAGATGATGGTAATTATGATATTGAAGGGAAGCTATTAACTAATATTCGTGAGTCTACTGACGACAATGATGCAGTTAG
The DNA here is from genome assembly GCA_022496165.2 of Catalaphyllia jardinei. Classification (NCBI taxonomy): domain Eukaryota; kingdom Metazoa; phylum Cnidaria; class Anthozoa; order Scleractinia; family Caryophylliidae; genus Catalaphyllia; species Catalaphyllia jardinei. The sequence goes on from CM042754.1 coordinate 19,454,582, forward strand.
TTTAAAAGTGTTGAAAGAACATACTAAAGTCAGTCAAAATAGTTATCATTTACAACCAAGTTTTCGATTTTATAAAGACTTTGGTGACAAGAGTCAATTAACTGTAAAACAACCACCAAATACATCACCAGACAATTTCTTTCAAAATCATAAAGCGCATAATGATGTATATATAATTGAGAAAGAAGGTGATGATACTGGTTTTAGTGGAGAAGCATGGTCTAGTATAAAAATGAAAGGTAATCAATTAGAGAGTGGTAGTTACACTTCTATTTTTGAAATATTTGTTATTGGTGATGCTGGTGGTTTTCTTGTTGATGATACAATAATTTTCAATGTCCATGGTGATAGTCATTATACAATTAATACATTTAACAGTGATAAAATTGATGGTAAATACACTAAATCAATCATTCAATTCACAACTGATGGAAGAGCTGGAGTAGATGATGGGATAAGATTTCAACTCAGATATTATGGTTCTCAATACAATAAAAACATTAAATTTCTGTTTTATTCAAGAGTGGTGAAGGGTAAATACTCAACAACTTTCAATCACGCTATTTTTGATGTTAATGATGTCCAGGATAATCACAAGATTCTCTATTTTGAGAGTTTGAATCTGAATAGTAATCTCATTAGTGGTTTAGGTGATCCTGTAGATGACTCTGATGCTACTAATAAAGACTATGTTGATAGAGAAAACGCTAAACAAGACATTGCTATTAATGACAAAGCTAATAAAGACTATGTTGATGGAGAAATAGCAAAAGTCCATATAGATACTACACCATTACTTCCCAGAGATGGTAGTAGAAAAATGACTGGTGATTTAGATATGGATAAAAATCACATTCTATCTGTGGAAAATTTAGATGATCATAAGGTTGATGATGCTTTGGAAGTTATAGCTAGAGATTTGAGAAGTGTTGTTAACAAAGGATATTTAAATGAAAATTTTCTCAAAATGGTGGACAAAGACGGTAAAGAATATTATGATCTCAAACAGAATATAATAAAAAACTGTGAACCTTACTATGATGGACTTTTTGATGATAACAGTTTAGTCAGCAAAGCATTTGTCGATTCTCAAATTGCTAAAATACCACATGCTGCAAATACAAACAAATTTATTAATGTTGATGGCACAGTAGCAATGAATGCAGATTTTAATGCTGGTGGACATTTCATTGATAATGTTAAAACAATTGTTGAAGACGATGGAGAAAATCCAAATTATGAACAAATAAAACATAAAGCTGTTAATTTTGAATTGTTGAAGAAAACACGAGACTATTTAGTCCGTTTCATTTCTGAGATGGATTACTTATTAACAGATGGAAGTGAGGCTATGGAAGGTGATTTAAATTTAGCTAATCACAGTATCATCAATCTCAAAGATCCACTACCATCAAACAGTAGTTATGCAGCTTCTGTTAATTTCGTTAACAAAACTGTTAATGATAGTAACACAATCATAACTGGTATAATTGATGAGAAAATAAGAGCGTCTGAAACACAATCCATAGATTCAATCAATAAAGAAAATGTATTTAAAAGAGTGATGGATAATGATGAGTTCAAAGAAGATGATGATGATATTCATAAAATTGGAGTTCAAAATAAAGATTTTCATTCAGTAAATAAAAAGACTTATGAATTCAAGATTGATTTTGATTCAGATATTGGTTATTACAGCACCAGATTGTCAATTGATTTGGTATATTTGCCAAAAGGCTCTTACACAATGGTTTATGAAATGTATGTTGAAGATGGTATTACAATTGATGAGATAAATGCATCAAGTGGAACTCTCTCTGTTGGAAAGATTAATTCCAAAATAGATAAAACCAAGACACGTAGTATCATCCATTTTTCTAAATATACTATATTTCCTAGTTTTGATGATTTAGATATTGATATAAGATTGAAAAGTAAAACTGATCCACAAACTACTATTTATGTTGTTGTTTATGGTGTAGCTGGCACTCAAACTAATGTCGAACCATCAGTTTGGGATCGACTCTTTTACTATGATAGTAATCAGACTCATATTAAATTTGAAAAACCAATTGATATGCAAAACAAAAAGATAACTGGAATTGCTGATGGTACTACAGATAGTGATGCTGTCAATTTACTACAAGTTAATAAATTACATCAAATTCATTTTTATACAAATCGTTTAGAACATAATAATGCAAAAATAGTAAAGTTCCCGCTTATAAATCAATCTTTTGAGGTTGATTCAACAAATCAAACTTTACTAAGGGTAAGACATACCGGTTTTTATCAAATAATCTATAATGATTTTTATAGAGGTAGTGGTCAATTTTATATTAGAGATATGACAAGATCACAAGTTTTGTTTTATCAACAATTTAATAATCAATCAGCTTGGATTCCAATAACAATAAACTCAATATTTGCAGTTACTTTAAAAAATGGTTCAAATTATTCAGAAATAAAATTATATATTCGAAAAAGTGATACCGCTATTTTGGATGGAGGTCAATACAGTAATTTTTACATAAAGTACTTACACCCATTTGACTAATATAAACAATATAAAATAATATATATGAAAGAGTCGCAAAAAAGCATATTCAACTGGAATCACATTTCAGATGAACTAACAGAAGAACAGGTAAATGAATTAAAATCTTACTACCGCGCATATCATAAAAAGTGTTTTGCTTACAAGCTGGCATTGAAACGTTTCAAAGAATGGAAATTATTAGGCAACTCATTGTCCATCATATTTGCATCTGGAGGTTTAGCAAGTAGTATTGCAACTGGTGGTATCAGTTTGATTGCAATCAGTACAGCAGCACTTTTGATTCAGGGTTGGATGAAGCATAAAAACCTTGATCTTAAGATCCAAAATTGTACTTACGCTTACCAAAGCTATCAACATCTTCTGAATGAGATAAAGGATATGATGAGAAGTGGAAATTACAATTCATGTCAAATTCATAATACAATGAAGAACATTGATGATTATGTGACAGACAACAGTCCTATTATTGATAAGTATCTTCACAAATACGATGAAAAATTCACTTGTTAATTATCAACTGGATTCTATCACCAATTAATGATTGAACCCTTTCCCAAAATTGTTTATAATATCTGATTGTCCTCTTTGACTTTGTTACTTGGATATCTTTGTAAGGAAGCCTGAGCATTTTAAATAATTGCTTTATAATAAATTTAATACTAATCATTCGTTTACGCTTATCATTAACTTTATTTAAAACGTTGTCAATTTCAATAAATACTTTCTGAATCTGATCCCTTTGTTTAGGAGTCAATTGGATATTATTCTTAATATAGATATCATCTAACACATTCTTAATATGATATTCTCGATGATATACTGATTTTTGTCGTATCAAATACATTTTGTTATAAAAGTTAATGTCCTCATTAAAAAAAACATAACCATCAACTAAACCACAATTCAAACAGGTATTCATACCTTTTACAATTTCTAAATCCTTTTTATCACAACATTTTTCAACTTCTTTACTAAATATTGTCAATTGTTTACAACAAAATGGACACATCATTTCATTATTATTAATAAATTCATCGTGAATAATAGCGTTGCAAGTCATCTTATATTATTATATGAGATTAGATTTAATACTATCCCAATTCACTTCAAATCTCAACTTTTGTTTTATTGGAAAAAATTCTTTACTTTTCATGGTCATCACATAAGTTCCACAATCCTTAATATGTTTCAATATACATTTACACATCAAACAAAACTCACCACCACATTGACATTTTATATAATATTTTTTGCATTTCTCTTTACAAATATCACATTTCTTCGTTTTAAACAGATTCATTATATATTATAAATAGAAAATTATTTTCAAGGTTTTGGTGTCCAGACTGATGTCCCGGGTTTAGGTCTGTCTCCACATTTGATTTAAGGTTTGGTTTAGTATTTGGTTTTTGGTTTGGTTCAGTATTTGGTTTTTGGTTTGGTTTAGTATTTGGTTTTTCCAGCAGTTGATTAATTGTTGGAAAAATAGTTTAGAAATATACTATAAAAAATAATACAGAAAAAATATGTAAAATGTGCTCGTAAAATCAAAATAGAAAATAATACAGAAAACTGTGCTCGTAAAATCAAAATTGAAAATAATACAGAAAACTGTGCTCGTACCCTTAACTACTATACTACTTTCTTGCACCGGAAGCATTTCTTGCACAACCGAAATCCGGTGTGACATTTTCTATCAGTGACATGAAGAAGGTAGATATATGGGCTAATGGGAATGGTGTTGTTTAATGTTATTAATCCCGACATGAGACCCTTTCCAGGCGGAATTCGAATCACCAGGTTCTGGAACCCCATCGGAGAAACTTAAATAGCTCCCTACTCAACAGGGGAAACCGTGTTTTTCGTGAAAGTACTCTGAAACACCTGCAAGCAACAGATTGGCATTTTCTGTTGAAGCATTTGATCACGATTCAGCCCAGAAAATTACAGTGCATGGCTCAAAAACCTAGCAGCACATGGCTCCTGCAAATGATGGTACAAATGCCTGTGCCTTCCTTTGTGCTCAGATAGCTCACGATCTCCACATGTCGGAAGAAAGGAAAAGTGGATGCATCCAGCAGTTACTAGCTAAGCTGCCTTCTCTGGTGGAGAAAATAATCAATGAGCTTCCAGTTAAAATCAACCAAGTGCGCACCCGGCATCTTTGTCTTAACTTGGTTTTGTCGCTTATGGAGGACTCTCTCAGTAGGTGTACAAATCTGACTTGTCCATCACAACCACTCCTGATCACCAGTGCATTATCCATTGATGTTTTCCTAACTGCATTTTTTGTTAGGTCAATCATCCGCAATAAACGTTCCAAGGATGTTAGCGAAATTGAGGATGATCCAGGCTGCAACAAACGCAACACGTGAAGTCAGACTAGTGTGCAGTCACAAGTTTCCGAGATCAATGCAGCTAAATCAGCAAATATAAACAATGGCACTTTAGGTACATTATATGAATTGTTGAATTGAATTGTCGAATTGTTGGATTCCCCAGAACAGCCCCGCGCTTTGTCAGTGGTAAGAACTAACTTTATCAAGGTATCATAATAATAATAATAATAATAATAATAATAATAATAATAATATTAAGATTACTTGATGATTGCTGCAGCTAGCATCCCCAAAGTAATTTTTTAGTTTCTTAGTTTTCACTTTAATATTTTGTGACCTATCAACTGGCAATATACAGAGACTCCTTATCGTGTGAAAATGAGGGGCTTGTAGCTGAAAGTGACATAAATCGAAATGCACAATGCTAGTATTAATATTGCCCGTGGGGGGAAACCTCTATTCCTTATAAGCTCGCTTCTCGGAGGTTTCCCCGCCACAGTCACTCCTCCCAAGATTTTAAATTTAACATTAATTAACCTATTTATTATCGTTTTTATTATCCTTGTATTTGATTGTGTGTGGCAAAAATAAAAAAAAGTAAGAAACATGTGTTATATACTGATAGAAAATAATCTCAAAAACACAATTCTTGCAGGCGTTGAAATACAGCCAACTGGAGTGAGTCAATCTAACAGTTTATTTAAAAGTGCGACCCAAGAACTGAACCTTGCCGAAGTAAGATTCTCATTTAACATTTTTTTGTTTTAGCAAATTAATTTGATAATCAGACGTAATTTTTTTTTCGTAGCTTAAGCCTTTCCAACGGGAAGATTTTTCATACGAATAATTTAAAACATGGCAATTTTTTTCATTTTTTAGAATACCTACGGAAACGACAAAGAGTTACCTGTATTCCAAAAAGCAAACGGAATAGGTACACTGTTCGGCAGGCAGTCAAGATCCTACTGCAGAAACAAAACCTGAAATGTTCATGCAAGGTTCCTTTAAGAGTACGCCAAAACTTGGCGTTGATTATAGATGTGGACAAACTGAAACATTCGAAGGATGTCAGAAGTGACATGAACATCTCATACTCTCATACGTTACGTATTGCATCGTAGACGATCGAAATAGACGAGAACAAGGAAGGTAACGTTATCGCGAAGACGAAAATAGAGCTGAAGTCCAGTAATCAATATCACATCTATGTCCATTCAACAAAAAAATCTCAGGTTTATGCCGCTCAATATTTATCATGAGGAGACAGTGGTCACGTGATCAACGATCAGTGCTTGCTGCAGCACACCATCCAAGACAAGAATTGTGACAAGGTTAGTTTCAATGTGCCGGCACACGTAAACAGCAAAAAATCCATTAATTAATTATTATAGACATTAATTGTTATAGACATACTTAAGACGGCGTTTTTGATGATTTTCCGAAGATTTCCGACCACCTTCCGAAGATTTCGGAAGATTTTCCAAATTGTTCCGAACGCCAGACGAACGTCTCCAAACATTTTCCGAGAATTTTCGAAAATTTCCGAAGATACCCAAAGATTGCCGAAGATTGCCGAAGACTTTCCAGGAAGACCCGAAGATGTTTCGATGATACATCAACGGATTTGAGTACAATTTAAGAGACATACCTTATATCAATCAAATCATCGATAAACTCACGCGTGAGATTATGGAAAATAAACAGGAGCCCATGACTTGGAGCCTGCAACTACCCCATATTCCTGTCACGGCGTTTTCACAGAACGATCTATTTTTAGTTTGAATTTATCTTTAATTCAGAACCCCACGGGAACTTCAGTAACCAATTGCAATCACAAGCACGGACTAATGTCGGCATGTCGAAATGATTTCGACATGTTCACGCGTGAGGCCGCATTGTTTTATCCTCAACGAAGCGTGCCCACGTAGACTGGAACTGGCCTATTTCGGGGGAAAAACATCTAAAAATAAACTGGTCTGTAAAAATGCCGTTGCATTGGCTTAGTATGGGAGTTGCAGGCTCCTAGAAATGGGCTCCTGAAAATAAACCACTTGGGTCCCGGATGTAGTTTTTATGAATTTTACGAGTGATATATTTTCCAGTAAAACACTCGTGTCTATACAATAAAATGTAATAAAAGTATCGTAAGTAGGTGGAGTAAAGTCTGTTACAATTCCATCAAGGGTTTGCATTTTGACTAAGAGATGACTCGTGTCCTCCAGTCCTCCTCTAGCAAAGTTCTTCAATTCTATCAAGGTTTTTTCATAGGTGGTGTAAGCAAAGCGACATGTTCATTTTCACGGAGTACTTTTCAAATTCACTCCAGCCTTTAATAAATGTGGCGACCACTGTCAGGCCCACTACAGCATAACTTTCTTCCCACACGGTTCGCACGACAATACTGAGGGCCAATACCAGTAAAGTTAAGGCGCTGAAGATAGTTTGCCGGAAATGGTAAGACATTTGTAGCCGACACCACCATTGCTTGTGATAGAAAACGTACAATCCGTCTAGTTGACGCAATTCTTCCACTGACGTAATGGCTACGTATGGATCTTCTCCACTTAACATTCGTACTTTTACAATCATTTTGTCTGACTTCTGCTTCCGTCCCTGTATTTATCGTCTTCTTGCTTGTTTTCTCTTGCGGTAATATTTCACATTGTCGCTTATCCCTTTCGGAGCTCAACCTATTAATTTAGCCCCTAATTTTGCAAGAGGGTGACGGTCCTGCTAAAAACATACTAGCTCCTTCAGCTATTTTATCCACGAGTCTTAGTTTTCTCCTGAACATGGCTCGACCTCTCAGTCTTCTCTTTTTCTTAGAGGTTCTTTTACGTCGAGCACCCATTGTCTTTAATGCAGAACCAAAAGTAAACATCCATTTTTATTTACTTTTTCTGTTTTTGGGTCATGGCTTCTAGGGCTTTTTTGTGCCAAAACCTGCAGCGGCTCCAGCGGCTCCTAAACCCGCCGCTTTTCCGGCCGCTATTATAGCAGGTATAACTTCTGCTAATGGTAAGATGCCTCCTTTTTGTCGTTTTCTAATACAACCCCTTCGTTGTTTTCTTTGTCTTCTTTTTCGAACGGTCCTCATGTTCACAATGAATACAAGGATTCAATCTGTCTTTTTATAGTGTGTTAAACTGATAACAACGCATGAACCCTTCGTCTTTTAATACATGAAAAGTATGCGCTGGTCATCTCTGCTGGCTGGATGAAGATCTAATAACATGTACGCAAAGGGTCTCTCATTGGTCACTTTGCGAAACGTCTCCCTGGTTTCTCTAAATTGGGTGGGAAACGATTGTTGTAATAAATTGCTCAATCCCAATTGGTCATGCGGATTTTTAAACGCACCATGTAATGGGCATTTTGCGAAATAGTCTTGGCAAATTTTCCTGCAGGAAACAAATCCTGACACAAGTAAATCACTGTAATGTTTTGATGATGTAAATGTTTCGTAAACAAGTCCAATACATTTTTATCGTTGCTGCCTTCATCCATTAAATCACCCAGAACTTAAAATGCCTCCTTCAGGAAACCATCTGGGTAATAGATTACTGTCTGGAATGCCCTCGTGAAAATGAACACCGCCTTTTTTCAATGCTTAAGTCCATGTTGCCACGATCCATAACAGTAATGAATACAGCAGGGAGGGGTCGCAAACAGATCGGGGTTCTCTAGTAAGAGTCGAGTAGTAAACACTGTTTTCCACAACCCGAAGGACCTGCTATCATTAAACTAGTGGGAGTATTAAACTTAAACGCTTTACTTCTTTCCATGATGACACACCGTTTTAAACTAACCACATTTTTATTTCAACTTTCTTAATATAAATGTAACAAATCGTAAGAGGCGTGACGGCGTGACTTCCACGTGTCCTGCTGGCACGAAGTCGCACAAATCTCTTTCCATGTTAAGGCGTCAACAGTTCTATGCTTTTAACCAATGACCGACTTTACGGTCATTCCCTACAAAGTCATGGCTACTAAATAAATCTAAAAACTCGTTCATGCTATGTCCTTTGGCTTTGTAAACTAAAAACATCAAAGCGTAATCGCCGCAACTCTGACTAAACAGCGATTGTAATGACTTTTCATGAACTGGTTGGTACTTGAAATGTGTTTTTATCCATTCTTTGATCGGGTCAGCGGTTCCGTACATTTCTAAGGACACCCCATAACTATCCATCACTTGACATACATTTCCCTCTGTCCATAAAGCAATCCAATGACGGCCCGGTTCATGAGATGGTTCTTTATTAACAATGCACGCTGTGGGACCTTCTTTTAACACAAGCGATGTTAATTTATCGCAGGTACTGTACGGTAAAACACTTGAGATAGTTTAGGATCTGATTGAGCTAAGTGATCCAGCTGAAAATTGTTCAGGGCGACCTTTACTGTCGGTACACGTCGTAAATGACCGTCTTGTTGCTATTTATTTCTAGCAGATTTTCAAATTCTCTGTAGATTAGCACTGTGAGGTTTACTCAGGGTTTTGTCCGAAGCGGATCACGATATCAGCCTCTCCTGTCTGTACTGGATTCAATACATGACTGCTGGAAAGTCCATTGGCTGTGTCATCAAATACAAACAGAGTACAAAATTTTCCTGGCCTCCAGTCCTCCACTCTGACCATGTTACCCTTTCCCTTGGTCAAACATTCGGTGGCTTCAAGAAACCGATGATAGCCCCTTAGATCTTTACTGCTGTTGTCATGATTTAACTCCAAGGTTCTGTAAGGGTACTGTTCACCTTTCACCAACTGTTTGATGCTTGCGATATTAAAGGTCTTGTAGGAAAATGGATATTTGGTTATGCTACCATTGAATGCTGTTTGGTTCAACAAAGCCACCACGGCTCTGCTGGGTAGTTGATTGTGAAAGATGTTATGGGCCTCAAACACTTGACTGTCATTAGCATGATTGTGGGTTCTGATTTCACTTCTTACCATCGGGTAAGTCACCTTTTTAGAGCCTGTAAGCTGAGTCATTAGACTTCCGTACACTGAAGGTTCTACTTTCTTTTGACACAAAAACAGGGTGACTTTTAAATCGTCAGCAGTAAGGTCTCGAATGTGTCTAGCTCCTCCATGTGTCTGGCTCCAAATCTCGTGACTGTTCAAGTACATTTGAATTTGTATCTGTATACCTGGTACCAAGAGCTTGCTTAGGTTCACTTCCAAGTAAGGTTTAAATCTTAAAATCACTCTGTTTCCATCGAGATACTTTGCTCTTGATAGAACCCAGGCTTGCTCGTCCGCCGGCAAAGCCACGTTGTTATCTCCATGACCCACGTTCAGCTGGCTCACTGTTAAGGTGTGATCGGACTGGTCTCTAATGGCCAATCCATTAAACCATCTTTCTGGTTTAAGAATCGTTCCCCATCATCTCGATCATTGTCTAAGACAGTATCAATAAACGACTTGTGGTGCTAAGTGTCCGTTTGCGGACTGATCAAAGTGCCGTTCAAACGCACCTTGATCTGTTTGAAAATCGCATGTGCTATGTTATTTGAGTGGTTTTGTCGAATTTCGCTCGCTTCTTAACGATATTTGTTGATTCCTTCTCGAAAACACGTTAGTAAACATCACGCAGTAATCATTTGACTGGTTTTAAAAATTTACAATCTATTAGACGTGTGGAAAAAACCTAATTAGTTTCGGTACAGAAACACAACTTGAACACGCAGTGGCTATGCAGACACGCTAAGTAACTGTCTTTTGTTTAAGTAAAGTTAACATAAAGTTCGACCCTAAGTGAAATTTGGAGTGGTTTTTGAGGATTTTCGTTCGTTTCCGAACAATGTAAGTCAATTCTTTTTCGAGAAAGATTTAGTAAACATCACACAATAATGATCTAACTAGTTTTTAAATTTTAAAATCCATTACTCGCATACGAAAAACCAAATAATTTAGTAAAAGAAAACACAACCCTCCCTCAGTCGGCCGTAATTCTTTTCTCATAGATAGCTGCCTAATCTTCTTAGCCGTTATGGTTATTATAGGCAGCTAATACCTTACTTACAAGTTTCAAATCTTATGTATTTCTTGTATTTTATCTTTCTTTTCTGGTATAAATAAAATGTTGTTGTTGTTGTTAACGGTAGATCTATTCCGGAGGTCGTGGGTTCGATTCCCACCGAGGTCAAAATATTTTTTTTCTTTACCTCGTGTGGTTCCCTTATTCCCTTTACTAGGGCTAACGCCCAGTGGGTTATTCATGGGTTAAATTAGCACTAAAATTTACACTTCACAGTTAATTCTCTGTTACATCCTGAAGAAGACAGCCTAGGCGCTTCCTTTATATGCCAGGATGAATTTCGCATTGACCAGCTGCCACGTCTAAGAAGGACAGACTGCTACCGAGTTTTGATGCACAGCCGTTGCCTAGAAGAAATGCTGAACCGTACCTCCGACGGCGGAAGTTGCTGCCAGGACAAAACATCCCAAAATACGAGAGCTTTGCCTTTGGACAAAGAGGAGCCAGAAAATTCCTTGTTTGGACCAGGTACAATAGTTTTCATGCTTCGTTTACAGCGCACAGTTTTTTATGAAATAGACCGTTACAGACGCAACGGTTTGCCGAATCCTAATCGTCGTGCGTCACCTCTGTGGAACAGTTTACCGTTTGACATTCCTGATTTTTATTTGCTTGAGTATCTGTCAAACATTGAAGATTTTATCCGCGAAGAACCCGGAGAAGCAATGTCTTTTCACGGCTTTGTGGTTTTACCGACACCTGTGACAACACTAGTACGACATAGCGTTTATGAATTATTTTTAATGAACATACCTTAAACAGTTTTAGAACTAGTGAACGGAATACGTTATCGTTTTTTATTTCATCACGACGAATAATCACAACCTCGCGTAACTATGACCGCAATACATGTGTATTCGTTTGGTGAATCATCTTGGTACCCTGTTGACAGCCCTTATTATTTGTAATGTTTTTTTCAGTACCGACAATAGAACAGAAAGTTGTCCTGTCCGAAGAAAGGTTGTGGGAATTTAGAGACCAGGGCAGACATTTTGAAAGTCATAATTCGTTAACGACATCATGGATAATTGTGCCGTATCCAGTTAATCCTGTAAACTGGATCCACTTCATTTACATGTGTCGGTGTGCTTTGAAGAACCAGGAATATAACAATAGTTGCTATTCTTATTCGATGAGATGCTAATAAGTGGACAGGTATTCTGAAGTTTAGCCCAGACCCGTGTTGTATTTACACGCAGATGTATATAGCCCTTTAAATGTTCAGTTATATCCCATGTATCGTTTTACTATTTAGAACATGTTTTTGTTGAATACGCCGCCAGAGTTTATATTCTAATTGACTGTATCAAATTTCGTTTCTTTTTTTATTTCTACTTTTGTCCTTCCCCATGAGGAAATTTCCATTGAAAACTTAAGCTTTCGCACGGAGTATTCATCACCCCGATATCATAACTTACAGTGCGAGCAAAAAAATATCTGTAAATTATCAATATTTATCTATTTATTTTTATTTATTGTCTTACTGCACATGCGTGATGACCTATTTAAGGACAAGGAATGTCCCACATGGGTGCAGAGACAATTCATGACCCCTTATATTACGTTTTGGCCACTTACAAGTTAGTGCGCATGCGTAATCTGCCCTTTCGACATTAAGGGACAGAGTATCTTGTCCCACATGAGTGAGAGTTCCACACCATGTTCGATATATAAGAGGCATTCCATCTATTTGGGGAGTAACTAGGGGTACTAAGGGAACTAGGGCTTGGTGCTCTAGCCTTCATAGGGTTAAAGGTTGGGTCACGTGGTCTCAGGGGTGACGCTCGTCACTCGTAATCCGTGACGTCGCCAGTAGTGACGTCATGGCTTAGGGTTATTATGTTAGGAAATTAGGTTTAGAACCTCCATCAACGTGGCTAGGTTAGGACTCATTTGCATAACAATACTCGAAAAACCTACGTCACAGATTTAGTCACGTGGTTTAAAAACTGCTCTGTGACTGGTCGAGAGCAAAATTGATGAGATACTAATGATATGTACTGCCCTCTTATTGGCTACTAGTGTCTACAAGAAGATTTCTGGAACTGCTGAAACACTGCTTCTAGCTAACGCAAGTGTTCGTCCGTCCACTAACAGATTATCCATTATAACGCAAGTTCCGTTCAGCCCTGCTAAAACTTGTTCAATGAAACGAGTAACGTGGCAATCGAGTATATCGAAATAAGCCCTTATGGGTGCTGTTCGTACAAATTGCTGAGACGCCTTGTCCAAGACCATTAGATGGTAGGCGCTCCTCAGGTCAATTTTGGTAGTTTTTTTTCCAAGTAGACACTTTGCCCCGTATCTCCTCTAGCATTGGAATGGGAAACTGCTTCGTTTGAATGGCGAGGTTTACAGTACCCTTATAGTCGCCACATACGCGTACTGAGCCATCTGTCTTAGGTACACAGACAATGGGTGTGGCCCAGTTCCTAACTTTTTTGGCTCCATGATGCCCTCGTCTTCCATCTTTTTTTAACTCCTTCTCCACCGCGGGGCGCACTGCACAAGGTACTGGGCGTGCCTTCTAGAATACAGGCTTCACGTTATCTTGGAGATGCAATCTAGCAGTTACACCTTTGACCGTTCCCAGTTCGGTTTTGAAAATCTCAGCATAACGTTCCTTTAGACGTTCAATGCGTTCGTCGTTATCTCGCTCGACCACAAATTGCCCATTCGACGGTGAGAACACGTTCTTCCAGTACATGTGGATCTTCGTCATCCATGGCCTTTCAAGCGGAGGAGGGGCATACTTTTCAGCCCGAACAATGAACAATGGCCGGGTCATTTGCTGGTCATTGTGCTTCACATCAACCAAGACTTGCCCTGCGATATCCAGCGGCGTCCCGGTTTAAGCATGTAATGACGTATTGACTGGCCTCAGCGCTAGGTATTTGAAATATCGCTCGTAATCCGTGTAACTCATGATAGATGATGCTGCTCCAGTATCCAATTCCATTTGAAAATCAACATTTTCAATCCGCACAGGAACCTTCACTGCAGGGGTAGATATCTTTAAATCCTGTGATTCAAAACTCTAAAGAGAAAATAGACGCACAGAAACCATATTTCTAGTTCCTTGAAATCTTCTGCGAGACGGACATGTTGTCTATCTTTCTTCGGGTTTGGGGAGGACTTACTGTTAGGACATTCAGACTGCAAATGACCTGTTTTGTGACACTTGAAACACTCTGCGCCCTTGTATCTGCAGTTATCCTGTGTGTGATTCATGAAACCACATCGGAAGCACCGCTTCTTGTCTCCGGCGGACTGACCTGATTTTCCGCCTCTTGCGTGACCTTTACCTCGCTTTGGAAAACGACCGCGCGACTTGCGGTTGTCACGATACACGTCATTCACACCACCACTGTCACCACTAGCACTGGTTTGTCCCCCATGGAAATTTGCAATATCTTTAACATCTTTGCGTGCAGCTTCTTGTGCGGTTGCTTCGTTCACAGCTTCTTGGAAGGTTAAGTTTTTTGACAAGAGTTTCTGCTTGACATGTTGTGAACTTAATCCACAAATAAAACGATCGCGTAAATTATCATTTAACTGTTCATTCGTAAACTCCCATGTCCCAGCTAATTTCTTTAATTCGCGGACGAATTCAGTGATGGACTGCCCTTGATGCTGAACAGCAGAATAGAAACGGTAGCTCTCTGCAATCTTCAAACGTGTCGGCTTGAAATGCTCGCGTAGCAGAGTCGTCAACTCAGCAAATGTTTTCGTGTTAGGAGAGTCGGGAAATGCCGAATCTTTCAGTACTCGAAAGCAGTTGCTTCCAATTGATGTCAACAAAATCGCTCGTCGTTTAGCGGCGTTGTCTTCGTCATCGGCAATGTCATAGGCATTAAAATACTCTTGAAGTCTTTCCAGGTAACTTTCGATATCTTCCGATTCAGCGTGGAACTGGTCAAAAGGTGGTCCACCGGCCATAATTTCCTTCGTTTGCACAATCTGTTTCGGACTAATGGTACGTGTTTTCAATTACTGCGAGCTCGCCACAGCTGACATAAACTTTCCAGAATCCTCGTCGCCACTGCTAGCTATACTGTTAAGTACTGAAGCTTTTAATGAAACACAACAGGAGCACATGGCAGACCCGAACTCGAGACACCTAAATCTGACACACAGCACGTGAACGAGGCACAGATGCCCCCAGACCCCCTTGATGCGGGAGTAAATACACCACACAGACCAAACAGTAACTTTGTGACAATGTACCGACACATGGTCGGACAAAAAAAAATTCGCGCGCCATGCGATGCAAGCCCGAATAGTGGTAAGCGATTTTCTATTGTAAAAGTTCCGTCTCGTCTTCTTGTCGAGAAATAAGACCGAAAAGTGCGTTTACGATCCGTGCAAACCGTACGGATCGACAAACCGTTGTGACTCCTTCGCTGAAATAACACGTGATATATATTGAAGACCCCTAATAAGATGCAATTTTCCCATTGTATACGGACCGAAAACTGCGTTTACAATCAGTACAAACCGTACGGATGGACAAACCGCTGTGACCCCTTCGCTTGCATAACACGTGATTTATATTAATATTCCACAAATAAGGTACAATTTTCCAATTGTATTCGGACCGAAAACTCTCTTTTGCGATCTGCCAAACGGTACGGATCGTAAACTTGTAGTTTCGAAACGTATCAGTTTGTGTATATTGGCGGACATGACTGATTATTTTGAGATCAGTAGTCACACGTTTATTACTCAGAAGCGTTGGCGGCCTTCGGCAAATAATGAATAAGTGGTATCGGGTATCTCCTTGGGTAGTAATGCAGGGGGAAGCAAATAAAATGATAGGCAGGCTCGCGATCGCCATGGCTTAAGGCGTTATTGAAACATCGTTTCTGTTTAGGAAAATAATTACTTGAACACATTTTAATAAAAGCTTATTAAAGCAGCTGCTCACCGGTAGGTACTTTTTCAGACCCAGAAAATGCCGACGTAACAGATAGACGACAACCTTTAATATCTAACAATTATTCCACGAGCGCGCCAACCAAATCGGCCATTTTGGCCGATTGGCCAAAGGGGGGACCAAGGGAAACTTCACAAAATCCGCCTAAATCGTAGGCCGAATTCGGGGGCTCGAAAAACACCGCAACGCAAATCGACCTATCTCCTAATTAGTATGTGCCTCAAGAGCTATCTTCGGGGAACCTTTTGGCGCAAACCGCGGATCCAAAGCTACCAGCCCGTCCGAGTTATGAGGAATTTAGCAAGGCCACCCAAATCGGCCATTTTGGCCGATTGGACGAGGGGAGGAACAAGGGAAACTTCTCAAAATCCGCCTAAATCGTAGGCCGTCTTCGGGGGCTCGAAAAAAACCTCGGCGCAAATCGGCCTATGCCCTAATTAGTATGCGCTTCAAGCGCTATCATCGGAAAACCTCTTGGCGCAAACCGCGGCTCCAAAGCTGCCAGCCCGTCCGAGTTATGAGGAATTTAGCAAGGCCACCCAAATCAGCCATTTTGGCCGATTGGCTGAGGGGAGGACCAAGGGAAAATTCTTAAAATCCACCTAAATCGTAGGCCGTCTTCGGGGGCTCGAAAAACACCTCGGCGCAAATCGGTATATCTTCTAATTAGTATGCGCTTCAAGCGCTACCTTCGAAGAACCTTTTGGTGCAAACTGCGGCTCCAACGCTGCCAGCCCGTTCGAGTTGTGAGGAATTTACCAAGGCCACCCAAATCGGCCATTTTGGCCGATTGGGCAAAGGGGGGACCAAGGGAAACTTCTCAAAATCCGCCTAAGTCCTAGGCCGATTTCGGGGGCTCTAAAAACAGTTCGGCGCAAATCGACCTATCCCGTAATTAGTATGCTGTTCAAGCGCTCTTCGGAGAACCTTTTGGCGCAAACCGCGGCTCCAAAGTAGCCAGCCCGTCCGAGATATGAGAAATTTAGCAAGGGCACCCAAATCGGCCATTTTGGCCGATTGGCCAAAAGGGGGACCAAGTTAAACTTCTCAAAATCCGCCCAAATTGTAGGCCCACTTCGGGGGCTCGAAAAACCGCTCGGCGCAAATCGGCCTATCCCCTAATTAGTATGCGCTTCAAGCGCTATCTTCGGAAACTCTTTTGGTGCAAACCGCGGCTCCACAGCTGCCAGCCCGTCTGAGTTATGAGAAATTTAGCAAGGCCACCCAAATCGGCCATTTTGGCCGATTGGCCAAAGGGGGGACCAAGGGAAACTTCTCAAAAC
>CM042754.1:19496045-19505999 GCA_022496165.2 Catalaphyllia jardinei
ATCACCCGCGTCGTGTCCTGCATGCAATGGCGAATGGAGTAGTTTTTATTTCAATAAGTAAAATAACTGATAGAAAAACTCTTTTATTTTCTTTTTTGCTCATTGATTTTAATCATTTAACTTTGTTCAAGCCATCAGAGACCTAGCCAAGAATACAATAACGAGAGGTTCACTGATTGTTTACTTGTAAGATCTAGTATATGTAAATAGCTCCAGTCATAAAAGGATAAACATTATCAATTATTGGTTGGACTGACATCTGTTTTCACCACTACGACGTTTTGTGCCAAAGTTCGATCTGAGCTGTTACTGATCATTTAAATGGCAAGATGTATTAATAAGTCGTGTGCAATAATTATTTTCAATTGGGCATTTTGATCTCTGGCAATAGAAGACTTCCAAAAAACACGAAACATATAATATAAACCATTGTTTTCATTTATATTTAATTTGCACAGGTTGCAGGAATATATATGAACACCTGCGCATTGCAAAAGGCTATGAACGATATCTTAGCAAGATGAATTGTACTTGTTTGTTTCGCGATGGAGTCACTTTGCGATGCAACGTTGATTGTGACTTTTCGACTGCCATACTGACAGTCTTCATAAGGCGATGAGGTCGATTGTTAAAAACTACAATTATTAAAAGCCAAAATAGAAAAAATAATGTAAGATGAGTTAAAACTGCAATAAAACTAGTTAAATTGATCCCGTCTCGGATTAAACAATGACGAAGGAACGCCACTAGTAAAGCAGGGATGCTCCTCATCCAGACCTTTAATTTACCTATTTATAGCTATATTACAGAGCTACTAAGTTCAATTGATTAAGAAAAGCCTGCCTTCAGTGAACGTACAACCTACGGCGTGCTGGGTGATTATCATAGCTGACTAGGACACGCAGCATCCCCGCAGAGAAAATGCAGTTAAAATGATACAAATACAATTTTCATGGAATTCTGTAAAGTATGGATGCGGACGGCAAATGGCGACAGCGGATGGCGGATGGCGTTCAAACTGCATGGCGTTGAAACATTTAAAATGACGTGAGTAAGTTGATTTCCTGTAGTTTTACCCAACACCTCTGCGCGAAAAGTGGTATCATTTTTAATTATTGTCATTTTTTAGTTATTATTTTTCTTTTATTGTCCGCCGTTCGCCGTCCGCATTCGCACCCCCAATTTACAGATTCGCAACCTACATTTGATCAGGTGGCTTCAAAATGACAACAAAACAATAGTATTTTTGAAATCAATTTAGCTGTTCTTAAATCATCATAACAAAAAGCTAAACAGCACCAAGAACACGAAATGAGCGAATAACAGCTGCTCGTGGTTTTAAATGCCGTACACATTTGATATTTTCAAATTAATTTTGTTCCTGAGATTCACACAGTTTTCAACGAAATTCTGCAGTTTGGACAAAGTTTTTTCCCCCAAACAACAGCGCAAAAAGTGAAAAACAGTAAGTATATAGTGGACTGAGTTATCCGCTGAATAGATTCAACTACATATTTTCTTGAAGTGCATAAGCAATCTCTGTTGCAAAGGGGATGATTTCAACATTTCGATTTTGCGCAGGCGTCAGGAACAGTTAGTCAAAAGTCTGTCCCATTTTCTTTCTTTGTCTAAAGCAGTTCTGTTCAGTTTCTTGAATAGCTGAATACAAAGACGAAGACTTGAAAGAGAAACCGAAAAGCAGCAGGTAAACAAAATATTCTTCAACTACTTTTGGCTAAAACCTGTTAAGAATTTTCCGTCTCGATGGTGCTTTCTAGGAAATGCTTCAAGCAAGCACAGTAGAAGGTCAAAAAAACCGTGTATGTCTACAACTATAAAACGCGATGCTAGTGGAACCTGAAGGCGTACTGTCATGTTGCAAAACAAATGCTTTTTGGGGTAGATCTGCCTAAATTAGCTGATATCCATGCTAAATGTGTTTTAACGTTTTAAAGTTTCAACTGAGACTTTTGACCGGTAATACTGGCTTGCTCATTTGGCAGGTGAAGGCAGAAAAATTGCGTTTGAGACGGTTAATCCAATTGAAGGTAAATTCGTATCATGTATTTTGATCAACTATCAGTGATAAGTAGGTAGGTAATTCAATCTGATGTTGATTCGCTTCGACGAAGGGCTTGAAACATCAGCTCTCGAAACCCCCAAAGGTGGCCAACTCACATTATCAATCCAGTTTATCTTGTAATACTCCCCACCGACGCAGCACCACAGTTTCTTTAGAAACTTATTCCTTTATTCATAGGTGATTTAATCTCCTTGATTGAGACGCACAACCATCAAGAGGCGTGCCGGTAAGGCAGAAGGGGGAAAATATTTCCTCTTCCTTTGTTGAAAAGTTGTTTACTTTGAGAAAGACTGTGCGTTCAAACACGGACAGGACATCATTTTCAGTGCGCGTTGTGGTAAGACAATTGCCTATGTGCGTGGAAGCTGAAGTATAAATTAAAACAACGCGAAATGGCAGGTGTCAATGAAGACTGTTTTGAGAGATAGTTAAGAGATGGTGTGCATATGAACCTTAAAGCAATCTCTTCATTCATTATTATTCGTTGTCCACAGGACAGCGCGTTCTACGATCCTGCGAAAAAGAAAGAATTAATAACAAGTCAAATGAGCTGAAGAAGTTTTACGGAAGAAGTGGAAGAAAAATTACACTCATTTACCGAAAAGAGGTGAGGCTGTGAAATTTGTCTTTCCTTTTTTAACAACTTATTTGTTTTTCACGGAATTTAGTCAGTACAAGTGTTAAATATGTCGTTATAGCTGCAGTAAAAGGAATTAAACCCTCTCTTTTACACCAGCTCCTCGCCTTCAAGGAGTTCTTTGTGGAGTTCCCTGGAACTCGGTTTTCTGTGTTTCTCGTACATGCATTTTACGGTACACTTTCGCTCTATATGTACCGTATATTTGCCTAGCTAGTGATAACATTGTTGAAAACAATTTTGAGAAATGCAGGTTGTTGGGATTACTATTATGAAGTAAATATATATATATATATATATATACAATTATGTATACAATGTGCCCTCCCGGTTATTACCATAATGGCTTTATGGCAACTCCTGATATATATATATATATAGATATATATACACGCAGCTGTAAAACGTAGTTCCCGGCCCAGCGAGTCCGGATTTTAACGCGTGGTTTCCATGTTATATTTTTTTTTTTGTTAGTACTATTATTACCCGCAATTAAACAAACCAAACCAGCTGGCTGTCAAAGCGATTCTTTGTCAACAATCATTTCCATCTTTGACGTTCATATAAAATGCCCATCAGCAATGGAAATAGAGAAGCCCGCGTCTGGGACCATGTTTTTTTTTCCTGGTGCGAATTGTTGTTGTATATAAAGTCTTTGTCTTGCAAAAATATCTACTTGCTGATCGCTCTTTATTTAATATATGCTCTGATGAGTGTACAAGAGTGTATTCACGTATTCAGGAGCACCTTTTCAATGTAAACCCCCCTGACAACTTAAAAGCATTGTGCCAAACGTAAATGGCCTTTGTTTAATGACATTACATATGAAAAAACCAATAAGTAATAAGTGCTTTCAGATTAGAAAACATCAGTGCGAAATTAACTCTGTGAACATAGCCGGAGGAAGTTTATGATTTTTTTAAAAAGACACACCATCTGGAAGATATGACTGTTATCTTTCTTCAAAAGACAATCATCCGTTCGAAGGCGGTCGCTTATATGTCATATTTTTTACTACGATCGATGATAAATGTTTTCCGGCAGTGGTCATACGAGTGTTGGCGATACTATCTTGCAATTTAGGCGTACATGCAATGTCGAAAGTAATATATATTGGTAAGTTAGCTTCCGTTCTAAGTGGGATCAGCTCTCTCTTCATACAGACATAGAGTAACCTGTTTATGTCCATCTTAAATTTGATGTACCAAGTGATTCGTTACCCTTCCTTCATGCAATCCTGTCCACTGATTTACTTAACAGCAATCTCCCTCTTACCAAAAGAAAAAATAAAAACTATTTTTAAATTAACATACCGCAAATTATGATGTTCTTGAAAACCGCCTGCGTGTAGGGTGTGTTGATCGGCCGTGCGATCTGTAATTTTCTGATGCTGTGTTGATCCTATATGCGACACACAAAAATACTAATAAAATATACAAAAACTACACAATCATCGAAAGAAACTGTACCAGGTTTATCTATTATTGACAGTTCTAATTCAATGTTTCTCACTCTACCAGATTTAATCAGTTGAAAGCTTTTGAGTACAATGATTTTATGGTTAGCGTGTACCTAAATGTACCTAAAGATGAAGCGATACAAATACCTATTATAGTAACCTTTGTCAAATTGGGTAGGAAATTGGAGGTTAAAAGCTTGCTACCAAACTGATAGTCAAGTGTTTGGCGGTACAAAAAACCATAGTGGTTTTAAACGTGCGAGTTTTTATAACTGTGGCAGATTTAGAATGTTGGTCTGACTTCCCCATCCCTACTGGTAACTGATCGAAAATCCAACATAATATCTTTGAGTTGCAACTTTTAGAGGCGTAATTTAGCTTTTGAAAACAGCTGTCCTTCTTCGCTCCCGGTCTGAGGGGCCGGGAGCTGTTTTTGCTAGCTAGGCGCAGTTATTCATTGAGAACAGCACAAAAAGGCGTCTCGCTTTTCTCGCCTCTCGCTTCCGATAAAATCTTCCATATTCTATTTCCTCGTCAATAACACTGAATTTAAGTAATCTTCGCATTGAGGCTGAGTTAAGTCCTGCTTTTTATAATGATAATTTGATAGTTTTCGTAATGATAATCACGATACTTTATTGCCTTTCCATTAAAATGTCAATTACAAAACGACACGAATAATTGCTAAGCCAAGCCCTAAGAAAAGTTCAAAAATATAATTCAATTGGCAGTTTTAATCTCCATGGGTTTCCTGTCTTCTCGGTACATCCGTCTTGCGTAGGTTCGGCTTAGATAGTTTCCATTTTTAAAATGACTAGAACCGACCAGACAGGAAGTTCTCTTTTTTTGCGAGCCAAACAAAAACACGTTTGAGGTTCCCGCTGACCCAAACGAATAGAGAAAGATCACTGCCGGTGAATATATGCATGTTCCATGGTAAGTTTATGTTGCAAAATCTATCAAAGTTCAATATTGTATACACCTATTCTTGATATGCAGCCGGAAATATATTTTATGCAATGTATAAAACGATATATTGCAGTATTGACCAGCCATCGTAATCGGCTAAAGCCAAAACAGAGAAAAATATAACATGAAAATTAAGCGAACAACTTGTGGTTTACCGAAATATATTTGTAAAATTAGATATGCACAATTTAAATAGAACTGAATATAACATAAAGACATTACACGAGATAATTGTCTGCTCAATTTCTAGCTTCCTTACCCACCTTTACTGCCGTCGTATTCTGAATCTGTTCTTGGTCCGTATTCTTATCAGTAATAGAGAGTTTAAGGAAATGACGACAGCGACAAATTGGTACCGTCATTTTTGTGAATGCTAGCTGTTTCTAGATTCAGGTTCATTTTTTTTTTAGAAGACAAGGCCTTGTAAAAAATCTTCTAATTTTGCTATTGCCTATAGATTTGTTCAGTGTGTCTTAGAACTTGATCAAGCTAAATATGCAAAGCCAGCGTATGAAAATACCAAAATTTAGTCATTTCACGTTGTTGTTGCTGTTGTCGCTGAGAGGACAGAAAACAAATGTACAAAGACTTGTAACGCACGTGTACAGGCATTGTCCTGCTTATTAAACCTTTTGATTAGAGACATTCTCGTTCCCGTTGGCGTCGTGGTTTGCTTAAAATAAACTGTCTTATGATATCTCGTAACACAGCCCTCACTCTAAAAAAAATGAACCTGAATCCAGAAGCAGCTAGCATTCACAAAAATGACGGTACCAAGTTCCGATAAACATGGTGACCACCAGCAGGGATCTGGATACATAATTAACTTGCGATTTTCAACACGCACGGGAAATGCTGTAAAAAGGGAGTTTTAGCAATGAAGACGGCGACGGTGGGTACGAAGGCTTGTAAAAAATGTATTTATATTACTTTCACCTTTGAATTTCGCAGCTGTGTAAATCTGCTCAGTACGCCTATCGGTCTAAAACATGCTCAGGCTAAACCTGCACCGACAACGTTTAACTCCAAAAGAAGATACGAAAAATTACCCATTACGTTTCGCGTTCTCCAAAATAAGTAGAACCTGGTCATTTCACGTTGTTAACTTAACAACGTGAAATGACCAGTTGTAGAGGACGGCAAAGAAATGTATCAAGATTCAAAACGCAGGTGCAACGCTATTGTTATTAAACTTTTTGTTTGGTGACGCTCTCGTTGCCGTCGCCGTTGTGGTTTGCTCAAACTCCTTATTATATGCCCAGCTCCGCGAGCGAGCAAGATGAATCAAGATGGGGCTATCTTTCCTGCTCGGTACTACACGCCGAGTCCCGCAAGAAAACGTTCTCGGAAAGCCATATGATAAATCCTTTATTTACCAAGTTTGTTCGGCGTCAAGATGGATGGATATTGGCCTCGTTCTTTTTTGCGAGTCTCCATCCTTAAACACGCAAAAAGAAACTTGGCTTAGTACCCATCCATCATGATCGAACAAACTTTGTCAAATACCACTGTTAAATCCAGAAGATGAAAGCAATATTTATTCGCTTATCCCGTCCTTTGGAACCCATACTATGCCCCATATAGAATAGGAAGAAAATGTTGAATTTAATAACAATAAATGGAAATACTCTCAATAGAGATACATTTTTAAATTTACAAAACATGTTTCGACATTCCAATGTCATCTTCAGTTGCAAATGAGCTTTTAACGATTGTACATTTGAATTTTATATTGAGGAACGTTACAAAATTACGCCTGTCATGACTCTTGTAATACAGAATGTTTCACGATCTTAGACTCTGCAACCTCAAAATTGCAAATCAAGATCAAA
The DNA here is from genome assembly GCA_022496165.2 of Catalaphyllia jardinei. Taxonomy (NCBI): domain Eukaryota; kingdom Metazoa; phylum Cnidaria; class Anthozoa; order Scleractinia; family Caryophylliidae; genus Catalaphyllia; species Catalaphyllia jardinei. The sequence continues at coordinate 19,503,026 of CM042754.1, forward strand.
GAGGCATTGCACATTAAGTGGGAAAATCCCTTTCTCAATCAGCAGTTGAGGCAACTAGATTTGTCTCTTTCCTTTTAATTATGTTGTTCCTTTTGTCTTTTGTTTTATTGTAACTTATTTAATCATAAAAATTACAATTTCCTCGACTGTCATTGGTTTAAATAACTCCTATTCCCACTAACTCACTTGTCAAGTTGTTATCGGACAGTTTGTTATCGGACAGTTCAATAAGCCAATCACATTCAAAGTTGTAGTTAAAATTAACCAATCACATTTAAAGTTGTAGTATAAATCAACCAATCATAACCTTGGTTTCAATCACCATAGAAACAAGTGTACAAACTCCTAAATTGGGGCTTTCTTCAAAATGGAGAATTTTTTCCCTTGAACATTGATTATATTTTAGAAGACACACAAATGTTTATGCGAACTATCCAGACGAGTGCCTTTGTGGATATGTTGACATGTCCAGACGAAGTTCAGCCCTCCACAGCACTGTTTTATATCGCTTCTAACCGCGGCAAATGGATGTAAACATCCACCCGACTGTAATACCACTGCACAGTTCGCTAGTATTTCCTCCCTCGAAAATCGTCATTTTGTTCAACAAAATCAAAATACAGGAAAAATGGCAGTAGACCAAGCTAAGTTTCCCCCTTGTATCGGAAAGAGCAATTTCAGAAATAAACAATAGTAAAACCGCAGCCTCCAAAAACATCGCTCGAGCAACTAAATCATGGATGGCAGCATAGGTAGAACGTTGTAAAGCCAAAACATTAATGCATTAAACTGTCAGTGAAAGACGAGAATTATTTCACATTGCTCTGTACAATCCAGTTCGATATCTGCGATTTCTTCAAAATTCCCTTTGCACAGTTCGGTGCCTGCAGCTTCAGCAAATCCACCAGCTGTAGGAGAATGTTCGACCAGCAGTCCTAATCAGTTCAAACCAAGTTTCTTCATTAGCGAATGTGGGAGACCAGTATGCCGTCGTCCAAGTACGGCATGGCCACACAAAAATCTCTCGGTGCCATTTTAAATTTTAAACAGCTCAGTGTGTTTAAAAAAGTAAACACCAGCAACTTAAGCAAGTCCCCGTCCCGAAAAGCCAAGGAAACGAAGAATCATCACTGACTCTGGCTCTGATGTTTACAACTTAAAGTGAGCTGTCTATCGCTTCAGCTTAAAAACCTTGAATTTTGCAGGAAAAACTGCCCTGGCAAGCGTTCGGAATTTTAACCAAATTCTGCTAAGTTCTGCGCAGTTGTGCGTTTTTCATGCATGGTTGCGTTTTTGACTGACATAAGACTTGTTTTTCGCTCGTCACTTGACGACCAGCAAATCCATTTTGACTGTTGTTAATTTCAGAGCGAAATTAAATGGGAATATTTCCTTCCTTTCATAACTTGGCTATTCTTCTTTTCTCGGAAATTGTAATTTTTATGATTAATTGGTAATAAGACTTCGTGTCGTCCAATTCAGTCTGTAATCATACTCGTGATTAACAAATCAGACTCCCGCTTCGCGGTCGCCCGATTTTGTTAATCACTCGTATGATTACAGACCGAATTGGACTCCACTCAGTCCTATTACTATTACTTATTGTTATGCGCGCGTTATTTTCGTTTTCGCATTTTTCGTATTTCATGTTCAAATTGTAACGCAAGCAAGAAGCGTAATTTTGTAACGTACCTTAATATAAAATTCAAATGTACAACCGTTAAAAGCTCATTTGCAACTGAAGATGACATGAGAATGTCGAAACATGTTTTGTAAATTAAAAAATGTCGTGTCTCTATTGAGAGTTATCGTCACTCTGCTGTCTTTACGTCCAAATGGAAATACGTATTAATTTCACTTGTGCTTCAGAGCAGATTGGAAGAATAAGACGCAATGAAATGCTTTCAGCTCATCTCTCTCTTATTCTGCACATTCTGGTGCCATCTGATCCATCATGATGCTGAGGCAGGTAAGCACAAAGAGTATAGCTATCAGGCATCCCATGAAGCAATACTAACAATCTTTACCCATCTAAAATCGAGAGGTGAACGAAAATCGACAAAAACAGCAACATGTTCACTTGCCCAGCAGCAAAGCACAACTCAGTTTCAATGCTAAGTTTATCCTGATTGCTTGAGTTTTTGTCTCGCTCATATTGTGGGATGACTCAAGCCGAGCCGCGTCGCAAGTGGGTCGTAAGTAAAGAATCTAGAAACCACACATGCCTCTGGCACCCAAACACTAGCTTCATATTGCTTTCTAAATTTTCTTCTCATTATTTCTAATAAATATACATATATGAACCACGTGTAATGGAAAATTTCCTATGCAAAGCAAGATTGTAATGACTTTGGCCTCAATTCCTTAAGTGTCATTGTCAGAGAAAACCGGGCAGGACCAAAAGATCGAGGTCGGTCATTTACCTTCATCTTTTCGCAGTGTAAAAGCTGTCTAAAAAGATAAACAACCATCTAGTTTGTCTAGGTAGGCGTTCGTGTTTCTTCGAGATATCGCCATGTCATGATTTTGGCTTCCGAAGCGGTCTAAATTTGTCCCATTATTAATTCACTGAGAGATATTTGAGGTCTTTTGCTTTAATTCTACGAATTTGTGATAGTCTTTTTCACTGTTGTATCAAAATCCAGCTTATAAACAATTATTGCATGAGGTTTTTGTGATATCCGGAATAATCAAGGTAGAGGTAAGTGTTATCAGCCGAAGCCGAAGGCTGAGGCCGACAACACTAACCGAGACCTTGATTATTCCGGATATCACAAAAACCTAATCTAATAATTGTTTCATTGATGTGAAGTATATATGAAATAATTCATATATTTGAACTGCGGTTGTAGATCAAAGTGAAGCATGATCATCGCAGTAAATTTTCCAATTTAAGCAATTGGAAAGAAGAAGCCTGAAAAAATCAAGGCTTCAACGGGATTCGAACCCGTGACCTCCGCGATACCGGTGCGAT
>CM042754.1:19516991-19539491 GCA_022496165.2 Catalaphyllia jardinei
CACTGCCACTGCCACTGCCACTGCCACTGCCACTGCCACTTCCACTGCCACTGTCACTCTCACTGTCACTGCCACTGCCACTGTCACTGTCACTGTCACTGTCACTGCCACTGCCACTGCCACTGCCACTGCCACTGCCACTGCCACTGCCACTTTCACTGTCACTGTCACTGTCACTGCTACTGCCACTGCCACTGCCACTGCCACTGCCACTGCCACTGTCACTGCTACTGCCACTGCCACTGCCACTGCAACTGCCACTGCCACTGTCACTGTCACTGTCACTGTCACTGTCACTGCCACTGCCACTACCACTGCCACTGTCACTGTCACTGCCACTGCCACTGCCACTGCCACTGTCACTGTCACTCTCACTACCACTGCCACTGTCACTGCCACTGCCACTGTCACTGTCACTTTCACTGTCACTGTCACTGTCACTGCCACTGGCACTGACTAGTTTCTACAGCTAGTCCGCTGAAGAGTTTACATGTTTGCATGTTTTGAGGAACAAGTCTTAGGAACTTGTCCCAAAAATTAATTTAAACCAGTTTGAATTCGTGGGACGAGTCGCAAGGCCCAAATGTTAGTCCCTGCGACTAGATTTTGTGGCAAAAATGGCCAGTTCGCGCGATGGGACTTGCCCCGCGAGTTGTTGCAGTCAAAAGTCACAGGGACTAGTCCCCTGGTGTGTACCGACATTTACTCTGCATCCTAAAATTTCATCAATTATAGCTGAATAAATATTTGATACATATATCTTATTAGCCAAGTGCGAGGGCCATACTGTGAGAATATCGGTCCGAGGTCTTGACAGTACGGACCGAGCGCAGCGAGGTCCGTACAAAAAGGGCCGAGGGCCGATATTCTCCCAGTACGGTCCCGAGCAAGCTTGGTTAGTAAGAGATTTATTACACGACTGCATGAAGAAGCTTTGAAGGTTTTTCAAAAGTGCGGGATCATTTGGGACAATGCCGCTCCAATACTTAGAGAATATTGGACCGGCAATAGAGCATTTTGATTGGTTGATTCTAGTTATTGGCCCTCTGAGTGCCTGAGACGTGTAATAATAATCGTAAATGACTGACCCATAGGCTAATTTAATGACACCAATCTTACCACAGATCCTTTTAAGCCATCGCCTCCAGAAATTGTGATTGCAAAACCCAGAAATTGTGGAAGAACGATATTTGTTGAGTGGAATTCCCCACACAGTGAGCATGAACTACAATTACATATGGTGAACGGAAGAACGGAGCGAGTCGTCTTTCACAAAAGCTTTTCCCCACACATACATTTGTTTGGTGGACTAGAGAGTAATACGATTTATGAGGTGAGAATCAGGGTGAACAATGCTGAAGGTTTTGGTTCGTGGGCAAACAGATGAAGACACTAGCAGGTATAGCAATGTTTATTGACCCATGACTATAACTGTTCAGTCTTAATATTTTTCTGTTACTGTTCTGCTTGAGTTTGGTGCACTGGGAACTAGCCTACATCCGGAGAACCGGAGGTGAACGTTGTTGTTGATTAAACATGGGTAAGCTAAACGTCTTTAGTTTGATGCATTTCTTGGTTTGTCTGTTTTATTGTTATTTTTTTTTGGTTTGTCTCGTTATTCCGCTGCTTTAACTAACGATACTTGAGACTTTTATAAGTGAATACATGAGATATCATATATTTGAACTTCGGAGAAACATATCAAGACATAATTGACTATCGCAGTCATACACACAGCTTCAGCAGTTGTGGAATTAAAGCCTGAAATAAATTCAGGCCTGAACGGGATTAGAACGCATGAACTCTGCGATACCGGTACAGTTCTCTACCAACTGAGTCAACTGAGCTACCAAGCTAACTGGGAGCAGGTCAGTTCGTAATACACCCGTAGATGGTTAAGAATAGAAGTGAATATACAAAATATCATATCTTTAGACTGCGGAGAAAGTTATCAAGACTTGAGATTTTTTTATGGAAAGTAATCTCAAATCAAAATGCTTTGATATGATAACAGAACGCTATGTTACCACGGTATAGAAAAGAAGAATGCAGCATTTTAAGGCGGAGATTGCGAAAAACTTTAGAATCATAATACAATGTAAGTTGTAGCAGATGTTGGCAGTTGTTGAAATGAAAATCTTGTATCTTGACGCGAACAAAAGCATTGCTAGACAGACGCGTACATTACGTACGCAACATTTTTAACTTTCATTGCTTTACAGAAAGACCAGACAAGTTTCCTGTAAACGCCTCGTCGTTTGGCTGTAGTGTCAAACTCTCTTGGCAGCCTCCTCCAAGAAAAGGCTGCCCGGTAACGCGATTTACAATCCACTACAGGGAATCTACGCTTTCAGGCAAAGGGAACACGGCATGGCAAACCAAGAACATGGAGGCATATCATCTTTACCAACAGTTGTATCAGTTATGGTTAGAATGTAGTCAGGCGTATGACATCATTGTCCTGGGATGGAATGAGCGTGGACACAGTGATATCGACCACGATTCCATGATGACAGTGACAACAGAAAGCGGTAAACACCTGTTAAGTTTAGAAAAGGATAACACCTTATCAATATTATTAACGCCTCAGTGCAACTTTAGTCGTCCACAGAATCCCGACTAGACGGAAAACAAGTCTGACGAGATTTCCGTCGTAATGTGAATCTTGCTCTAAAAACTTGTCAAACCTGAATTCACATTAGGACGTATTAGAGGCCACTGAGGTGCAATTTTGTTTTACCCAAATACTTTCCTTTCGCCATAGGCACAGTTTTACGGTGGGGCGGGATTTTCTTGTGAACTTCTAACAGAAAACCTTCCAAGTGTGAACTCATGAGATAACGAAGGGTTTCTCGTAAAGTCGGAATCAAAACTTTCGCTCACTTAGACGGATAAGTCACCACACGGGTACGTATTTAGACCCATCCCTACCCGGGAAACTCGCTGCAGATGGGAAACTCTTCTGGAAAGTAAGAGTTTCTAGATTCCAGAGAGAGTTCTTCCATTTTTAATCTTATAATTAACTTCGTATTTATAATTGACTTGTATCACTGTTGTAAAACCAGGAGTTCCGTTTACACCGTCACTAAACGACGTTTTAGATGAAAAGTGTGGCGAGTACCACGTAAGTTGGGAGAAGCCCACCTCCCATTCAGGAGGAGGACCTATAACTGCTTATCGAGCACAAGTGCAAATGCAATCAGAAGACAGCTGGCGAAACTGCACAACGTATTTAGAGAAAAGGAGCTGTGTGTTCAGAGGTTTGGTAAACGAATCGAAATACCATGTTCGCGTGCAAGCGATCAACAGGAAGGGACCGAGCGATTGGTACAATGGGTCTTTTTACGCAATCTATGCAGGTGTGAAGTATGCTCTTGCAAAAAATGGTGTTTTATATAAAAATAACGCAAAAAAAAACTATAAACTTGTCAAGTGTTTAACCAAAATAACAAAATGTGACGATCATTGGGTCTTTTATTTAGCCCTATTGAGATGGCAGAGGGGATTCAGATAGGATTTATATCCGTTGCTTCAATACTCCTAAAATTACTGAAAGGAATAAAAAAGTGCGGTCTGAAAAGGGTTAATTAAGAGAAAATATGCTATCCCTAAATTCGAAGACCTGAGAAAAGTGAAAAGTTGTTTTAATCACAATATTGTTGAAACTTGGAACTTTAACTTGAGTTAGAATTGATTTGATTTCATCACGATTTCCGTTTCATATTTTGTCATGAATGCACTGTTATTTGGTGGGAAAAGTTCTGTCATTAAAGCTACCAATAATATGCTTGCAGGACCACCTGATCCTCCCCAGATAATGAACAAAGAGACGGAGTTAACTGGAAGGAATGTTACTGTTACATGGAGAACGTCAGACAATAACTGTGAAATAATTATGTACACTCTACACTACCGAATAGTTGGACCAGCCTTTAAAGAGGAACACTGCTCATCAGTTACAATCAACGATACAAAATATACGTTACAGCTTCAGTATAGTACGCAATACCAAATAATTGTGTCTGCTTGGAACAAGTTAGGAGGTAGTAACAGCACGGAATGGCATTTAAGAACAGCACAAGGTAAGCATGTAATGACGCTAAGGTAAGAACTAGACGCCGGGGATCACTTTTGTCAATTTGTTCATAATTCATAAATAGCTTTAGAAAACAGTCCTAAGAAAGCACGCGCGCTGATTGGTTAAACATCGTGTTTGTATAACTCGATGGAGACACAGAACTAGCGCGTGCTGTTGACGTAGTGATGGCGCAAGCAAAGAGAATTTACATTTTGATAATCAAAGTTAACAAGTTGTTTTCCTTTTTCTTGTCGCGGTGTATTTTAAAAGAAATAGAAAACATGTACTCTCTGTTTCTATCGAGTTTTAGTACAAATCTACTTGCGTTCTATCACAAAAGACGTCCTCTGATTGGCTACGCTACTCACGTTCTATTCGGTGATAGATAGTAAGTAGCGTTAACAGCGTGCGCTGGGGGCAGCTTCTTTGTTTTTTCGAAGTGCCTGTAAAGAGGATTTAGATGAAAGTTTTGATTAACGACTAGTAGATTTATACTAAAACAATTAGATTATTCGCTCTCGATTTCTATTCGTGATAGAAATCTCGAGTTCATAATCTAATTGTTAAATCGAAACACTCGTGAAAGTTTGGGAGAACTCGAAAAAGCTGTGGAAACACTGGTCTGCAGTTCGTGTTCCCACAGCATTTCTCGTTCTCCCAAACTTCCACGCGTGTTTCTATTACTCGATAGAAACACGGTACATGTTTTGTATTTCCTAAATAAGGAACATGGGAAAATTGTTGCACTTCGTAACTGTGGGAAGATTTTAATTAGTTTCCAAAGTAGTTGACATAAAAAAAAAGAAAATCGGTTTCCTTCACCTAAACGAGATACGAATTCAAGTGGTAACCCTGGTATGGAGCTAGCAAACTTCCTGTTTGACGTAGCTAAAATTTATCTAGGTGTCATTTCTTTTTTCTTTTGTGTTCACTGTCAGTTCTTAAAAACTGTTAGAAAGTGACGAAAGAAAGAGCCTGGTGTTAAAGGCATCGTGGAGAGGAGGTGAACACTGCGCTGATTAAAGATTATCAATAAATGTTCCATGACTTCGATGCTCTCTTTGTTTGGATTGTTAAATTAAAGTGTGTGTGATAAAGTTTGCGAATTCCAGAGGAGTTCATGTGAATTTCAGGTTCGAAGAAAAAAACTTTTTCGAAATAAAATGATTTCTTCTTGCTGTCGAAAGGGACAGTACGTTTCTTATCTACCAAACAACTCAGCAACCTTTTGGTAAGAAATAACTTTTTACTAACCTTTGATTTTGCCCTTTCTGCCTGATAGATATTCCATACCCACCTAACATGTTTCAAACAATATCTGGGCCGTGCAACTCTATCAACATCACTTGGAGCCCATCAACTCGTGCAACACTTGGAGGACCCGTTACAAGTTATCTCACCCAGATAAAAATAAATGGTTCACAAGATCCATGGCACAATTGTTCTTCATCCGCCACGTTGTTGTCGACGTTTTGTTTGTTTACGAGCCTGAAGAAAGACACGTCCTACGAGGTTAGAGTGTTGGCTAAGAACAGACTTGGGTATGGGCTACCATCACATACGATCATTAGAACGGAAAACACAGGTAACTAACAACACTAAAATGCTTACAAAAGTATTCAAACAGTTTGCCTATTTTGTTCGTTGTGCATATATTTTGTCAATTCAAATCGCTAAAAAACGTTAAAGCCATGATCGAGGTCGGTTAAGCTAGGGCTCGATGCGTATCTTAGATAACAAGCAATTAATTGAAACTAAACAAAACCACAAGACCAGTAAGACATGGCCGTTTATCAGTTATTGAAATCACGATTTTACCGTCTGGACTGTATCGATGGAATGAAAATGGAAAGTGAAGAAGGCAATTTAAATAAAGAAAATACTAGCAAAAAAACATTATCCCTAGTTTATGTGATGAACGAACAACAATAAAAGATATTACAAAGGGCGCCTTATTTTATGCTTTAAAATACTTGTGATAAATACAGATTCAAACGGATTTTTGTTATTAATTTTGATATAGATAAAATAAAATAAAATAAAATAAAATAATATAGCTACACTTCAGTAGATTAAGAGCATAATATTGAACAGTTGAAAGAGTAGCACCTCAAATTGACCAGAAAACATTTTGTACGCATTGCAGACTACCCCGATACACCTACTATAACCAATACTGAAACAGAAGTCCCAGGGTGTAATGTCACTATCAAGTGGAATGAGCCCTCGTCAAATGGCTGTCCAATATTGTTCTACACTGTCCACTACAGACAAAAATCACCACGATATGAAGACTTGCAATGGAGCATAATCAATGTCACCAACCCAGCCGTCAATCATCAAGCACTGGCTCTTAACTGTACCACAACCTATGTGTTTGAGGTGAAAGCCTGGAACAAGAAAGGAGGTAGTCACTCCTCTTTAAAGGCCTGGCCCATCACCACAGGGGGAGGTCAAACAGTTGCACAGAGAGAACCTGGAGACACATCAGATTCAGGTATTATCATCATTTGTCCTTTCTCTCCTCTGGCACAATAGGGCCATTAACTAGTCTCCTCCAGTCTGCTCTGTCTCTCGCTGCGGCAACAGCTTCATTTCAAGTGGCAAGACCCATCTTCTGTCTCTCTCTCTACAGTTCTCCTCCGTGTCTCCCTTGACCGACCTCTACTCCTCTTACCCTCCGGTGCTCAGTTTAGGGCAAGGCAAGGGGTTCTGATGGTAGTCCATACGTAACACATGCCCTATCCTGCGCCACCTCCGTCTCCTAATCTGCTCACTGATGGTACAAGTCCTAGCTCTTTTCTCCTTACTCCTTCGTTGGTAACCCTCACCGCCCAATAGATCTTCAACACCCTTAGTAGGTGGTTGTGGAGGAATGTGTCCAGCTTCGCCTCGTCCTTCTTGGTCGTTCTCCAAGTCTCGCATTCGCAGAGTAGCACTGTGATGACGTTGAACTTGAATATCCTAATCTTAGTGTTCTTACTCAGTCGGCCACTTCTCCAGATCTTGGCAAGTTTGTTAAATGCTGCTGCAGCTTTTCCTAAGCGACCCTATCCTCCTCAACACCCAATCAACCACCAAGAGAAACAGGAACTCCGACATGTTACATTCTTGCTGAACGCCCGACTTCACCTCGAACAAGTCTGTTCTCTCATCACCATCCACCACTGCGCTAGTGAAGTTAGTGTGCATGACTTGCACCATCCTCACTATCTTCGGTGGTACTCCATAGCAACTCATAATCTTCCAAAGAATGTCTCTGCTTATGCTGTCCAAGGCCTTCTCGTAGTTCTCAAAGCATAGGTAAAGGCTAGGGTTCCATTCAACTGCTTTCTCAACGATATTCATGAGTATAAAGATCTGTTCTGTTGTGCTCCTTCCCTTTCTAAAGCCAGTTTTCCCTTCTTAACTCAACATCTGTCTCAGCAACAATATTGTTAATCAGAACTCTTGAACACCTTGGCTACAATGGACATGAGGGCGATACCTCTCCAGTCCCCTTTCATGGAATATTTGATGACAAGCTGTCTGGTCCAGTCCTCAAGGACCCCTTCTTCCTCCCAAATTGTGTTGAATAGCCCATGCAGGATATTCACAGTGATGTCATGTTATTTATACCCGTAATGTTATTTATACCTGGCGCTTTACCACTTTTCATGTCCCCAAGTGCACTCTTAATCTCCCTTGTTATCGCTTCTATGACAATGCTATCATTCACCACATTTGTCTCGTCCAGCTTAGCGACAACCCCAGGAACTGGTCTATTTAGAACCTCCATGAAATGCTCTCGCCTTGTTTGGTCAATAGCCTTCCTTCTCTTTTGTCTCCACCATTCCTACCTTCGTTGGCCCTTCATTACATAACCTCCTAGTCCCTTAATATACTCTTTTCATTTGGCCCTGCTGTACAGCTCTTCAGCTTCATGCGCGACACTGTTTATCCAGCCTCTCTTGTCCTTCCTAAGACTCCTCTTCACCTCCTTTCTTTTTCTCTGTACTCATTTCTGTCTTTGTTCTTCAAACTTTCCGATCTTGCACCATCTACCTTCTTCTTTAGTTTCCTCCTCTCCTCGATCTTTCAGTCCAACATTCCGTGCGGACCCAGCTCTTACGCTTCTTCCTTCTACATCCCAGTGCCTACTGTGCCGTTTCAGTGTAGGCGGTCTTGATCTTCTGCCACCTTTGCTCTATGGTGCTGGTTGGGTTAGGCTGTTCACTGTTCTGGTCGTCATCAGCATCCGTGTCGCTCTGGCCTGGCGCCTGAAGAATGCTAAATCTATTCTTCGGTTCGAGCTGAAACTGCTGTCTGATCTCAGGTATTCTCAGTTTTCTCTCCTCGTACCTTGCAGTCCCCGCTTGCTTCTTGTTCTTCTTTCAGGTATATTTAACAATTAATCCCCGAGCGCGCGTTGGATATGAAATGGTAAATACCCAACACGGCGCGTATCGCCGAGTAGGCTAGAACCATCGCATATCCAACAAAGGCGAGTGGATTGAATTGTTTTGCTAAAAACGCCCCCAAAATATAGAAATCTAAACTAAAATATAAAAGACTTACCAAAAACAAATCACGTGTACGCTTACCATATTGCAGAGTATGGTATAATGGATCATAAACTCTCAAATTGCATTATGCTATGATCGCGTTTTTAATAAATATATATAGTCTTACTTTCCCACATGAAGAGGTTCTTAAAGTCTATTGGGATAAAAATGGAATTTTTGGTAACGATGACTTTAAAATTTGATCCCGAGTATAACCAATAAACAAGGCAGTTTGACCATCAGGCATATAAAATGAGAGCCAGAGGTCTAGTTGCTAAAATTGTTCTTGAGTCTTGATTACCCAAGGTTGAAGTTTTCAACTGACTGGTATGACTTATCTTTCGCTCTCGCTTGACGCGGAGCTCCACCAGTTATCAGCCGCCGGCTGGAAACCACAAACCTAGCTTGGTCTTTCTCTGATTATAGCCGGACGTACAACAGCATTCTCAGGTTTGCAATAGGGATCTATGGACTGCCATAAATGCAAAGTATAGCTGGAGCGTCATGCAGTCAGCAGCGGAGACCAACCCAAGAAAAACAAAAGTGGCAAGTCTGAGTCCCTCAAAAAATACTTTTTATTACAATTTTGTCCTTAGGGTCATCATGGAGTAATCTCACAACGTTTTTCATCATCGCCTGTGTAGTTTTCCTTGGTCTTGTCCTTGGTATTGTAATAATGCACTGCAAGACAAAGTTGAAGAAAAGCCATACCACTAAAAGGTGTGTTCAATAAGCCATTTCACAGTTTGAATTCACGCTTGAATTCAAGCGAGCTGGAGATGACCTTGGTTTCCTACAAACCTCTTCCAGTGGTTTTTCATTCGAATGCAAACTTAATTTACACAGCAAAAGCAGTGAGGTCTGTAAAAAGCAAGGTGACCTCCACCGCCATTAGTCAAAGGCCATGTCACTAAGAAGACAACCGTAAAATATAAATTTCGTGCGATTTTCGTGATATTTCAAGAACAATAAACACGTCGTAAAATAGACATAAAATATATTTCTAATAAGCTTCTTAGGGTACTTTTAGGAATTTAAACAAGAAAATATATGCAATTCTATAATTTACTTCAAACACGTTTTCATGATAGCTTACCATGCAATTATTGAGCACTTTTCTCGATCGGCATAAAAGCTGTGAAACTCATTTCCGTTACTTAAATGGCGACCCGCAATCCGGAAAATGAAAGTTGAAGACATTTTGTGAATAATACATTTTTCTTTCAGGACGGCAAAAGATATTCAGGTCCTCGAGTATGATGAAATTCATCCAAAAAGAACTGCATTTGTCGCAGCGCTGGGTGAGGGAGCATTCGGAAAGGTTCACCTAGCAACGTATAAGGATGGTTTGGAGTACTTTAAATATAATCAGGAAAGTTCAGGACAGATAAGACAACAATTTGTTGCCGTTAAAGAACTACATGGTAAGCTGTTTTCGATGTCCCTGTTGTTGTTTTTGTTTGTTTGTTGTTGTTGTTGCCGCGCTCTTTTCTTCAGTTGTTTTTGTTTTATCCGAAGACATTGACAATAAAGGAACTTTTAATATCGTAAACGTGACGTCCCACAAATAGTTCTCCTTAAATTAAATACCTAACCATTTATAAATGGGGCTTTAAAGATTAATTCCTAAGAATTTTCTGTCAAGAAGGAGTGATTTTAGCCTGTTCGAAAATCTCCAGCTGCCTTCTCAAGTAGCCGAATTCGGCGGATTTTGAAACTCAGATTACTTTGATTATCGTTCGAAAACATTTTTTTTAATTTTTAATGTTATAATTTTAAATACGTTATTTGCCGGCTTAGGGTCGGTCCGTATAATGAAAAACTGTGACCTCGTGCTTGGAAATACTGCCCGCAGGCTTACAAGAGGGTTTACACAACTTTGTCATCGAATTGGCTGGGCTTACCTGCCGTCTACGGACCTTCGTAAAAAATCTAACGAGCGTACAAGCGAGTAACTGAAACTCAAATACTAGACAAAGAAAGATGTATTAAAGAACAGATCTATTTCGAAATACTTTATGATAGCTGCATCAAGCTCATCGGTTAAGTTCTCCAAAAGTGTTTTTCCGGTGTGAATTTCGTGCAAAGGTTAAAGTTGCACTACAAAAACAATTTCTATCAGTCTTTGCGAATCACTCGAGATTAGCCTTGTTTACCGCAAATTGAGTAGCAGAGAGCGAGGAAATTCGGTTAAGTGTATTCTACAAAATTTATCGTAAATACAGCAACGATCAGAGAGACTAAAGATCGGCTGCATTTGACTTCTTTTTGCTTAAAATTGTGCGCTGAGAAACACAGAATTACGTGCCATTACAACGCCGAGCTACAAACAACCACACAAACTCTAAGAGCTACAAAGACTAGATTGAATCTACTTACAGTGACCTACCTTACTATTAAAAAGAGAACAGAGGTACACTTCCGTTGATAAATCGTCCATGTAAGTGTAAGAAGGGAAAGGACCAAAGATCAACTCTAGTTCATTCACGAAAATTAGCTGAGCATGACAATTTCTCGCCGTTACCGTGACCGTGATCAGAGATAGGAAAATTCGGACCGCGCTAAGAACCAATCAGATTACAGGATTTGTTACTGTGCCCTTTTGGAAAAAAGTAGTAATTATTACCAGGAGCCATTATTACAGAATACTTGGTACCAGTCCGAGTATGCTTCATTCTGACGCGTCAGACCCGGTTTCTTTCGTCTTTTCACAGACAACGCTGGCGAAGAACAAAGACAGGAGTTTCTCGGTGAGATTGAGCTCATGAAGCGAATAGGAAAGCATCAAAATGTTTTAAGTTTTGTAGGATGTTGGACAACGACTAAACCACTTCTTCTAGTCATCGAGTATGTAGCTCACGGAGATTTGCGTCAGTGGCTGATACGGAAGAGGCGACAGGTAACTTTGTTAAATTTAGTCCAATAACACTGTAGCAGTGTGAAGTAGCCCCCCCCCCCCCCCGTGGGGGGCCCTCAATAAGAAAAAGTCAGGGAAGCTTGTCGCCTTACTTTATAAATCAAGGTATAAATTAGGGTGTTCATGGCGAAACGACACGACTTTACTTCCCATGAGCATCCCAGACATTTTCATGTGAGAGTTTTGCATTTGTGGTAGTATGTTAACATGTTATAAAACGCTTAATAATGTGCTATAAATACCGCTTAGCAACTAAACAAGACGCATGTCACTGTTCATTTATAGGCGAAGGCTATGGATTTGAATCAAGACATTGTGATCTCTTGGTTTGAATCAAAAGCATGTCACCTATCTATCTAGGCAAGAGAAAATGATGGGACATGATTTTCTCTTGATTTAGGTGATATGCTTCTGGCTTGAATAGATCTCACTATTAATCCCAACAACAAACATTTTGATTTTGTTCTCTTTTAATCGTTGTCATCAATTCTACGAAAAAGAGACAATTTTCTTCTATTTATAGTCCTCACGATAGGAAGCGCATCGAAAACCCGCCACCCAGTGGAAATTAAATTTCTGACTGGTTTGATTCGAGCACCATCGGTTAATAATTATTTATCTCGCGCTCGTTGGAAATGAGATGAGAGATAGCCAATAACTGTGAATGGGATAATTGTCTTATAAAAATGCCCCTGAAATATACAAACCAAAATAAGACAAAAACAAAAACGCCCCCTAAAATTACACATACACTTTCCATATTGGCTTATATAGTATGATGGCTGAGCCAGTGAAAACTCGTGAATTGCATAATCCAGTGATCCGGTTTTTGATAACATGTGGTATACCGGTGTACATCATCTCGTTTCTAGAGGCCATGATCCTTTTGATCAAAACCATAAGTCCGGGCATCTCGGTGAAATCAAGTGCGGAGTGAGCTAGCTTTAATCGCAGAGGTTGGTTTCTCTTCGTATGTTCAGAAACCATTATTGAGCCTGGGCACATGCGCACACCAGAAGCAGTGTTTTCTAGTTCCACTTTTTAACTTTGTTCAGGGTGTTGAACATTCCTCACCGCTGATCAAAACTACGCCTTCTCTTGTGACGAGATTGCTGTGTAACTGGACCCAATCCTAGCATACATTATTCATTGCCTCTCCTTATGTTTAGATTATCAGCAGCACTGCTGACGGTATTGGAAGTGACAAACACAAAAAGACTGTGTACGAGGACACAAGGATACACAAGGAGGAACAGGTATGAATTAATGGGAAATTCGTCTATTGCAGATCTTAAAACGTATAAAATACAGAAACGTTGTAAAGGTGCATTATTTATGCTGTATCTAAGTTGGTTTCTTTACAAGTTGTACTACTTTGTTTCGCAGGACTGTCTACAAAATGGGAATGAATTTATTGCCGTACAAGAAAACACAGTGACTTCCATTGACAATGTTGACCAGACTAGCGTCGAGCTAAGCAATGGAAGCGCAATACCTCTCGTGACATTCAGAGAGACAAGAAATGACGGGGGTAGCTCGATTGACAAGAGAGATGATGGATGCGTTGAAGACTGCGAGTCGTTCCATCCAGCTGATCTTCTGTCATTCGCCTGGCAGATAGCCCGAGGAATGGTAAGTGAAAATACAACTACATTTCTTTGTATACAAAAGAAAGGAAAAAAGACGTCCACAACAGCAGCAACAACCTCTGTTAGTTCAACTCATAGAGGTTGTTGCTGATTATTAGCTCTTCTCTCAGTCAGAGATTGTCTGAAGTGATTATAACGTGTGTTTACGAGAGTTTTATATGCAAGCATGACGAATAAAATTTATGAGCCGGCTTTTCAAATGCAGATCAATACTTTCAATTAGTGAATGGTCCACCCCCGTTTATCTTTGAACAGTGTCGCCTCGCGTGGGCAAGGATTAAAGACAAATCTGCGACAAACGTGAGCGCGCGCGAGGTAGGGAGTCACGAAAAAAAAAGAGAGACAAAAAAAATACGGTTTGCGCAGGAATTCTAAACCATTCATACTCTTTTTTTTTTCACTCAATGAATGCAACGATAAAGATTTTTGCTTGAGAATTTTTACCCAGCCGGAGAATAAAATCACTGAAACGAAGAAAGGTGAGGATTTTGCCTTGAGCAGTGATGTTTACTTGCTTCACCAGACCAAAAAACAAAAACGCGAGGCCTAACAATATAGTTAAAGTAAACCCGCTCTCGACATCAAGCTGTGTCTTCGTTTTATTTTTCCTTCCTTTTCTTTTTTAGTTGAAATGTTTGTTGCAGTGGAACAATTGGCGCAAAGCGAAATCATTTTAAAAAAACGTGAAAAGGTGCAAAAGAAAAAGTTGTCTTTTTGCCGATCCGCAACAGTTCTTTTTTCGTTTATCGTTTCGTAGATCCGCGGGGTATGACAAAAGCTTAGTCAAACCTTCTGACGAAGCCCCAATTAGTTTGTCTTCGTTTTCCCAAGTAGGCTACCGTTGGGAAAAACTTGTCATCAGCGGCAAGTTTCCGATTCAATCCGATTTGATCCGAAACAGTACGGAAAAATCCTATTGTCTTAAAAAATTTAAACCATAACAATAGCCAAAGTTTGATATGACTACGCGCGTTGTGATTGGTCATTGAATTTAGCGAGTCTTGAGCATTCTACTGTCTTCAATGTTCAGCAATTTATTGCTATTTTTTTTGACGTTCAGTGCGAAAAAACTGTTGGAAAGTTGCCGTTTACTTAAAAACTTCGAGGGCTTGTATTTAACCGACTCACAATGATTTCAAGTTGACTCATTTAAAGTCGTGATCCCTGCTTAGAAATGATTTCCGATATCTTACTACACTAGTTTTCTAAGACCAGACTGTAAATTACGGCCGTGGTCGTGGTCGTGGTCGTGGCCTTGGCCGTGGCCGTGGCCGTGGCCGTGGTACAGAAAATTGTTTTATTTACAGAGTTACCTGGCTGAGAAAGGTCTTGTCCACAGAGACCTAGCAGCGCGTAACGTTCTCGTCGGACACGGTAAACTGCTCAAGATAGCAGACTTCGGTTTGATGAGACAAGCGTATCATGAAGTATATGAAGTGAAAACTCAAAGGAGACTGCCTCTTAAATGGATGGCACCAGAGTCAATTTACGAAGAGATCTTTACTTCTAAAAGTGATGTGTAAGTAGACCCGACGATTGTGCCAATAGGATCAGTATAGGGTTTTAGGTAGTCTCCTTCATACACAGCCGTTATCTGGCTCGTCACGTAACGACGCAACTGGAAGAGGAGTGTCGCGTAACAACCCAAATAACGGCTGCGTAGGTAGGAGTATGAGTTTTAGGATGAAGTGACAAAATACTGTCAATACAAGATGTTTCTTTGTTGTAAACGTAGATGCGGTTTTCTGCAATTATAGAAGGAAAACAAATTCATACCTGACCTGCCTCTGTTGTTGTGTTCACAGGTGGTCCTTTGGAGTGGTCATGTGGGAAATTGCAACTCTTGGTCAGTGTTATTTTAATATTCTGTAATAGGTCACGTTCGATAGGTCAAAATTCTGTTTGTCTCTCAATTCCCAAAAGAGGCTTGGATTCGACGAAAACAACACCAAATATAGAAGTCTGTCCCTGAAGCCTCGGAGCCGTGTTAGAAATCGTAAATCCATTCCCATTATTATATTTAAGAGAGCTACACCTGTAATTATCCTTTACTTTCTTTCAGGTAGAAACACACAGTTTTGAGTTTGCAATACATGCTTCGGTTGACCAACATCCATCTTCAGTTTCGAACACAAATGAACCGCTAGTCGATGTGATATAAAAGAGAGCTTGATGGAATATATGAATACCAAAATGAAAACGTTTATGTGACGCACTAGAAAATACAATGACAGAAAACCAATAGGTATTTAACACGGAAAGTTGAAATGAAAGTGTTACATGATTAACTTGCTTGTTTAATGAGGGGTTTTCCCAACAAATGTGTAAAGCTTACTTGATTTTCATTTGAAAAAACTTGCAGGCGGCGTCAAGGAAAGAAAAGCAATGATAAACTTCTTTAAAAATTGAATGATCATCGCCGTTAAGAATAAAACTAAGATCAACTAAAGCAGTTGTTAAAATACCGCCGAAAAATCAGGCTTGAACGGGATTCGAACCCGTGGCCTCATTGGGTTTTATTATTAATTATTATTATTTATGTTAGTTGATTTCTTCATTTGCTGGGAGCATTAACTTTCTTCCTATGCTTTCGGACTAGTACTGCACTGAACATTCGCCATGGTAAAAATCGCCAGCAGAATGGTCGCAGGACTGTTTTTAGGAGGAGGTATACCACAAAAGAACGGCGTAACTTTTTATGGAAGAATGCCAGTTATATTAGAAAGCTACATGTCATCTCAGGGGAGTGCACGCCCCCTGCACCCCCTCCTTATCCCCCTGCTGAAATTGTTTCTGTCATTGACTCGCATCGATTTGCGAGTCCTTGCGCGCTTCTAGCTTTACGTCGACGCATACGGCCCTCATATGGGATCATTTTTATGGCTTCTAAGGAAACAGCGCTTGGGATTGCACGGATCATGTGATAAATAAGGTATATTTATATATAAAATGCTTCTAGGGATTCTAACAGATTTTTGTTTTAATTTTCAAGGTGGCTCACCCTACCCATTTATAAATAACGCGGACATTATCAGGCTTCTGAAGACTGGTTACAGGATGGAACAACCTGACCTGTGTTCGAATAAATGGTAAAAATTGCGTCTTAAGATCCATCTTAGTCATGGCCAAAGTCATTGCTTTGTTAGTCTTTTGCAGCAATCTTTTGCAGCCGTTAATCATTTGCAGCAATATTGGTACATCTCTGTGAACTAAAAACAGAGAAAAAACAAATAAGCAATAGGATTTTTGTTCAGGGAAACGCAATGGATCTGTTTCTTGAAATGTCTGTTCTCCGGCCGGGTTCTTGAAAGCTGTAAGGCCGGAAAAAGAACAAATCTGTGATGGTCCAAGTCAATTCTGACAAATAGGCTCGTTGCGTGCCCCGATTGTCCACCAACCAATGCTACTGCAGCTCTACAATTTGATCAGAACTGGAATCCAATCATTTCTAAGGTTACTTATTTTAAAACTTCATCTGTGTGCATAAAGCGTTTCTGTAAACACTTGAACGCATCAGTGAGGGTTCCAGCCTTGAAACGGCTCAGTACAGATCTCCCGGCACACTCCATGCACAGTTTCGTTTGCTGTGCAACTTAGTTTATGAGTATTACGAATAGCCCAACAACGTTTTTTTGTTGTTTCTGTAAATCCATTAAACAAGCGCAGTGCTGGGAGAGGCCCTTTCTGGAGTTGTGATACGGTGATGTGAAATTGAAAAAAAGTAAATGAAAAAATACAAAAAATTAAACAAGCGCATTATTTTTAAAATTTCCCTCTTCTCTTCTTTTAGTTACTCTGTGATGTGTGATTGTTGGAAACAAGACCCAGATGAGAGGCCGAGTTTTCAACAACTTCTGGACACAATGGAGAACGTTATCCTTCAGGAAGTGAGTTACTTTGATTTTTCCAAACTGGATGAATCTAAGGATTACTATGCGGCTCAAGAATCGAGGTCAGAAGGCACTGGCTGCTCCGAGAACACCTTTCTTTAGAGAATTCTGGACACTGCTTTCGTGGAGAAGTTCGTTGCGGGTTACCAAGCTTGCTCAGAAGAACTGTCAAGAAAAGCATGATTGAAAAAAAATGATTATCTTAATGATTACCTACCGACACCGAAAACCGCGTAAGAAGAACCCCTTGGCACCCAGGGTAGGCAGCTCTGATACGGCGACTCAAAGTTGCTTGCTAGTACAGTGCAGAGCGATAGCATCTCGTCCTAATTACCGATACAACATATCCTGGTGCTTCGATCACAACACGATAAACTGCCAGCAGTGTCTCTTTTGCTCGGAAGTCCGAGAGCGCTGCTTGCGGCTCACGTGGCTTCGCATTTCACGCTCGCATGCTCACGACCACTTACGTATGCTACGTTCTTCTTTACGTTCTCATGCAAAAGAGAGACTGCTCGCAATCTACCCGTGATAAGTGTCAATAGGGTCTGTCGGATTATGCCGGCATAATTTTGTACTATATCTGGAGCATCAGACATAATGCTGGCATAATACTAATATTTTTGAAGCATAATGCCGTTGTTTCGGAAAATTGTGAGAAGTTTATGCAAATTTTGCCAGCAATTCGCTCTGGCATGTACAAAGTTGATAAAAGCGATGTAGCAGCTCTCGTAAGGTCTCACATGAACGGCTTGCAACCTTTGAGAATACAATAGAACAAACAACAGAAACAATGCCCCCTAACCACAAAACAATAACAGCTGCTGCGACGACGACAAATAGAATTACAAGCTTACGGGAGCTGCTACACAACTAGTAAAAAGTGGGAATATTTTAGGAACTTGATACCTTAGACTCGTACCCAGTGCGTTTTCGATGCTGTTAGTTTTTGGCTCATCAAATGCAGGTTAATTGGAGAAAGATCTTTCACTTGCTCATCAAATGTTTCACTGAATAATTATTGTCTAACATTTCTTTCAAAAATGAAAGATAAGGAATGTTTATTAATAGGCACAGGCCTATCGGGGGTGGGGTGGAAGTGTCATTTTAGTACGGCATAATTTCAGCATTATACCTCCAGTCGAACATACTTTTGAGCATAATACCCTTGTTTCACGGGTGATGCCTGAAGCATAATACTATATTTTGCGAGCATAATCCGACAGACTCTACAATAAGCGATCCCTTTATTCACAGCGAAAAATCAAACGGAGGCAACCAAAAATATTTGTCCGGCTATATAATAGTTTTAGCTAACAAGACTCTCCTGCTTCTCAAATAAAAATATTACTCCTAAACCGGTTATCCATCTGCGTGGTTCAAAGCATATTGTATCTATATTTTGTAAAACACCCGATGACCATCTATTTGTCATTTGTATTGTACTCATAAATTTAATATTAGAGAAAAAAGCTCCTACATTTGAATTGTGTATAGATGGGCTGCGTTGCATTTATTAAAAAGTAAAACAAAACTTAAGGTCTCTTTGCTTGTCTTAAGGTGAAATCACAGTTGAGATGTAGCTATCATCGAGCCCTGATCTCCAAAGTGAACTGGAATTGGTTCATTTCCTGATTGTCCCGTTTTCCGACGGAATCATTTGCGTTCCGCATCGGGAATGATTTGCGGTTTAGGATCATTTGCAGTCCTATTTGGGGATCATGTCTTGTTAGTCAGGAGTCAGTGTATTATTACAGTCGGGAATCATTTACGGAGTTGTACACCCTACCCCTTTTTGTACATCCGGGGATAACTCCCAGAAAAATCGGATTTGGGGGGGTAGGGGGTGGGGGGTGAGTGTGGCCCGCTTCCCCTTACACCATGAGTGTGACCCTTACACCATTTAAGGCCAAAATCTGTGTTTTAATTTCTCTACCTTATTTAAGACCTGACCCTCGAGGGTTGTCCAATACTCCGACAAATTCAGTTAGCATTGTATTGTACATAACAATAGATTAACAATACAATACAGTTGAGAACGACGCAAAACAATAGAACACAATACAATCCTATGCATAAATTTGTCAGAGTATTGGACAAGTATGTGACCCTCAAATCAATACCCTATTTAAGAGCTCACCTGGCCTGGCCCTTGAATTAATATCTTGTTTCAAACCTGTCTCAAAATTGGTTACCCATTTCAAACGGATGTTAAGGGCAATGTAAAGGGCTTTTGTTGATAGTTTTATCGATAATGAGTAGGATATAGTGATCAAGGTTTTGCCTTGAAAATAGCAAGTATGGGATAGGGTAGGAGTTTTGGTGCTTAGCCTGTAATCGAGCTGATCATGATCTAGTACAGTGTAAGGGTTTCAGTGTCCCAGTGGTACACCTCTACCCAAAGATTTAAAGAATACTCCCTCTCCCCGGGGTTAGATCCCTCGCGACATCGCTAGGAACAGGAAAGAGCCCATATCCTCGTATCATTAATTTTTAGAGGCACGTGGAATGAAGGTCGTGGGCATCGAGGCACGTGGCACTCGCGAATTTATCTGCCTGACCGGGTTATGTGGCAATAGCTCTGTATATCAAAACGCTGGGTCCATTCCCGCCTGACTAGTCGTTCCTTGCAGAGGTGATTGGAACGTTGACGGCGTAAGTGCAAAACATTATTAACATTTTTTTTAAAGCGTTATTACCAGTTGTGTCACTGAACTAAAGGTTTTTACTTGATCTTCTGGAGGCATGAAACTGCAATCATCATTGAAACATTCGAGTTTGCAAAATCAATCTCTTTTTAAAATTTGGGGCCAGAATTGAGCGCTCAACAGGGCCAACAACTTATCACCAGTACAATTAAAAATATCGTTTTCAGCTATGGAATCATGATTAAAATATAGAATAATTTCCTGTAGTCAGAGCGCTATTAATAAAAATGTTTTAAAAACAATCCCCCTTTTTAAAAAAAGTGGATTATTCCGTTGGTCTTTACTGACCTTAATCAGCCACAGGAGAAATGCAAATTTTAAGCGCGAGAGGTTATATCTTATTCATTAACCTCTCAAGGGAGTAAAATAGTGTCATACATCCTAGCAAATTCTAAGCTAGTTTGAATTTGAGATAATGGCTTTGGATTAGCTAACATGTATGGCATTATTTTAAACCCCTCGAGACCCTAATGAACTTGATAATATTCACATTTTTACTGTGGCTGATGCGGTTTGGTTGAGCCGAACAAAATATTCCTCTTTTTTTAGAAAAAAAAATATATATTACGTTCCGAGTGCAGGAGGTTAATTTACATTTTTATCACCAAAAGCTGCAATGTAAATCAGGTATCGGTAATTCCTTTGAGAAACCGGCTTTTTACAGCCTTTGGGTTAGATCCGTGGTTGTGAAAAAAGGGTTGTGGTTTGGAACCCTCACCAATCCCGGAGTGAAAACACTCAAAAAATGGCAAACACCACAAACCGGTGTCAAAGGTCGATGTAATACAGCAGTCGAAAAAATGCCCTATTCATGACCCTGTGTAACTGCATTCGTTTAGGGTTAGTGGACATAATGACACCGGATTTACAACAAATGAGCATTTAAAAGATGACACTCCACAACAATTAGCACGTTTTATTCTTTTTCTTTTTTCTCTCTTCAACAATGGTTGATACCTCTGCTTTTATTTTCTTCATTTTTAAAAGCATCTTACTTCTGTTTAGCACATCGATGTTGTCCGGAGGGTTAAAGCACACAAGCGCTTCTAGTTCATGGGAGGAACACTCGCGTTCAATGTATAGTTTTTCATTAGTGTCATATCTCCCGGGCAATGGATGATCAACTGAAAAGAAATGCAAAACAAGAACAGTGTCTGGACAAAATTCTAATTTAAATTTTACAAGCAAATGTATTTCTTCATCGTGAACACAAGCTCGCCTTGCGATTCGATAAGGAAGCGAAGCCATGAGAAAAACTGGAAGCATGGCACACCAAAAAAAATATGCATTCATTTGTAAAAAGTGATTCGGCCTGCAGTGATTGGTGATGTGAAATTCACTGTTCAACCAATGAACGAGTTTTTTAAACTTGCCTAGCGTCAGTCTCTCTAACAGGTCTGAGAAGTTGACTTTTAAGCAAAACTTTTGGTTAGAGGTTAGCCGCTCTTCCACGCGATTAACAATATTGTCAATTTGCTTCGCAATTTGATGGTCGCTTGGATCCAGCAAAAGAACAAAGTCAGTGTCGAAACCGTTGATAATTGCTTCGCATTCTTGTCGTCTTGTCGTGCAGAAAACTATCGGCTTGGCCAGCATCTTCTTCAGTTCCTCCAGATCGTCGTTGCATTTGATTTTGAGGAGTTGTTTGTCCGGGTTCCAAATTGAATTCAACTCGTACACGGGCTGGAACATTTGGTTGCAAGAAAGAACAGTCACAACGTTTGGGTTATAAACAATCCAGCCTGGTCGGATCTCAAAATCGAGCAGAAAACACTGCTGCAGCTCTGGTCTGGTGTTCAAAATGTGTGGAAACGACGTTATTGGAAACATTAGAACTTCTGGTTGTAGAGCAGTTTTCATATTTCAATAAAGAACGATGTACATGAATAAGACTGCTTAAGGACGCTACTGAGTGCCAGGAGCTTTCTCTGAATGAAAGAATAGCGTTGTGGCTTTTACAACAATGTAGGTGCCTAATGGACTGTGATTGAATAGATGTTTGGTGCTATTCATAAACAAAGAACAGAAAAGCAAAAGGCTGAGTAATTGAGAACAAACCCTTGTGGTCTGATTGATTTTGATCACTTTGCTTTGGTCTTAAATGGACTCGAGTTTTCCGGTGTTTTCTTTCGTTTACGCAAAAACGGCAGTCACAAGCAAACCATTTTTCTGGAAGCCTTGGTATTTTTTGTGGTTATCAATATAAAAAAGAAATCTACTTCTTTAAATTTTTACAACAAGAAAACTAAACGGGAGACAAATGCGTGCAGCAGTTAAGCAAGTACCGAATTTGCTCGAAATACGGTCCGGCCCCCTTTGGCTGAATCAGAATAAAGGCCAAACAAAACAGTTAATGAAATAAAAACGGCCGCCTTGGATTAAATACAATTCCATTTAATAACAGCAAAGCTTGAAAATATTTTGGAAAAAAAAACTCTAAAGCGTTGCGTCTCAAAGATGCTTATACTACCATGAAGCTAACTGATTTGGGAAAGTGTCTCGTTTTGGCCTTGTCGCGTCATGAGACTAAAAGAATATGAGGCCATGTTTCATTCAAAATGCTGTGTTTGATGTTTTTGAGTACAAGCCAGAGAGGATGCTGCCCTCAAACAAAAAAAATGCAAACAACAAGTCGATTAAGAACTTCAATGAGTCTCTAGTGTAGGCAGATATGTCGTTGATACATACAATGTTAACTGAACCGTTTTTTTTCT
>CM042754.1:19551073-19553573 GCA_022496165.2 Catalaphyllia jardinei
CGACGTTTAAACCGGGCCTTAATTACATCACTGTGAGTATTGTTAATTGACTTGCCTTCCTATTGTGAGGCGTAGTGTAGCAGCTATTATTGTTTTAGGGCTAGGGGCAATGTTTCTGTTGTTCAATTTGTTCAATTTGTTCTACTTAGCACCATTATGAAAAAGTATGATTTTCCTCTCACACTTTGGAGTTTTATTGTGCTACCCACACATACCCACCTCCGCACGGCGCAAGTAAAAACAAGCAAGCATAAACATAGCATAGCCAAGTGTGAAAGTGCTAATATGATTAAATCTTACTGTTATCAAAATGTGAAAATACAATAAATTTGCGTTGCCGTTTTCGAAATACAAGCCCCTAAAGCCCTGGCCAAACAGCCGGCAAGTGGACGCAAGTGGACGCAAGTTGAACTTGCGTAGAGACTTCACAAGAACACGCAAGTCGCAAAAAAAAAAAAACATTTTAGGCAGACTATCCTCTATTTTATTGGCTAATAATAGGTTAATGGACGTCACTCAACTTGCGTTGACTAGGGAAAACCTTTCGTGCAAATTTGATCTCGACCAAAGTGAGCGCAAGTCATCGCAAGTCAACGCAAGTGCACGCAAGTCCTGGCCAAACGGAGTGGCAAGTAGACCCAAATTTTCCATTTGCGTCTACTTGCGACTCCGTTTGGCCAGGGTTTAAAGCTCTAATTAAGGGAGTTTTTAGCCGGTCATACTGTTGCAAATATGGTAACGTACTGTGTCACGATAATGATAGCAATGTATTCACCAATGATTGCACAGGTTTTTGGATACCATGATTGTAGCATCAAGTCATAGAGTGGTAACATGTTTTGAGTCACCTTAATAAAAGGATTAAAAGGCTTTTAAATCCTTATCATGTCGGGAAAAAGAAGCTATCAAAAAGTGAACTCACTGATCTGAACTGAATTATTTTAAATTAATTTTGAACTTGAAGCGATTCAAAGAGTATATAATAGCACATAGTTTACGAAATGGCCCCGTGGCCCAATGGATAAGGCATTTGACTACGAATCATGGGATTCCAGGTTCGAATCCTGGCCGGGTCGTTCATGAAAATATTTTTTAAAGAGTTTCTATATTATCTTTCAACTGGAGCCATGCATCTTTGTATAAGCATTAGGGCGAAAACATAAATCGTAAAACTAAAACGTCAGGGACCTCGGAGGGGAAGGGCCTGGTAGGGCCGCGACCCCACCACTTTTTTGCGCCCCCACCCCCACGTTTTGCGCTAAAAAGAAAAATATTTAAAATAAAAAAAAGGTTTGAAACGAGTTTTAAATTGTCAGCCCTCCCACTTTTCACCTTGCTCCGCGGTCCCTGGACGTCTTACTACTTCGAAAATTATTTAATTCGCTTCACACTTAATGTAAGAGCGACCGTCTTGTTTGACATGAAGCCATTTTTTCTCTTTTCTTCTTTAATTTTTCAACGATCCCGGGCTGTAGGAGAATCAGCGAAGTGATCAGGCGCGTGTAAACTTATCGTCAAGTTATTGGATTATCAGTAACATTTCATAGCACTGTGAGATGGATTTTGACACAAGAAATCTTATTTAAATGTAAAGTATTGCATTCATTACCCGTCAGGCCCCGTGGCCCAATGGATAAGGCATCTGACTACGAATCAGGGGATTCCAGGTTCGAATCCTGGCGGGGTCGCGCATTTGTTTTTGTTTGTTTGTTTTTTCTTTTTTCGAAAAAAAAAACAGCAACAAATGGCGGTCTCTGCACGATCGGTTTTCGTTATTTTCAACAACACGACAAGGAAACAGAAAGATTCGAAAAATGAATAAAAATCGTATCTGCCAACTGATCGTTCCCAGGGGCCTGGCTTGGGGGCGGGGCGGGAAAAGATGCCCCCAAGCAAGGGAAAAGGCCCTATGAACGAGGTTGCGTCTCTGCCGCTTTGCCTTGGTAAAATCTAAGAAGAATGAAGAACAGCTCAGGGAACTTAAGGACTAAAAATTAGTTGGTTTCTCTAAAAAAAGTTTTTTGACAATTCCATAATTTATACACTCAGGCACTGATTTTTCATTGAGCAAGGGGGGGGGGGGGGGATTGTCCAGTTTAAATCCTTCTACCAATCATTTTGGAGCATAACTCCACGAAACGTTCAAAAGGAAAAGTTCCGGAAACGAGGCTGCGAAACGTTTATCAGTGACGAATCTAGGCCTATTGGACGTGGGGGGGGGGGCGCCCCCCCACACCAGTGTTGCTTCTCACCAAAAGGATCGCGGCCTTCAAGACGAGAATGTGGTTGCTATCATGGTTTCTGTGAGTGCGTTTCATTCGGCCAAAAATTTAGATTTGAATTTCCGTAACTTCGTATGTCGAATGGAACGGTATTTTCCACCAGGCCGAGCCGATCTCGTTCCATTTCAGCTTGGGCACATCTCCCGCCAAGATTAACTCGACACAATGCTGAAGTTTCATGATGCAAAAAAATTTTATGATTAAAAAAAAATTAAAAA
>CM042754.1:19558573-19581073 GCA_022496165.2 Catalaphyllia jardinei
GCTTGAGTTAAGCGTTAGAAGAGGCCAAAGCAACTTTAGTTCTGTTTATATTTTTTGTTAGCTGCGAAGAAAAAGACTGTTATCGTGATTTTTCGATAGAACAGGCTGGTTTTGGCAGCCGCTCAATTTTGCGAGCGCAGCCAGTGTATGCAATGGCCTCAAGCAAATATTTTTTTCGGAGCTTTTTCTATTTTTGAGTCGGGAGGTATAACAAAACACTTAATGACTGGCCCCTCGGGAAACAGTGAGTTTTGTTTCCCCTCGACCTCAATGTTCCCCTCGGCTTCACCTCGGGGAACATTGAGGGTCTCGGGGAAACAAAACTCACTGTTTCCCGAGGGGCCAGTCATTAAGTGCTTATTATTTCACGTTGTTGTTCTGCAGAGGACGGCAAAGAAATGTACTAAGACTCAAAACGCACGTGCACAGCTATTGTTTTGCTCATTAAACCTTTTGTTTGGTGACGCTTTCCTCGCCGTAGCGATCGTGGTTTGCTAAAACTCCCTAATGGCAGGATCGCGCGTAATTGGTAGGGAAGCAACCGGAGTGTCCTTGGCTGGATAAAACAGTTTCATTTGAATGGCTGATAGAAGAATTACGTAATAATCATGCAGACCGATTATCCAGGCAATTAACAAAATTATTGAATAAAATATTGTTACCTCTGTTATTTAAGTGAAATCCACTCCGATTTAGGTCATTTATCGCGATATTCTGGTGCCGGACGAGTTTCCAGTTGTTTTGATTACATAATTTCTTCGGCTTCTTTTTTTACAGTTTTCACTGAATCACTGGAAACGTTATTCGATCTTGTCACCAGTTCCGATAATATAATCCGGGCACTTGTTTCACTTTCAATTTTCCTTGCAAGTTCCACAACATTGTCAACGACCACATTCGGATTCCTACATGGAGAAGGATCAGCTGAGGATTTTTCTCCAGCCTCATACCGGGGTTGAAATGCCAAATAGAACAGAAAGTTTCCGTAATTTCGAAATTTCCAGAAAAAAGGACAACCTCGAGAGGTTGACCTAAATTTTCGAAACGAATTTCGGAAAACTTTGTTCCATCCATCTTGATCTGGAATCTCCGGAAATTTTGGTCGAATGGAACGCGGGCTGTTTTACCCTGAAAATGTGGTTCTAACTGTTTCAAGTCTGAATGATTGCACTACAGTGCAATCCAAAGTAGACGCGAGAAAATTTCGGACAGAACTACAAAATAGCCCGAAATTACCTGGCATACAAGCTAGATTATGTCGTAATGCAAATAAGAAACAACAACTGTAAAAAGGGCAAGGGTTTTAATAAAACCTCGTCATTCAAGTAAACAAATAGAGTCTGATAAAACATTTATTGGGAGTGATTGTTATTAAATTGAAAATACAATTTATTATGCATTGCTATTTCTACGTAAAGTCGATTTTGCGGTGTATAAATCTCTGTGAATACAAAACGCCACTTGCTTGTAGTGCATACCGTTCTTACACTAGTTTATAAAAATTGTATCCGTAAATTCTAACGACTTGATTTCTGTTGGACCCAACCAATCAAGACAGTGAACACACGTTGCCATGTCAGCGCCATTCTTGAAAGCTGATTGATTGACACGGGTTACGAACGACGGCCTTGAAAAAGTTAGGATAAAATATTCAATACTAGAGTCACGGAGCTATTTCATGACAAGAAAAATGACGCTTATTACAAGCGTGACCTAGAGCCCATCATACGATTCAAATCGCTACTTAAATTATCTCATCCATAGAAGAAATCCAATCTCTAGCTTCCCGTCTATTCTTACATAAACTTCTCAAGCTTTGATTTGCACTTTGGTTTTAGCAATTAAATTGTTCGTACTACAGTAACTATGAACTGCAATTCTACTCAGCGGAGCCAGAGCCTCTCGGGTCGGCCTGTTGCAGTTTAAGAGTTCTTCTGCGGGAGTTTGATTGTCACCTGACAAGACAAAGTAAAATAATATTAACTATAACGAAGCAGGTAGCGCTTTTTTGTTGTTTCTTTTGGAGAGAGAGAGGCAGTCGGGTAAAGCATACGGCAATGACATGTTTACTGTATCCCGCTCAACATGTTTACTGTATCCCGCTCAAGAAGTCAAGACAAAGTAAAATAATATTAACTATAACGAAGCAGGTAGCGCTTTTTTGTTGTTTCTTTGGGAGAGAGTAGTAGTAGCCAGCACTGACGCTGTGTTCATATAGTGACACTTCCTGTCACGGTACCGTGTACAGATGCACTGTTCAACTGCAGGGATAAAAGGATGGGAAGGGGAAATGAAAGGGAAGGGGGTAACCACCCGTCTGACTACACAGGTCCGTTTGCCTTTCTCCGCTATTTCTGCTCTTGTTGCCTATACGCTACAAAACAATTCATTCTTTCTCTTTCTAATGGGCGGACAGGAGATTAAGGGGGCTGACACTTTGGAGAGGCGTGCACTGTTACACCCCTCTGACTCATTACTGAATCCTGTTCACTACAAACACATTCCAGGGAAGGCTATATGATTATAAAATTTCTTCGCTGAACGCTATCGACGGTAAACTACAAAACTTGTGACTTACCGTTTTCACTTCAGAATACTGCTCCAGACCATATTCACCTCTGAAAACAAAAACAAATAAATATATGCAAGATCTGGAAGGCCAGGGACTAACAGCGACATTTAACCAAGGCTTTCACTCTAGTAACTCCCGACGGTTTCAACCAAACCATCATCTTCTCTTCTAAGAACTAACACAAGTAGGTGACAATTCAAACAAGCTGCGTGACGGTATGCGAGTCTTGAAAATTAAGCCTAAATTTTACAAGTTCGTCATTTGTCAGTAATCTGTATCAATCTTCTCCATTCTTAACCATCCTTGTTTCTTGATGGGTTATCATCATTTCTTTAGTGTTTTTCTACCCTAGGTGCCAGAGGTTTTTTCTCGTGGGCGGACGCTCCTCGCCGCTGGCGAGGGAGAAGACCTCTGGCATCCAGGGTAGTGTTTTTCTATCTTATAGGACTACTATTTTCGGGTTTCCTTTAATTCAAATGAAATTTTGTACAAGGCCAAAATAGGTAAACATGTACCATGTCTGAGTTGCTCCAAGAGCTACTAAAGCGTTTCCATGGCAGTCATTTTTTCCCAAACAATGCCGAATGGCATGGTTGCAAGAGAAAAGAAATCGATTTCCAAAGGGTGGTAGGTTTTTCCTTGGGAGCATCTACACACGCTGTCACGTCATGTAATGCTGTCGCATCAAGAAGATCCATGCTCACCAAACATTAGCTTTTGCTGTTTTTTTCACTTCTTTTCCAATAAAGGAATTCAACAACAGTACAGGACATGCAGCAAAATACCACACACTAGAAAAACAGAACTCACAGTTCTCTTCCTGATCCTGACATTTTGAAGCCACCAAATGGTGCGTGAGAATGGAGAACATCGTAGCAATTAACCCTGCAAAAATGAATGAGTTACAAAAACTGCATGGTTAAAAATTTCAATCGCCGTAATATGTCGGGGACCAATTGGGCAATCTCACTTCGGCAGCTTAAGGGGAACAGCTTTCCTTGATAAGGGTTATTGCTTCAACTGCTATTAAGGTTAACATTTACCTCTAGAAGTACCTCATGTCCAAGTGATGTAGTGCGCCTGGTTTAAACTGTAGATACCTAAACCCTTAGGTGATTCGGACGCTTGCGTTTAAGAGGTCAAGTAAAAATTTCACTATTAATTTTATTTCAGACGTTTTGGTATAGTGTGATAGCCAGCTTCATAAGCTTTGATTTAATATGGGGGTCTAGTATCTACAGTTTAAAATGGGCGCGCTACATCGCTTGGACGCGAGACCCTTCTAAAGGTATAAGGTAACCTCAAGAAACTAGAAATTACTTTCTTCCACGTAGTTTGCGAAACTGACTAGATGATCTATTGTTAACAATGATTTCATCTCAAAATTACAGTTTCAGCGAAACATTTTACAGGGTTGCCAATTATCACGCGAGTGGGCGTCAAAATCCCGTCGTATAGCAGCTCAAACTAACTGACAATATTTATCATGCCGGAGCAACATTAGCCTTCACAGAGGCACTTTCGTAATATAATATGTAAACTCAAGCCAGTAACATAATTGAATTGTCTATGTAAAACGACGATATTATTTCCTCCAAACTTTACCCGAACCCTAAAAAAAATTGGAACATCTTCGGAAATATCCCCTGACGTCTTCGAATATGGTCGGATCGTCTTCGACAATTCGTGGACTCCAAGGTAAAGTGCCAAAGAAAAATTGGGCAGGTATATTTTGCGAATTTGCTTTTGAGTAACGGCTGTTTTACAATAACTGCGGAAATTTTCGCGCTCTCATTGACTAATTTGGAATCATTGTCAGTGAGCGGACAGACCGAAAATATATAATTTATTCGATGTTGTTATTGTAAAAAAATAAGATGAGGTCAGTTTTTCACGCGCCTGTCCTGTTATTCACAATGACTTCGTCATAACATTGTCAAAATAGTATGCGGATGCACTCAGCTATCGCCTCGTGGATCCACAGGTATTTTGATAATGTTATGACAAAATTCATAATCAATAACGGGACAGACGCATGAGGAAGTGACCTCGATTTGTTAACTAGATTATTCCCTCACCACACAGTGCCCGCGCGGACACCGGAGACGACAGTATTCATCTTGTCAATGTCTTTGGTGAACACGGCCGCTGCCAAGCCATATATGGTGTTATTGGCTCTTTCGATCAGTTCATTCATGTCCTTGAACTTCATAATCTGCATCACTGGTCCGAAAATCTATTACAGGAAAAACATGAGAACTAGAGTTAGCGTAAAAACTATTAGTCCACCAGCAGTCAACCTCGTGATGGTAAAACTAAATCTTAAGTAAAAAACAAAAGTGAGGTGAACGATTAAAAAAAAGAAACAACTTGCACGTGAAGACTCTAGTTTCACGATTCAAATTCTCCGTCAGAGGGAAAGCAATTCCTATTCTCCGAAAAGGTCGCGTTTTGTCAGGTAAGTTGACTTCTCAAAGTATCCACACGCCAACATGCTGAAGTCACACAGACACACTCGGGCATTTAAAACTGAAAGTATCGTAGACTCTTTGGTTATTTCCCCGTCCTCCCCTCCCTTGTGGTCACGACAAGCGTCACTTTAACACTGCCGTGCAGTCGGTTCCATGTTTATCCGCGTACTCCAATTGGACACACGTTCCCCAACAATTGTCACTAGCTACGCCCTGACCAGTGAAGGCTTTGGGTTTTAGGGACAGACCATTATTTTTTTTTTTGGCGGGGGCACTGGGCAATTTTCTGGGTCAATTTTTTTTTCTCAACTTTAGGTTGCGCATGATTTGTTTTGGTGCGTAACAGCTTGCGCAAGAATGTTTTTAAAGTCAAACACAGGACCTGGATACTAGAAAGCACTTGCTCGATTTTTTTCCCATAGCCTCCTTTGCACGAGTCATTTTCAGCCGTTTTGACTGTGCAAGCTAGGAAATTGCTTAAACCCCTCTACCTCAAGAAATAATGGTCTGTCCCATATATTAACCACCTTGCAACAGGCTCCTTTTTCCACGGGCTTGCAAAATAGGTGGCTCAATTTGCATGTCACCAACAGACTACCTTCCCCGCTTTGCAGGCGGTTATTATTTTGCCCGAGCTTGTAGCTGGTAACGCGATAATTGCCAGAGGGTCACCTCACTTCTTTTCCTAGCAGTGTCCCGTTCTGAACATATTTTTAAATTTCGATGCTCTATAGATACCTCTTCTTTGGCAATCGTCATGTCATCCTGAACATCACAGAACACGGTGGGCTGGATGAAATAGCCCTTGTCGCCATGTTGTGCGCCTCCATACACCAGATTCGCTCCTTCCTTGTTTCCACTGTCTATCAGCGACATTATCTTTCCGAATTGCTCCTGGTCCACCTTTCACAAAGAGAACGTTAAGTGTCATCAATCGACAACAGACGCTGAGTTTATCTTTGCGCACGGTGGCTGCGTCCGCAGTACGAGCGGAAGTCAAAAACGAGCTGTCCTACCGAAATGACACGATAATAGTCCTTTTCTTCGTAGCAAACAAAAATAAAGATAATGCGTTGCCTTCTTTTCATACTTACGTCAAGAATGTCTTTATTCTGCAGAGGAAGAACAAACTTTGTTCCAAATAGCGCAGCTATTACTTTACCTCAACTTGGACACAGTAGACGAGCGAGTTGCCCGACGCGAATGACATAGTGTTGGCTGGCAGATACAAAAAACGTTTCGTATTCTGACATGGTTTTTGGATTTATGGAATAATAAACCCGCATTTCGTACATATTCAATGCCGTCTCCAGTGAGAAACGTTGCCCGACATCAGTGCGTTTCCTGTGAACATACATTTGACATCAGGACAGTAGTTTTCCCGTCTACTGAATTCTGATTGGTCAATTTATATATCATGCCCACCAGCCGTGGGCATGATATGGAGTTTCGTTTCTTACATGAGTAATTCCTTGATTCATTAGCGATTTCGCCTCACCAACGTTATCTGATCTTCTGTACCTGTGGTCCTTGCTCTGTCTTGAGATCAAACGGGTTACCGATCACACGGCTCTTTGCCCTTTCCACGCTCCTCTGCACAAACTCGTCATAAATTGATTCCTCCACAAAGGTGCGGCTCCCAGCGCAGCAACATTGACCCTGGTTGAAAAACAGGGCAAAATGGCTCAGGCTGACAGCATCATCCAGATCAGAGTCGGCGAAGATAATGTTAGGGCTCTTTCCTCCCAGCTCCAACGTGACATTCTTCAAGTTACTTCTCCCCGCCGCTTGTTGAATCAACTGTCCCACCTGTGAACAAAAAGCACATATGTAAACCCCTGTGCAAATATTGACAAGTCTCATTCCTTAGTAAACTGTACCAGTGAACTTCTAATTTGTTTGGGGTTTTTTTTGGGGTACTCGTTAGGCTCGTCACGCAAGGAACAGTTATTCACGAACTTCGGGACGATTGCCTGACGATCCCACAGAGCACCTAAGACCGCGAGCCTTTCGGTCCCTCTGGTCGGACGCTATTTTCTGAACACGCGGAGATTATCCTCATATTAGCCGACCAGCCAACCGCAAAGTTTTATTCAGCAAGAGAACTAAAAGAAGTTCTTTCTCATGTTTCTTGGGTAAACAAATTTGTGCGATCTTACTGATCGAAAGGTGTATTTAGATTAGAGAGTGCGAACAGTATTAGTATTACGTCTTCTTCGAGACAGTTCTGATCAGACTGGCCCATGTACCAATTGGCAACCATTACCTCACTGGAACCAGTAAAGGCGATCTTCTCGATATCCATGTGTTCTGCGACTGCCATCCCTGCTGTCGGCCCATAACCTGGTACGATGTTTACAACACCAGGAGGGAAACCAGCCTGAAAAACAATCAACAGCAAAGGTTTGTCTACTAACCTATTCATTGCATACCTTGCAACCCAATATCCATTTTTGTGGCAGGAAAAGTTTTTACCTGCTACGTTTTGGGTTGTGATCTCAACTAAAGGCAAGGTGAAGCAGCATGGTATCTAGTAGTTTGGGTGCTGGAATCTGGAGGTTGTGGGTTCAATTCCTTTTCTGACCACTTACCTGAAGTTGTTTCTCAGTGGACCCTAGCTCAACTCCTCGGTCACGCTTGTCTGCCTCCGACCAGTTGGGATTTCTACGTTTAGTTGATATATTCCTTTTTTAGTTTATTAGTGAAGCCCATCAACCACTCTAAACCATTCAGCATAAAGGATCAGTGCCGTAAGCGCAATTGTTTACATTTCCATAAATCTCAGGGCAGGTGAAACAAAATTCAAATCCACTTGCCTAGTGGGCCAGTAAATGTCAATGTAAATGTTTTCAATCGCGTCCACTTAAATATTATTGCCGACGTGACAGCCAGTACATGGCAATCAAACACAAACAAAGAATGCTTGGATTCCTAACTAATCAATGCTTTGAACTCCGTGGTTAACTAATCTCGCAGTCTATATAAAAATAAATAGCTTCTTATGACTCACAATTACCATTTATCAAGCTGACATTTTCGTTCAGACACACAAGATTACTGAGGCTAATTCCTATTGCCCACCAGGCAACTGAGGAAAATTTACTTGCCCCAGGCAAAATTACACCTGGTTTTTTTTCCTCCCCTGTCACTTGACTTAAAAAGATGCAATTGTCATCAAATTTATGAAAACTGTAGTACATGTTTCAACCACGAATGAGGATGCAACCTAGCAGCTCTTTGGAAACCTGTGAATGATTATGCACAGGTTATTATTTGAGACCACGCACTTGCCAAAAATGGTCTATGGCTGAAGGAAGAAAAACGTTTTTCCTTAATTAATGGATAACGTACACATCAGTTTCAGACCTCTAGCATGATTCCTTCCTGTCATAACATCCAATTTCACCAGTATTTAGTTTTTAAATTGATTTTTTGTTTGTTTATTTGTGTTTTTTTTTTCTGCCAACAGCTTGTTTAATTATCACTTGTACATGAACAATGTACATGTACATTTATACATTTGAACCTACTGTTTGTCAAGATTACCTACATGTATATTAGTGCCAGATAGTTAGCTAGTAATTAAACAGGACCTACAATGTATAATCTGCAAGTTTGATTGGTCATTGCATCATATTCGGCCAGATCAATCTAGTTCGACATATTTTTTTGGATCCTACAGTACCTCAGCAATGAGTGATGCCACGTACAAAGCAGTCAGTGGTGTCTGTTCTGCAGGTTTCATTACCACCACGTTCCCAGTACACAGGGCAGGGCCGAGTTTCCATGCCTGCATCAAGAGTGGAAAGTTCCAAGGAATCACTTGCCCAACAATGCCAATAGGTTCGTGGCGGGTGTAGCATAAGAAATCACCATCTGAAAGAAATTAAGCACAATCATATTTATTGATTTTAAAAATCACTGGAATGAGAAAGGAAAAGGTATCTGTTAAATATAATGGTCTGACATCTATACTACACACATGAACTTTTATAGCAGGAAACGAAAAGAGTGGGGTCCCTGGGTGGGTTTCTATCAAGGGTTACCAAGCCAGTGTAAATTTAAGAAATAGAAAACTTGTACTGTGTTTCTATCAAGTTTTATTATAAATCTGCAAGCGCTCTATCACGAATGCCATTCTCTGATTGGCTACGCTACTCACTATCTATTTAACAATTTGATTATGAGCGCGAGATTTCTATTGCGAGTCAAGTATCATGCATAGAAATCAAGAGCGAATAATCCAGTAATAGCTCACTTTGGAAAAGAGTGATAGCCTGGGGACGAAGTCGCACCGCAAGCGCTTATGGGATTATTTGGGGGGACGCAGGTGAAAACAAACATGGTGGAATTTGGTACGGAATGTCATAGCGTGGATTGTAGTGGTGACAGCATGGTCTTAACAGAACTAGAGATAGCAATAAGATCAAAGTCATCGTTTTAGACGATCAAAAGTCAAGAGAATTGAGAAGAATTCGAACGGCGCGTGCCGCTGTTTATTTATACGATGTTGTAAATAAATACTCGTGAATGCGGACATGGCGAAATGAGGAACTAATGGTTGAGAAATAGAAGAAACGACACTACACGAGGCCTGGAGTTCTGCAGTCTTTGATATCGCATTCGAAAGGGAAGGAAGCAAAAAAAAGAAGTTATTACAACACGGGGTATTCGTATTCGGTCACCCATCCAGATGCGAACCCCGCCTGACAGGGCTTGACTTTGCTGAGCAGACGAGACGTGGCATAGTGACTCTCAACTTGGAAAATGGACCGTCTGTAAATAGTGACAATTTTGATGCTACTGACTTGAGGAGTGGGGTGAATAGGGGTATGCAGATCCGCGGATCCATGTTTTTTTTTTCGCTAGATCCGTCGACCTGTCAGAATTTTTGTTCAAATCCGAAACCACAACCACACTCGTAAACAGAAGCATAAAGGTTCAAAGGTAAACTGGTACATGTGAATGCCACTGTTAATTTCACCCAAATGTAAAGAAGGCAATATGCTTGACGACTACAACACAAAACAAATGTAATAACAGTATAACGCCTGAGTTTAAATGAACTTCTTTCGAAAAAAGAAATAATTTGGATGAACTAGTTTAAACATTCCGACCAAGGCCGAAGAAAGATCTATGATCCAAATTTCGTTTAGGACCCAAGATCCGAACATAAGACAGGCACAATCCGGAATCTGCGTCAGAAATCACAGCTGATCCACGATCCACTGTGTTTTCAAAATCCGCCAATCTGCTCAATTTAAAGCAAAACTTTACAATCTGTTCAATTTTAAAGGCCAAATGCGTCGATCCGAAAACCTACAAAGGTAAGCCCTGTTAATTGGGGCTCGTACCAGGATGGGTGACCAAATACGAAAACCCCGTGTTGAAATAACTCTTTTTTTCCCTTTCCCTTTCGAAGACGATATTAAAGACTGCAGAACTCCAGGCCTTGTGTAGTGTCGTTTCTTCTATTTCTCAACCATTTGTTCCTCATTTCACCATGTCCGCATTCACGAGTATTTATTTACAACATCGTATAAATAAACAGCGGAACACGTCGTTCGAATTCTTCTCACTATTCTCTTGACTTTTGATCGTCTAAAACAATACCTTCGATCTTACTGCTATCTGTAGCTCTGCTGAAACCTTGCCGTGACCACTACAACACACGCTATGACATTCTGCACTAAATTCCGCCATGTTTGTTTTGACCTGCATCCCCCCAAATAATCCCATAAGCGCTTGCGGCGCGACTTCGTCTCCAGGCTATCAATCTTTTCCAAAGTGAGCTATTGTTTTAGTATAAATCTACTAGTCGTTCAAAACTTTCTCTAAATCCTGTTTACAGACACTTTGAAAATGCCAAGAAACGGCCTTCATTTTGCCGACAAGAGTACACTGCTACGCTACTCACTATCCATCACATAATACATAGTGAGTAGCAAAGCCAATCAGAGAACGGCATTCGTGATAGAACGCTAGTAGATTTATACTAATATGTGATAGATAGTGAAATGTAAATTGTCTTTGCTCGGGCCATCATTACGTCAACAGCTCGTGGTAGTTCTGTGTTTCCATTCAGTTATCCAAATACAATTTTTAACCAATCAGTGATGTAGGAACCAAAGGGCTGGGGTGGACCTGCCATGAAAATCCTATGAATCGGCTAGTCAACTAGTTTAGCTCTTTAGTTATTTTGGGTGACCAGCAACTGTACGTATTTTTAATTTATTTCTTGTTCAATTAGTTATTTAGTTAATGTTACAGTTCAAATAAATCTTGTTGTTGTTGTTGTTGTTGTTGTTGTTTTTGTTTTTGTACAGTAAAACAAATTAAAATGATGTTTGGCCAGACAGCTTACACCTAGAGAACACTTGATGTCTTTGTGCAATAGGCCATTTCCAAATTACCTTTTCGTTTAGCCTCGTTTTTAAACCGAGTCTTGGTGCTCATCCTTTCATATAAAAATGAGATTTCATTCACATACAAATTAAACTCATTTTCATATGAATGGTTGTGCACCAGGCCTTGCTTTGATAAAGAGGCTCAAGGCAACTCGGAAATGGGCTATTGTAACATACATACATGTACATCTACACTTCAGTCTATACTAACCAATTGGTATTGTCTTGCCATGAATTTTGTCAGCCCAACCAGCAAAATATCTGTAGCACTTCTTTGTCAACTCCAAGTCAATTTTGAATGAGTCACTGAATGGCTTGCCATTATCCAAAGTCTCCAAACTCTGCAGCAAAAAAAAAAAAAAATGGAATTGCTTTCTTCACAAGAGATTAATAAATACATGATTGTATATTAAACATGAAAAACTGTATTTGACCACATTTGCATTTTAGAACGTCCAACACTCGAGACATTTTTAATTAACAACTAGTCAATCATCAAAGTGAAGAGTGATCATCGCAGTAAATTTTCCAATTTAAGCAATTGGAAAGAAGAAGCCTGAAAAAAATCAGGGCTTCAACGGGATTCGAACCCATGACCTCCACGAATACCGGTGCGATGCTCTACCAACTGAGCTATGAAGCCACACATTGGGAGCAAGGTCAATTTGTTAAGTTCATATTTTCCCGTGCAGTGAAGTGATTTGAAGTATATATGAAATAATTCATATTTGATCACTCTTCACTTTCGTCTACAACCGCAGT
This sequence comes from Catalaphyllia jardinei, assembly GCA_022496165.2. Classification (NCBI taxonomy): domain Eukaryota; kingdom Metazoa; phylum Cnidaria; class Anthozoa; order Scleractinia; family Caryophylliidae; genus Catalaphyllia; species Catalaphyllia jardinei. Next base: position 19,570,786 of record CM042754.1, read on the forward strand.
ACAAATATGAATTATTTCATATATACTTCAAAACTAGTCAGTCATCAGTAATTCAAAATTAATAATAATTGAAAATCCACTTTTCATTGACTGATTTCAGTCTGGAAGAACATATGCGTTTCCCACTCAAAAGCAACCTTTCTTACTGAAAGCTGAACTTACTGCAAGATAAGCTTGGTCACGCTCAATCAAGTCAGCCAGTTTGTTCAAAAGTCTCCCCCTGTCTGATGCATCCATTGTTCTCCAAGGACTGCCCAGTTTAAAGGCCTGCTTGGCTGCTTGTACAGCGACATCAACATCTGCCTAGATATCAGAAAGCATACTATGAAAACATTGCAACAACCCGGCCAGGATCAAACCAGGAGGGGCCAAATGTAGGGTGTAGCAGACCATATTTAGAACCATAAGGCCATCTCACTTCTTAAATTTTACAAATTTAACTACTGACAGAGCTTACAATAAACAGCTCTTGCATTAAGAAAACATGTTAAGCATATACTTCACAATACCTTATCACCCTCAGCTACATCACATATCTTCTCTCCTGTTGCTGGATTGATTGTGGGAAATGTCTTGCCGCTGATGGAGTCCACAAACTGGTTGTTGATGAAAACCTATGAGTGGATTGATTGAGACACAAAAAATATCAATTAACATTATTTACATGTACATGTTACATTGTAGACACACCTGGTGCTGGAACATTGGATTTCTTGTATGTTGGTGAAACATTAAAAAATGAAAGATTGTCCTTAAAAACATTCAATGAATGACAAAATTATTATATATTAAACATCACAGAACTGTTATACCATGAAATATTTCTTATGGAAAGAAGGTCACTAATATCTTGCATTTCCCTCTTTAAAGCAGTATTCGTTGAATCAAATTTCATTTTTGATATTGGTGACTAAGATACTCCACTGGATAATTTCACCTAATTTATGTACCTGGCCCTCTTCAATTACACGACCTTAACCCTTGGACGTACAAGGGTTAAGGTCATGTAACCTTATGTGCCCTAAGGTAGTGTAACCTTATGTGCCCTAAGGTTTTTTTAAGGTTTTGTTGTGGGGATTTTCTCTGCACATCTCTCTATTTCAGTAGCTGTTCATTTATCTTTACGACACCTTTTCTGAACATTTAGTGAAAATTGACCAGTAGATGCATGAGATATTAAAAGGGAAGTGAGGTGTTGTTTGCGGGTTGTTACGAGCTATGAAATAATTCAAATTTTAAAAATGAAATGTTGTAAGCTTTAAGGCTCTGTTCCTGGGCCTAAAACAGTTATTAAATGCAACATTAAGTGGGGGTATGAGTTTGCTTGTAAGTCCGAGGGTTAATAAAAAGAAGTGAATAACAATTCAAAGACGCGAATAACAATTCAAAAACATGTACGTGTACATTTAGCTAGAGCTAGACAAAACCTACCTGGTTGTATTTTACATCAGGGCTGTCATCAATCTTTACCTGTCAAATTAAAAGAACCAGACATAGAAATGTGAAATTACTTAGCAGTGCAAGTTCATTGGTCAGGAATAATCTGGAGCAGGATCAGTGATACTAGAACACTTGGATCATGCTTTCAAAGGGCTGGAGCATGATCAGTGTGATCTTGGATCGATGGATCAAGATCTACAATTGTGGACAAAAGTCCTTGGAACACTGATGCAATTTAACAAATTATGTGTGTTTTACTAGTATTATACTGAGGATTGTCCAATACTCCGACAAATTCAGTTAGCATTGTATTGTATTATATCCACATAACAATAGATTAACAATAGATTAACAATACAATACAGTTGAGAACGACGCAAAACAATAGAATACAATACAATGCTATGCATAAATTTGTCAGAGTATTGGACAAGTATGATTATACTACACTTAAGTTTGAAAAATATAGCACTGCTTTCCTTTTAAAAGTTTTAGTACTAAATCTGTACTTCCCAAACTAAATCTGTAGCTCCCAAACATATTTATATTGCACTTATAAATGTCATCCCTAAACTGTGTCACACACGTGCTACACCTTCAGTCACACCTGGCTCAGAGCTTAAGGAGCTTATAGGCAATTCTCAGACATCAGAATTTTGGCCACAGACAAGGACCTTGGGCCTACTCTTCTGCTGACAGATTGGGTTTGTTCAAAACACTACTCAAAAGCATTTGCAAGATGAACTCTCGGATTCCAAAGTCACACCCAGGGACTGGTATGTCATTCATTTTTAGGTTACTAAGTGTCGAGAGAGACTTATGTCAATCTATCAATGGTTTGTTACTGTCCTAATGCTGCTGGATTCCTGCGCAGTTATGATCACTTTGTCAGGCTAGCTAAATTCTATGTTATCCATGAATTCATAACAGTCCCATGGTGGGAAGGTCTATAGCTATCTCCCACTTTTATATTCCCTACACATCTTAAAATTTGCCCACCTCTGGCACAAAGGTCTACTGGTACTACCTTATGTATTTTGCAACACCTTCCAGTATGCTAGCAAAGTGCATAGCTGCAATACTAGATATGCAACCTAAAAATATTTATATATGCCACATGTAAGGACGAACACTGGCAAACAAATGATTTCATTTAAAGCTATTGATCTTCGGAAGTCTATCTATTTGAATGTGTGCACTTTTTTCTAAAAATATCAAAAATTCCTTACCCTCAGACCAATATTCAAAGTACAGTAACTGTAACTCGTCTCTTAAAATTAAACATCATTCTCCACTTGTCCACTGTACCTCTACTATATTTCACTTTACGACAATTATTATTTTTAACTATGTTATATGTGAAAGAGGTAGTCAATTCAAGAAAAATTGCTTCAAAATGAAAAAATGTATCAACCTTCTACTATTTTGGTATACCCCTGAAGTATAGCTTAATTATAGCAGCTGTTACTTGCACTCCATTTACATCCCAAAAAACGAACCTAAAAACTTGTGGGGGTGGTCAACCATGTCTTCAATAGGAGTGGGTCACAATTTTATGACTTCAATAAACAGATCTTCACAAGAGAATTTTTGTGACAAAAATACATAGAAATACGTATATCAAATACTCACAAAGTATGACATTGTGGGCCAATTGGCACTCTTAGGGAGAAAAGGGTTTAAACACTTTATAAGGGGTTTATTGATGACATTTTTGCTATCTGGGTGGGCCCTAAGAAAACCTGCTCGAATTTCCAGATATACTTGATAGCAAATGTGATTGCATCAAGATCAAGCTTATAAATACTGTATTAGTGACAGTAGCATTTCATTTCTGGATTTATTATAATTATACAAAGACAATTCATCTAGCACACTGCAGTTTTCTACATACTGGTAATGTGCACCTCCAGAAAATATCCATACTCCCCCCACAGAAGGGGCTGGAATTTCCTGGGGTGTGGGGGAGTTCTGTAAGACCCAACAATTTAAAGAAAGTGTAGGGATAGGGGGTCTTAGAAAAATCCCTTCCATGGGGGAGGTATGGATATTTTCTGGAACTACACATTTCAGAAAGCTTTTAACAAGTTTACATATCCCTTTTGAGTCTTTCCACCCTTCTAACCTCAAGGTAAAAAGGTAAAGCCTGCATAAGAGCCAGTTGTGGTCCACCAGGCTGGAGCTTATCCCAGTTTCTATAGTTGAAGCAACTAGGAGTATTTTAATCTACTCCCCCCCTGAATGGGATGCTAGTCCATCGCAGGGTTACCTGTTCAATTTGTATAGGTAATCATACAGTTTCGAGTTCAATTTGGAATTAATTTGCACGAATGAGTTTTTCAAAAAGCTGAAATTGCACTCGCCTTGAAAAACTCACAAGTGCAAATTAATAATTCAAATTGAACAAGAAATACTGTATGATTACTTATTAATACTACAAACATGACAAAATGTGCACAGAGAAAGTGCCGGAAGATGTTTCTTGAAGCCATTTTTTCGCATTTGATAAATTTTTTTTTTAGAGTTTCTGTACAAAATTTTTGTCATTGCTTTACAAGATATCATTGGCCTACAAAATTTCTCATTGTCTTTCTGTAAATCATAATCCAGAATTATGATGTGTAAATTGCACTGGTGTTACAAGTTTTGCACTGGTGTTACACTTGAACTGCACTGCTCTCAACCAATCAGAGTCGAGTAATTTTTTCATGTGTATTATTAGCATAATAATAATGTAAATGCATTTATTGCTCGTGAAATAATAGGATTTACCTGTACCCGTTCACTAACAATGAACTCAAAATTTTCAATACAGCACTTGTCAGCCTTAAGCAGTATTGAATTTTTTTGTTCATCGTTGGTGAACTCGTGCGGGTAAATTCTGATAATTCACTCGCTGAGTGTTTAAACCTTTAAGTAACACCTGGCTTGTTTCCTATACGTAACAACCAGGTAAAAGCTTTGCCTAATGTATTCTCTACAGTTGTGTATATACACATGTTTGTAACCCTTACATGTAAAAACTCCGTGATGAAGCCTGCTATTGTCAGATGAAACATGTAGGAGATTAAAACAATTTTTAGTTCATGCTGCACTGCTCACTGGTTTAACTTCATTAACAAAACAAATGCCCTGAGGTAAAATTGCTATTTTAAAACCTCTGTGGTTTAAAAATTTAAATAACAAAAAAAATGAAGTGAGTTCTTTTATCAAAGTCACATGGTGGCATTCTTAGATGCATGCTATTCACAAACAGGAAGTTTCTGCATGACTTCAGCCAAGGGCATCAATATAACCCCCTACCACTACCCAACTGGTCACAGCATAGACTACAAATCAGTCAGATGTTTAACAGTAATGATTGCCAATCTAGACTTATCCAACCATCTATATATTAAAAGATCTGTGAAATCGGTTCAAGATAATTCATTACGCACTTTATATTCCAGCGCTCTTGATACAAATTATACAGGCGATCTAAACAGCTTTGGTGTCAATATTTCCTTTCATCATATTACAATATGCAAATTTGAACATTGGTGCATTTCACGGTTTTCAAAAAGGAATACCTCGCAAACTGTCCCTTATATCAGTGTTTATGGTATAAACGTTCTCGTTTGCTGGCGTGCTGGCAAATGTTACAAGAACAGTTTCATTTTCGTGAAGCGACGATAGCATCTATTGTGTTGGCTTAACTGCAGAATACCCTGCCACTTATTTGCATCTCATTGAATAAGAATAGAATCTATTGTGTTCTGCTTCGTTCTTCAAAGAACGCCGACCAACGAAAACAATAGTGGCACAGAGTGGCAGGGTATTTGGCAGTTACTCCCAATAACTAGTCGATATTCAATTAAGAGTTGCATTGTGCTCGAAGTTCCTTTCCAGTTTGCGGCTCTTCAAACAGTCGTTACTCCCCAGAATGAGATATTACACCACTAAAATTAAGCAATATCAACATTACATTACCTCTGCCAGCGTGGCATAGGAAAACCTGTTAATAGAGGCGGATGGAACAAATCGGCTCCGGGCTACAACGTGAGAAAGCGACCGGAAAGGAAGACGGAACGCCATGTCCGAGACAGTCGACAACTAGAACAAGAACAACACATTAATTAAGCTTAAAATACACAAAGACAGGGCAGAAAGCGTCAATAACTTGTAACCTAATCATAAGCTTGAGGTTTTAAAATCTTTATCGAAACAAGTCTCATTTCGAGAGCGGACATATTTTCTTTGAAGTTATCGAGTTTGACACCAACTAATTTTTGAATTCTTGTTTGCTCAAAATCTTCTTTGAGTGTGTCCTGGCGTAGTTTACAAGGATTTCTCTACAAGATCCACATGACGGAACATGATGTGACAATGACAAAGCAAATTCTGCTGCACTTCCGCAATAAGCTTATGATTCCCGCTTCGGTAGGTTCTCGCACAGTAAAGATTTAGATTTAGACCCAACTGTATTCTTCTTGGGCAACTTTAAATAACATTCAGCACACACTTCTCTTGCAAAAACTGAGCCCTATAGGAAAACTCAAAATGCTACTAACGATAAGAAAGGAGCCTTGAACAAGATAAAGAAGCGATCTCCCTTACCTTCCACTCTGTACACCTTCGACAATCAGGGATTCTGGAGAACTAGTACCCAAGGTCTTCTGGACTTTACGACTGAGCTTCTCACACCCCCACCCCTTCTCACGATTCTTCCCACATCGGTCGGCGCCCGCTGTGTTGGGTGGTGTTGAGTGGTGTTGAGAATATGGAAAACAGCTTTCTCTAGAGACTTCTAAGGTTGCATGCTACCCTAAAATGGACTAAAAAGTGTGTTTAGTTTTGAGGGGAAATGGTTAAGAAACCCGGACAAAGTTCTTTGTTGTATGTTTTTGCTCGCTTTTTTGGCCTTGACCGTGCACAAAATACAATAGTTGCTTACTCCGTACTGAGGGACTAACGAATAGAAAGGTATTGGTTACGTAATGCATGCATAGTGTATGAGCGCAAGACAAAAGTTTGTGCATGGTCACGGACCTTCCAACATAAATCTTGGCATCTTTGTGTCCGGTATCCGGTCATTTCGCCCCATGGTCATTTCACCCCCAGTCATCTCGCCCCCACCAAAAGCCACTTCGCCCCATAATCGAAGTCACTTCGCCCCATAATCGAAGTCACTTCGCCCCATACAAGAGTTACTTCGCTCCATACAGAAGTTACTTCGCTCCATGATATAAGAGAAAGTAAAAAGCAACCGAGATCTTGGGATATTTACACAAAGTGTGATTGAATCATTAAGCGCGTTGTATAGCATTCACTACTATAATTCTTTTTTATTTTCACACCTGCTACCCACGCAGTGTGCGAATAATGGCGGTGAGACTTCAGTATCAATTAGTAAACAGCCATTGTTCCAGTTAACCAATCCAAACGTGTTTTTTAACAAATTGAAATTTTCGATCCTAGGGAACTGAAAAAAGGGGGTCGACTCTTGGGTTTCATATCAGCATGGAGCTACAATCGCTACATTATCAAAACTGTCAAATTTTTCGTCTTCGTTTAATAACATGTCTGCAGAGTGTACTGCTTGTCAGAATCCAGTACGAGCGCGTCAACAAGGCCTCCAATGTGATGGCTGTTTTCGTTGGTGTTTCGTTGATTAATATTTAATTAGTTTATTGACATTTGATTTTTTTGATTTGCCGCGTGATTGACAGTCGATGGCGTAATAGCTAATGCTGTGTTTACACTCAAGCGTTTACCAAGGTAAACATTAACTTACTAAACCCTGGTACATTTGTACAGTGTTTAACCAAGGTAAATCTGTCATCAATCGCAATCTTATCGAATTGGCGGCAAATTCTAAATCCACGCATAAAATGCTCGCGTTTAAAAGAGAAGCTGTGGCTCTTGTAGTCCTCGCGTTCTATTTTCTTGTTCTTGATCAGCAAACCCAGGAATCGAGATTGCAGCAGCTCTTACTTTTGCAGCACCTAAAGAGGTCGAGACGAAAGCGATTAATTCTGCTACAAATTGCCCTTCGCAAGACAAGGCGCGTTAGACGTGCGTGGTCGTGGCCGAGAAACCAATTCTGGTTCGAAGCTCTATTAAACGGAAAGTTTGTTGAAGAATGGTGGAAGGAGAACTTTAGAATATCAAGATGTACGTTCGAATACATTGTCCGATTGGTTGGTCCGGATTTGGCAAAGAAGGACACTAGATTACGCGAATGCATACCGGTAAACAAGCGAGTGGCTGTGGCGTTGTGGCGATTGGCGACTGGAGACACATACAGATCAACGGGCCTGCAATTTGGTATTGGAAGATGCACGGCAATGCTTTTAAAAGCTGATTTTTGTAAGGCCATTACCAAAAGAGCCCCTCAATTTATAAAATTTCCAGAAACTGAAGAGGAGCTTACCCGAAACATTCGCTTATTCGCACAGAAGTCTCCATTTCCACAAGTGGTAGGCGCAATTGACGGAAGCCATATCCCTTTAAAAACAGTACCCGTGAACGAACGAATAGAATACTTCAATCGCAAGCAGGACTATTCTATTGTAGTCCAAGCTGTTGCCGATGCGTCCTTTAAATTTCTCGATGTAAGTACAGGCTTTCCTGGCAGTATACATGATGCCCGCATTCTCCGATTGAGCAAAGTGCACAGCGAGGTCGGTCAAGGTAACTGGCTAAACGGGCCATCTAAACAAATTGGGGCTTGTGAAGTCGGACCTTTGCTTCTTTGGGACTCAGCTTATCCCTTATCAAAGTGGTTAATGAAACCTTTCAAGCAAACTCGTACATTAACCGAGAGTCAGTTGCTGTACAATTGTGCCCTCAGTCAAGCGCGGGTTGTTATAGAACAAGCCTACGGAATTTTGAAAGGTCGCTGGAGGTGTCTCTATAAAGCAATGGAGGAAAAGATAAGTAGCGTCCCCCTCGCTATCTTGGCTTGTTGTGTCCTGCACAACATCTGTATTATTGTGGGAGACCCAAGCACTATAGACCCAGTTGAGGACGACTATGAGGATGAAGATTCCTTCAATGGGAATATGCAGTTTGGCGCTTCGGACATTAGAGATAATATAATGCAGTATCTATCATAGCCCAAACAAAACATTAAATAAAGACTGCTTTTTAATTACCACTTTCAAAAGTACAGCTTCTTGCTAGGCTAAAACTTTGTTCCGTTTTTCAATATCCACTTTTTTGTAAATATGTATTTATTATAATCTTACTGTTACGTTTTCAATGTAGAAATAGAGAATCTTATTTTTGCTAAATCATGTACCTAATTAATTGTAGTCTCTTTCGTTTTTTATATCTTGTATCACGAGAGGAACAGTCTTCCCTAAAATTAATTAACAATTTGTCTGGCTGATATTCCATTATTTAAATTCGTGCTTATCAATTGAGGCTTCTCTTTCTCTCGTTTTCTTGAAAAATGAAAGGAGACTCTGCTCGCAGGGAAATAACTGATTTCATTTAAACTATAATTCCTTCCATAAAAAATCCATATAGATATAAACAACAAATTAGAAACGTCCAGATTGTCACTTAATGATGATTATAATGATCACCGTCAACGAACAGAAACGATTGAAATGCAAGGAAAAAACGAATAAAAGACTCTAGTTATTTATTCTTTGCCTTGGTGACATCCTTAAGAATATTTCCTAACATCGCCAATGCCACCATTGAAAATTTTTGCTGTTGTTGTCTGCTTACCCTTTCTGCTTCAGCCATCCTCTCCATGAAGGCCTCATCCTTTTCTTGTGCCCTTTCAAGGAACGAAAGGACTGCGCTTTGTTCCTCCGCGCCAGCCCCACCTTTGGTCTTCTTTCTAGGATTCTTTTTCGCCGATTTCGCCGATTCTACCGCGCGACTCTTTGGATTGGGTGTGCTCGTGCTCGGGCCCTTCCTTTTTCCGCTTTTGTTCTTGAAAAACTGTGATTTCGCGAAAGCCATATCTACGTCCTCTTCTTCAGAGCCATCAACGCCAGAAGTGCCAGGCGTATTCCTCTCTTTTTGGGCGCGAGCAGCCGCCAACATCTCCTCATCTAAGGCCTCCTTTTCCAGCAAATCTTGATCAATTTCCGGGGAACTGTCAACGTGTTGTGAGCTGCTTTCCAGTACGTGCTTGGGATTAACAGCTTCTCGGTTGCCTAAAATGTCATCCATATCGTGAAAATTTGTTGGTATGAGCTCAGCTCCACTCTCGGTTTCCTTTTCTTCGTCTTCGTCGTCTCCTCCCTTTCCATATCCAGTGGTCCTTAGTTTATCTTTCACGGTCTTGTACTTTTTGGTGAGGTTCGCCATTTTATTTTTGCACTGCTGGGCAGATTTCTCGCATTCGACGTTCTCTCGTCTGCACCTTTCTTGCAGTTGCCTGGCGATAGACTGCCACTCCGGGGAATTGAACGACCGGTAGCGAAGTTTATCCTCGTTCTCGCCGAACAGTTCAATTAAAATCTTTTCTTCGGTGTCAGTCCATCGATTTTTTTCCTTTGCGCTCCGTTTTCAGCGTTTCCTTGACTCGATGTAGGCGTATCCGAATACTGCGAAGCCTGAACCGCATGGGCAGGCGAATGGGTGAATGGTGCCATCATCTGCATCGAGGACATCATTGGCGGAACATAGTATTGCTGTGGCATGAACTGTTGATTGTACGGGGAGGGTTGTAACCCTGGTTGTCTTACATAGGAAAATGACGACAGCGTGGAATATGCATCTTCCCTGGCGAAACAATTGATAGAAAATAAATACAGGCGCGAGGATCAACAATCACCACAAGAAAGAAATATTTATATGCACAAATAAGCTATACAACGGTGTTAACTTTACCTTTCGGGTTGGT
>CM042754.1:19586073-19592540 GCA_022496165.2 Catalaphyllia jardinei
AAAGGAAAAGGGAGAGTTCAAATCACTGAGCCCGTTTCTGGATGGTAAAGGTGTACTTAGAGTTGGAGGAAGAATGGATGAGGCTATCGTCTCCTATGATGCAAAACACCCCGCCCCTCTTCCAAGTAATCACTGGATCTCTTGGCTAATAACACGACATGCCCACCAGTACGGCCATAATGGGGTAGCAGCTACAACCGCCAGAACAAGAAGGAAGTTCTGGATTCTGAAAGGAAATAAACTAAGCAAAGCAGTGAAGTTCAAATGTGGATTCTGTCGAGAAATGACGCACAAGGCGGAGACTCAATTAGTGGCAAATCTACCCGCCCTTCGCTTAGCTCCGTATACCCCACCGTTCTACATGACCGCGTGCGACTATTTCGGGCCTTATAATGTCAAGATCTCAAGAAACAAAACCGCAAAGCATTACGGAGTTCTGTTCGGCTCCTTTAGGAGCCACCAAATAAAATAAAAGCAATGATCAACAATGTAATACATAGAATTATTTTTATAAAAAAGATAAAATCGTAGAAAGAGCCGTATAATTTACGCGAACTTATATATCTTTATTGCTGGTTTTCACGTGACGTCACTAAAATTCGAACTTTAGAACTAATGATCCTCCTGAGATTTTACTTTCATCCCGCATATCTTCCATAAGAAAAATTGCTGTGGCCTGAATCTTGGCGAGAGTCTTTGCATATCTACTTTCTTTCTTTTCCCAGATTCTGGACTTAATTTATTTAACGGTTTTTATTTTTTATTTTGATCTACTTTGAATGGCGTGACACTGAAAACCAGCAATTAAAAAACTCGTAATCTTTTCTAAAAGCGCTTTACACAGTGACTTACGTCATTGCTGCGTTGCCATGGCAAGTTTCCAACCAATCATGCGGTAAAAGTGAGACGACATTTACATGAAGCGTTTCGTTGCTTTCGTTCGTGTTACCAAGGGTAAAGCGAGGTAAGCTTAATTCGTAAGCGAACGTGACTGGAAGCTGCATTAGTTCTGTTAGTTAATGCTCTAAACTGACATAAGTTCAATATCATTCTAACTCAAACATCCAAACAAAAAATTCACGACAAATTTTACAGATTTGTTACCTGGGGCGAAGTAACTTCTGTATGGAGCGAAGTAACTCTTGTATGGGGCGAAGTGACTTCGATTATGGAGCGAAGTGACTTTTGGTGGGGGCGAAATGACCGTAATTCTTGTGTCCTCCTTTGATGTTTGCCGGGCGTCATAACCATTCCCCTTTATTAGCTATGATTGGATCGTGTTAGCACGTAGCTCTATTGTTTTAGGGCTAGGCCATAGGGTCCAGGTTGTTGCTAATTACCTGGTTGGAACTTTATTTATCCTGGTAAAAAATAACCGGTCAGTCATTCAACAAAGGTTGATAGACTGTTATTAATCGGTGACCAGCACACAAGAATATATAAAATATTAACATGGAAGACAGTAGTTTACAAATATTTGCGGAAATATAAAAAAAGAACTAAGCATTGCTCTTACAAATATAATGCTGCAATCTGATCCTGCATTTTAATTGGCTACTCTACTGAAGGACTAGTCCTCGAGTAGCGAAATTCGCCGGCTTTGCTCTCGTTTTATTTCCAACAGGCGTTTGCTAACTATATTATTGCTTTTTCTGTCCGACTAGTTGGATGATACTATAAAACAATCAGACCATTCGCCCTCGAGGGCCACGGATCAAAAGCTCATGAGGCGAAGTAGCCCTTGCGGGCTATGGGTCTAATAATTGTTAATTATAGTGCGAGATGAGAGCCGTTACGTTTCTCACAGGACGTCAACCACGTGAATTCCAAGTGTCGTTCGGACGTGCCGAATAACTCTTAACGCGCTTTAGAAACGACAGCTACAATCGCCTATAGAGCTCGTAACTTCAGCCGGTTTAGACAAAGTTTATTGAAGAGATGCGTTGAGATACATAGACGTTTAAAAACCATGTAAGAAATGGTACTTGCACATGAAGTGATGTGTAGCGAAGCGATATATATAACACTGAAAGCGGTATACCAAGAGGTGTAACAAATCGATAACCAAAGCGGTTTCGAAAAACTAAGGAGTAAATATAACGAAAACTATAACTAGACTAACTATAAGGAGCTACGAAACTTAGAAACAATTGCTCCGACAGTAGAATAAACTATAAAATACAAAAAGATGCAAAAAACTTACTTCTGCGTCCGCTTGAGGAATTTCACGAGTTGTAACGTAGAAGCCTTAAGAAACTTTACTTGATGTTAACACTTTGAAAGGCTAGCTAACCCAAACTGAGAGTTTTCCTGAACACGTCAGGAGAGCTTCTAAGTAATACAAAGGATAACAGCTTTCTTTGTTCCTAACATCGTACGTGGGAAAGCATAGCTTTGGACGCACCAGAAAAACACGTAAAATGACAATGCAAAGAAACTTCTAAAGGCTAGAAAGGAAATGCGAAAAACCATAACTATTTGGTAGCAACCACAGCGAGAATCAATAGCTGACGTTTCGAGCGTTAGCCCTTCGTCGGAGCGAGTCGAGGGTTGTATGTAGTATATATATTCAAAAAGATGGATCTACGCTGTTGTTTGGTGCATGGTAAAGTGAAAAACAACAGAATGAATTAGTTGAATGAAAAGCGTTCGTTGATACCGTGAGGATTAAGAGTACTGATTTGAAAAATTAATGTTGTTCGAGAGTTTTGTGACTTTCCATGCTTCCTTGATATAGGGAAAGGCCGCAGACTACTATCTGTTGCTTAGAATGATTGGGGAGTTTTTAAGTGTTTGTTGACCGTTTAGATGCGTTTTTTGAACCTCACTCAACTTTTACGTTTACGTCCGACCTTCCATACATCGTCTCTATTTTATTTACGCACGTAAAGCCAGTTAAAGTTTACGTCCGTACGCACGTAAAAATTACGCGACAGTGGAAATCCACCTTAATGGAAAGAATCAGAAGAGGAAGTGATCTGCCGAAAACAAAGTGGTGGTCACCGAGCATCCAACAATAATATTCGCACACCAAGTTAACGCAAAGCCGTCATCAACTCTATATTTTCTTGAGTTTCGACTCGGTGCGCGCGCTTGAAATACATGACGTGGCAAGCGCCTGCCTAATAAATAGCGTGCGCACTAGAGATGCGCAGTAGCAATGATTTCCCAGTAAAACAACCCGCCATAGATTCCCTATGTAACTTGGTATGCTGTTATTGTGTAGGAGATATTAAAAACGTAACAAAAAGAGGAGGTCACCGTGCTTGTTTTCATGCCATAATGCTGACAAATATGGTTATTTAGGTGACTTTTGGTAATCTCAGTGCGCAACAAATAAGCTCGATTATTTTTCAATGCAGAGCATCATAACACACAGAGTGACATTCTTTGATTGTTTGTTCATCTACGTCCTGGAAAAATGTCTTCAAATACCCGCATTTTTTATCCTTTAAAGGAAACATAATTTGGACATACGCTGTTCGGCCCGTTATGTCTCCCCCTGTATAATTTATTTCTTTTGCCCAAAAAGTAGCCATAGATTTCTGCTAATGTTATGTTATTTCTCGAATGTTATGTATGTGCACGGGTAAGTAAGGATGCGCAGTAAAGCGGCCTTCACACGGCAAACTTAAGTTGGCAAACTCGTGTTGGAAAACTTCAAAAAGTTGACAAACTCTTTCCTTCACACGGCAAATTCGTGTCAAATAACAAACACGGTAATTTGCATCATGGCCGCTTTTTAGTGCCGTGGCACTCGCGTACAACAGTGTAACAGACGAAAAGAATAGATGAAGCAGAAAGCGGTGGAGAAATAGAAAGGTTTGGACGAAACCCACTTTGTCCACGTGCTCCTCCGTTTTGTTTTGTTTTAGAATCTTTGTAGGCTATAAATGAAACGTCCCGGCGAACAGCCGGGCAATTGTGAACCGCTTCGCGACAAATTTAAAAAGTAGTGTTGACTCCCGTCCCCCATTTTGTGAAGTGTCACGCAAATAAATCACTTGAATGAGCTCGTTCTGATTCGTTGACAAATACCAACACATGTTGGCCAACCGTTCACACGTCAGATACGAGTTTGCAACACGAAAAAAGTTGGCGAAAAAGTTGGCGAGAATAGAGGCAAGTTCTATTTGTCGCCAACAGTTTGCCAACTTGTTTGCCGACTGTTTTCAACTTGAGTTTACCAACACGAGTTTGCCAACTCTAGTTTGCCGTGTGAAGGCCGCTTAAGGATGCACAATGCAATACTGAGGCATCACCTTAAAAGTTCCTGGTCGATCACTTGTTTGGGTTGTTCCCCTGACTAAAAAGTTACCTATATTTTTATCGCGTTTAAATGAAATTAAAGGGAACCTCTACTCCTAGCAAAGAATCACTTTAAACCGCAGGATATAGTATTTGCAATAACGTCAGTTTTATTTTTTTTTCCAGAAGATTATCTATAGTGGAGAAAAACGAATTTCAAAATCGCGTATTTTCTTTTTCAAATTTCCTGGGTGCTGCCATATTGGATAATTGTGACGTGTCTTGGTTGCTTTATTGTTCTGACACAAAGAGCTTTTGTCTAATAACAGAAGGGCAACCATTTCACGTCACAATTATTCAAGATGGCGGCGCCCGGCAACTTTGAAAACAAAAACAAACGATTTTATAGTTTATGTATTTAAGGTAAACGCGCTTTGTTGGTTGAAACTTCAAACAAATTTGATTCAAAAATTTATTTCGTGTGATTTGAAGTGAACTTTTTGTCAGAGTGGAGGTTCCCTTTAATGCAGGCTGTGAAAAGATTCTGCCAGTATCAGGATTATTTTGAAGTAATTAAAAGGATTTTTAGAGTGATGGATTTTACTGCGTGGTTGTGAGGGTGAATGGAATTCTATCATTATTCTCCTTCTGAGACGTTTGTAGTACTGACTGCCGATCAATTTGTTGGGCGCGATGATAGCCCGCTTGAACAACAGAGACTGGATAGCCACGTTTCTCGAAGAAACTGCACATTTCCTCTGATTGTAAAAAGAAATCAGAGTCCTCACTACAAAGACGACCAAGTCTAAGAAACTGAGAAGAGTTTGCGCAGTATGTCCTTTCATTCGCAACGTTGATCAATGATCATTTCATCTGTACCTTAGCCAATCTCATCTACTGTTTAACTTGCACTCTTTGCAAAAGGTTAAACATCGGCGAAACAGGGAGGCGACTAGGCGACCGAATCTGAGAGCACCTTCGTGAGGTACTGAACCTCGTTCCCCACCCCCAAGCCAAGGAAAAGGCCCTGGGAACGAGGTTGCGTGGTGCATAGCAAGACGACAAAAATTTAACGCATCTGAACTGGTCGCGAGACAATTTTATCTCTCCAATCATGCTAAGCAACATATGGCAGTCAGCGGCCCAATTTCCCTTTATCAATGAAGTACGGAAAGCCGCAAAACTCTAGAACAAAAGTTTATTTTTCAAATTGACACTCTTAATCCTCACTATATAGGTATCAACGAACGCTTTCAATTCAACTAATTTATTCTGCTATTTTTCACGTTTCCTTACACCGACCAATAGCGTAGCTCCATCGCTCTGTATATAAACCACGCACAAACCACAATTCCTCGATTTGCTCCGACGAAGGGCTAACGCTTTCGAATCTCTCTACGATGAAAATCGCTTAGCAACAGCTGCCATGGTAAAGAAATTTCTGTTTGTTTTGTAACAATGGCATCCAGTTTTGGGATAGTTGACGAAGAGGTTATAGACGAACTAAAAGAACTAAGCGAAAACGAAAACATGAAAAAGAGCAGAGAACAATGTAAAAACGTTTTCGTGAAGTGGGCAACTGAAAGAGGAAAGGAGAAAAATTTAGAAGCATACGAATGTGTAGACCTTGATAAAACATTGCTTTCGAATCTCTCTACGGTGCCAATTCACATTATCAACCCAGTTGATAAAACCAAACTGTCTTGCAATACTTACCACCGACGCAGCACCACAGTTTCTTTAGAAACTTTATAGTTCACCACTAAATCTTCTCTGATTCCTATTGGTTTAAATTGATCAAGTTACGCGGTATTGTTTATCAGCAGAGAGACACTATCAGCCTAATCAGCCTTCATGATAGTTTACCACTAAATGTTCTCCAATTCTTATTGGTTTAAATTCATCCGTGTTAGTCCGCGGAGAGACACTATCGGCCCACAGTGCTTGTCCGTGAAAATTTTCCTGTAAACAAGCGGGTTTGTAGAAAATAGACAATCGAAAAAGAGGGGTTTCGTCTATTTTCTTTTTCAAATTTTTCATTTGGTTTTCATGGCTTTCATCTCAAAAAGTTGAAAATAGTTCAATTGATTTTTGAACTAACGCGCGGGAGAAAATTTAATGGTGAACAGTGAAGACAATAACCCACTAGTAAAGGGAATCAGGGAACCACACGAGGTAAAGAAAAAGTCTTTTGACCTCGGTGGGAATCGAACCCACGA
>CM042754.1:19598950-19641364 GCA_022496165.2 Catalaphyllia jardinei
ATTGTTGTTATTGTTATTATTATTATTATTGTCATTATTAATAATTATTATAATTGTAATATTATTTCTATTATTTTTGCTGACTTGTTGGTTATATTTCATTTACAATTCTATGTCTTGTTCAACCTGTGACCAACCAGAGTAGCATCCATTATTGGTAATGAAAGTAAAGTTGGCAGAATCGGGATCATGTTTATGGTTAACAGGCAGTCAGGTGTCAGTTGAGTATTGGTAGAGTACTGGGTAATACCCTGTACATCAGGCTTTAAGCTTGTCAGTAAAAGGTCGGTCGAGTAAAAGCCGACATAATTGGCCTTTGACTGATATTCATATTCAACTAATACTTGTCATGACCAACTGCCAGCCAATATACATGTAGTGAAAGAACGTAAATTAAAGAATGAACCTAAACAGATCTGGTAGGTATCCCTTTAAAATTGCATATTTTGGGTCACATTCTTACAATCTCTTAGTGGATCGAGCCTTTGAAAAATTGGAAAATGTTGTGTTATTTTCTATGAACTCTAAAGTTATTTTAAATATACAGTCATAGAGTTAGTTACAGATACATTGTATCTTATGTTAATTCTCTAAAGTAATAAACTAAATACATGTACTAGTAAATATTACTGCTTCATTCTTCATCTTTTCAATTATTTAATATCAATTTTATTTTTTATTATTTTTGCTATTTTTCTTTTGACAGTGCGAGTATGATGGTTGTCATCTGTCTTTCAAGAAAAGCAGTCAGCTGACCAAACACATCTGTGTTCACACAAAAGAATATCGATTCAAGTATGTTATAATAGATGAACAATGTTATGGAATCTGAATGAAGTTACATGTTCATGTATCTATTTTAAGCATGTTACTGATATACATGACTTGTATGACTTTATCACTGTCTGGGATATAAAAGTTATTTATACATGTATTTGCCATCTGGTTGTCTGGGACGAGTAGATTTTCCTTCTGAGCACTAACGTTTCATTCTCACTTGCCTAGTAAGGGCCCAAGCAAGTTACTGCTAGCATCATTCTGCAAAGTAAAAAATAAAATAGGTCTTGCTCAAGGAAAGCTTTAACTTTGAGAGTTCTTGTCCAAAGGACAAGCTGGAACTCAAGTCTCTTTTGAACCTTGCATATTAAGCATTCAGCATCCAGTTATTTACTCTCAGATTTGAGCAAACAATTTTAGGGTAACATTTTGATTGATGTAGAGAAAACGTTCCAGTCTAAATTTTACTTTTTACCAGTTTTTCTCTATCTTCTGAGTCAATTGATGAGCTGCAAAATAAATACTTGAGATTCATTCATTGAGTCCCAAGGGAGCTATCATGGTGGGCTATGGTATAATAGTGTGTTGCCCTCTGAAGCAAGGAGTAACAATCTTTGTAATGCATGTACATCTGGGTGAGACTCTTTTCTTCTCTCTGCCCAGGTGCCCATTTCTCGTAGGTCCTGAAAAGTTTTCGCACCCTGAAAGCCATAGCAAAATCTCAAACCTTATGATTACAGAGCTGTTTTATTCACATATTCTTAATATGAGAAGTTCTCTTCGTACAAAGAGTTTTAGGCGTATACACCTCTCTGTGTTTAGATACAGACTAGTTAAAGGAGCTGCGTCACGGTTAAATGGTTTGAAAAATTTAGCCTAATTTTTTCAATTTCATTGTTGGTAATCCATGTCAGTCTTCTCCATCTTAACCATCCTTGTTCCCTTATGGTTTATTATATTTTTAGTATTTCCCTATCTTTCAACAGTATTATTTTCAAGAGTCCTTCAATTGAAAGGTAATTTTGTCGATGGTCAAAATAACTCAAAATACCGTGACATAGCCCCTTTAAAAATGGCTTTCTGGGGCTTTCAAGAAACAGGCTCTAGGAGTGTAATTGGCTACATGTACTGTTAAAGTGTTTAGCTACACCAACCTGGCCTCAGGGGTTTAAAGAATGTGAAGTGCTATGACCACTAGATAACTAACTATCCACTGAGTAATTTATGTGTTTGTTTTGCAACACTTAGTTATCCATTGGATAGTGATTAGCGAATAACATTCTTTGCACGTCTAAAGTTTTAGTGCAAACTAATAATAATATTTATGTTGAATTTTTAGGTGCCAGGTGGAAGGTTGTGATGCTAGCTTTTGTAGCTCATCGAAATTACAAAGACACATGAGAAAACATAACAAAGGTGTGTACAAATGTGTACATGTGTGTAGGTCATTTACTTTCTCAGACTCAATAATTCATCAAGTTTTGATATAATCATGATCATAATGATTTTTTATCTCCGTTTTCTCCTCAAGACAGTGTTTAACCACATATCTAAACACCTTAAGGTTTGTCAAAAATAATCTGCTGGGTATCGTATTTAGAACTCTCTTATCATTGTGGTCAAACACAGTCTTTCGTGCTTGATATATTACATGATTGTACATCATACAATAAGTTGCAGGTACTGGACATGTAGCATTCTGCATCCTTTACATTTAATATCAAATGGCTAGCAAGGAGTGTGAGAGGGGTAGAGTCATTCATTGTGTTGTATGAATCTAACTCTACACTCTGATACATGTTTGAGGGGTTTTATTAAGGCCAGGCACCACAAAAATTGACCAGCCATGAGGGCAATTTTCCCGGCTGGTAAGATAATCTAGCAGAAAGTTCTTCTTACAAAGAAGTTCAGTTCTTGACTAATAGTTTTGCCCAGCTGTGAGAATCAACCTCCCTCCTGCTGAAAATGTTAGTGATACCCCCCGCCGCCCCTGATGTTTAATATGCATGTACATTTCTGTTCTGTTCAGGGACATTGCGTTGTATTCTTGGGCAAGACACTTTACTCTCACAGTGCCTCTTTCCACCCAGGTTTATGAATGGGTACCAGTGAATTTAATGCTGGGGGTAACCCTGTGATGGGCTAGCATCCCATCCAGGGGGGCGGAGTAGAAATACTCCTAGTCGCTTCATGCTAAGGAAACCGGGATAAGCTCCAGCTTGATTGAGCCACTTGACTTGTGTGCAGACTTTACCTTCTACCTTGCGTTTCTGTTCAAGTTATTGTTTATTTTGTCAGGTTATATCTGTAGTACACCTGGATGTTCTGCGGCCTTTGACAAATTTTCTAAGCTGGCTGTACATATCAGAAGTCATGGTAAGCAACTCTTGTACCTCCATTTTATATTTCTACCCAGTGGTAATAGTAAATTCTCTTCAGCATATCCAGCTAAGTTAGTTATACTGGTTACATTAACCAAGCATTTGGATCTTAGTCAGGGCTGTCATTAAGTACCATAACCACTAACACTTGTTATGGCTGAGTGTGCTTGATTTTCTCTTAATGCTACAGGTGAAATTGCCATTAGGTTTGTTAATAGAATTCACCATCCACAAAATAACGATTTGTTAGGGGTGTGGAGAACAGAGCTACTGGTGACCTGGAACTTAATGACAGCCCCAGAAGCTGAGACATTAGAAGGAATTTGTGAAGGTGAAGCGAGGGACATAACCTTAAATCAGTTATATTCCAAGCATGCGTGTTAACCAAAAGTTTGATTTTTGTTAATGATTTTACAGGTTATGTGTGTCAGCATTGTAACAGGAAGTTTTCAAAAGTCTGGGAGGTAAGATATGTGCTGTACATGCATTCTGACAGTAACTGATGCAGATAAATGTAGATTTGAAGTGTGCAATTAAATTAATGTGTCTTGATAAGTTTGCTTGCTTTTTCTTCAGTGTTTCATCTACATCTACATTTATTAATTGACAACGCTTTCGCATCAAGTCAATATAAATAAAAATAATAATAATAATAGTAAAAAAAAAACTTGCAAAATTATGTACAATATATTAGAATTTCAAATGATAAAATTATTTCTTCACAAATAGGAAAAATACATATATACAAATAAATAAGGAAGATAATATCAAAATAATAAAAATAATAATAATAAAATGAAATAAATTACAGTGGTCAATTATTTCTAATAACTGAGAAACAGTGATCTTTAAATGATGAAATGTTTACTGAAAAAAAGCAAAACTAGAGTTACAAACAGTGTAATGCAGTGCATGTCTGTTGAAAATATGCCATTTTTGTCCTAAATAGTCCCATTAGGTTGTCAGAGATTTCATCTTTTCCAATTAAATATACATGTAGCAAAGCCATGAAAATGTGGAATAGATTACCCGTGTACTGTGCATATACTTTATAACTGATTGTTTGATCATTTTTTTAGTTAAAGGGGCATGCTGCTGTCCACGATACCAATCGGAAAATGTATGAATGTCCCAGAGAAGGATGCTCCCGGGTTTACACTAAAGTAAGTTATGAAATAATAATAAATATTAAATAAAATGAATAACTAAACAATAATCTCCTTTTTGGCGCGACAATATATAAACAATAGCCTCCATTTGGCGCGAAAATATGCTAGGATATTTGTCCCTGGACATTGTCTGTTCCGAGAAGAGAACAGTTTTCCGAGAGCGTACATGTAGCTGGAGAAAAACCGCGAGCTTCCAAGGACAAATATCCGAGCATATTTTTGCCCCAAATGGAGGCTATCGTGTGTAATATTCTTTAAATCTTTTTTTGCAATGCGCACAGATTTGAAAATTGGGGTATATTTAACAATTATTCCATGAGCACGCGTTGGATATCAGATGATAGATAGTCGGCGATAATCATCTCATATCCAACAAGCGCGAGTGGAATAATTGTTTTATTAAAAACGCTCCCCAAAATATAGAAAAATAGACTACAATAACAACAAAAAGGCCCAAAAAATCACGCATACGCTCGCCATTTTTGTAGATCATGGTATAATGGCTCATATAAACCATGATGGCTAAGCCAATGAAAACTCTCGAATTGCATTATCCATTGATCCAGTTTTTAATAATCTCGGATATCCCCCAGTTTTAGCTGGGGAATATTCGGTCACGTGACGTGTTTAAAACAATCGCGCGCGAGCGAAAAGATTTGATGGATTATAATACTCGGATATTCCCTAGTTTTAGCTGGGGTAAATTCAGTCACAAGACGCGCTTAGACCAATCGCGCGAGAGCAAAAAATATTTGATGGGTTTTCCATGAGCAACATAATAAGTGATTGTCATGGGCGATTCAAGTCTAGTCTGCTTGAAAAATTGAGCATTATGCTTTTGAGCGTCACCTCTTAAAATCATGGCATTATGCTTGAAATTATGCTCGTGCTGGGTGAATTTTGGGCAAAAAAAGACAAAATAGGGGCTAACATATTTAATGTCGTTCATTTAAATAACAACACCTTAGAAATAAGAATGTTCTCATATGGAGCAACAAGAGCTAAATGTCAGCAATCTCTTCAGTTCGGTTCGTGAAAATGGAAACCGCCTGGGAGCCAGGCATAAAGTAAAGTAGCCAGACCTTCAAACAAAAACCAGGCTTTCAACAAAGCCAAACAAGTGGATTAAGTAACCAAAAGCCCACAATTGACATTGTCTAAACACACTGTTTTGATGTTTTTATTAGCAGGAAAACTTTTATGCTCCTAAAATGACTATTACGATGGCATTATGCTCGATGCTCGCACCATGGTATTAGGCTGGAAAAGATACCAGCATAATTTATGTACTCCTAGTCAAGTCATTCATTGCTGTTACTCTCTTTCAGGCGTCAAACATGAGAGTGCACATTAAAGCCTTCCATGAAGGTGACAGACCGTATGTATGCACCTGGGAGGGGTGTGGAAAACGATTAGCTCATAAGGTAAACCGCTTAAAACGCTATGTACAGTGAGCTTACAGTATTTCATGTTAATTTTGACTACAATGTAGGTAAAAACAATATTCACTTAATTACGGGTTCCCAGAGAAACAAAAAGCAAAACTTCAGTAGTATAGTCGTTCTTAAATTCCTTGAGACAGTTGTGTGTGTGTATGTGTATATACGTAATTGGCCACTCCCCATCGGGGCTTTTCAGGACCAATGCAAACAATGACAAATTAATATTCAAATAAACATAACTAGGTTAAGAATCCCAGCTGGCGGGAGGCAGATCAGTTGGCTATTTACAAGCGTAGCCAAGAAAGTTGAACTCGGGGCTTCTTCTGAGAACAACATCAGCTAGCGGTCAGATCGGGATTTGAACCCGCGACTTACGGATTTCAAATCCGACGCACTAACCACTCGGCCACGCTGCCTCCCTAGAACCCAGTTATCATGCTGTGCCCTTTCCATATTTAGAACTGATATTTTTTTTGTATCCGGGCCAGAAACTAAATCGTTTAATAGGCTGATGAGGTAAATACTGTAAAACAAAGATTCCCCTATGTTCAAGCGAAAATATGAAAATAACATATGTTTGAACTGCAGAGAGAGAGATATGAAGACGTGATCGGTCATCGCTGTTATATACACAACTTAAGCTTAAGGTGTGTATATAACTGCTTGGATCAGTCGTGTTTTCATGTCTCTCTCTGCTGTTCAAATATATGCATTTCTTTCATATATTCACTTGTACCTTCACCCTCTACGGGTATACTACGAACTCAAAATGTGGCCAGATCCCAGTTAACTTGAAAGCTCGTTGGCAGGGCACTGCACAGTATCGCAGAGGTCATGGATTCGAATCCCGTTCAGAACTGAATCTTTTTAACGCTTTAATTTCACAGAACTTTCTTTAAGTTGCGACGAGTATAACTGCGATCACCAGTCATGCCTTCTTTTGTCTTCAGTTGAATTACAAGTACATCTATTTATATTTACCTTCAGGTATCTCTCAGGCAGCACCTGATCCTTCATTCTCAAAGGAGAATAAAGCCAACACCGCCAGTCCAAGATAAATCACTGCAAAAGGTAGGTGGTAAGAACGCCAACAGTCTAGCATCATGCATGTTGATTACTTAAAGATTTCAGAGGGTTTTCTCTCATATCTGAAAGTTTAACAAAGGTGAATCAAGTCTAGCGTACGAGCCAGAAAGTCACCTCTTGTTCCCCTATTCGATTCTGCGTAACATATCTGTTGTCTTAGTTGTTTTAATTTGTTGTTCTCCACTAGAAAAAGAAGAAGAGGAAGCCTTTGTGTATAGCCAAAAAGCTCAGTGGATATCGCTCTTCCCCCTCCGAAAGCTCGGACAACCACTGCACAGAAACAGCGTCTACAAGAAGAAAGACACCAAACGAGCCTCAAAGGAATGATACAGACACTGTTACAGACGCTTCGGAGATGAATCCAGTTGACACCCACAATGGCACACCTCCGGTAGGTGACCGCGTTACTGAATCGACGAACTTGATGTCTTCAAGTAAAGATTCGGTAACGAGCAGTCTAAATCAGGACGGTTCTGAGAGAATGCAGGTTGACGTTATTTCCGGTAAATGTAGCTCGTCATCATTGGTGTCTTCATGTAACAACTCTGCAACAGCCTTTGGAAGTCAGGTGAGGTCTGAGGAAATGGAAGGTGACGTTACTGCTACTGCAGCTGTCTTGTTGGCTTCAAGTGACGGTTCCGTATCTGCGAATGCAAACGAAGACACCTCCGGAAGCATGCGAGCTGGTGTTATTTCAGCTTCCTCGTCGACCGTGATGTCTTCAAGTAACGAGTCTGTAGCGACAATTGCAATCAAAGACATGTCTGACGAAAAACAAGCTGATGTTCCTTCGGGTGCCTCGTCAACCTTGATGACTTCAAGTGACGACCCTGTTTCGACCGTTGCAAACAAACAAGCGAGTGATGCTTCAGTTGGCTCATCAACCTTGGCGACCTCACGTTACAACTCTACAGCAGTCATTACATGCAGAGCCAGAGCGGAGGACATCCATGACGAAATTACCTCGAGTCTAGCGTCAACCAACTTTCAAGAACAGCCTGATGAAGCATTTACAGACGACAAGATGTTTTGGTCTTCGGATGAAGATGGAGATGGTATGGACTGGGAGCCTGCCTTTTCGGAACATTCTGGAGATGAATCTCTTACGGAAAGTGATCTTGAAGCTGAAAAAAGTTGTGAAAACAGAAATAATTACATTGGAACTGACGATACTTTCATGACTGAGGACGGTCCTGAAGAGAAACGGTCCTCCAGTGAGCCACCAGAAAACAGATCTACAAGCTCACCTCAACGAATTAACGCGGAGATGGTTTCTACTGCTTTGACTGCTGTCTCTGGTAGTGATTCGTTTGAGGACGATACGCCTCTCTCTTTGCTGGCTGAAGTCTCGAGCTCAGTCAGAAAAGCAAAAGTGAATGTAACGGGAGGTCAGGGAACCAAGAAAAAGAAGGGGAAAGGAATGAAGAAAAACAGTAATACTCCGGTAGATGATGGGCATGTTGTCGAGGAGCCTTTCTCCGGATCAGAGGAAATAGTTTTAGTTTTACAACCTGATCCACCGGCTACAGCTTTGAAAGGTATTGTCAACAATGGTGGCATCAATGAGGGCGTGGATGCCTTGGGAAGCACAGGCTTCCCAGGAATGGATGATGTACTTCAAGTTATTATTGAGGAAGAAGAAAACGTACTTAGTGGCTCTCACCTTGACACAGGTCTTCAAACTGCAGATGATAATATGGACAAGGAATGTGACGAGATCAACAGTCTGGGCGATTCAAGTGAAAAACGAAGATCTGAGTCGATGAGTTCCAAAGAACAAGGGATAAGCTTTCCAAGAGTAGAATTAAATTCCAATGAGAGAGGCGAAAGCGGTGGTGATAATTTACTTATCGCACGCGCGCGTCATGAGAAAACTAACGGTAACGAGGGGGCATTGCCCAACGAGCAAGGCGCTATAGAAATGGACGGTGTTTGCGAAGTATCAAATGGCGACGAAAATGTCAGTAGCGACGAAGAAAGCATCAGTGTTTTAGAACAACAGAAATCGACATGTAGCACCTCAAATGCCCCCGGTGCGCATGACAAGGAAATTAACAGGCAAGGCTGCTGGAGTGGTTCAACACCAGACACGCGCAAAGTAGAGAAATCACGTGCTGTAGCGCGTGATCAAGATATTATTGAGAGTCGGGCAACACGTCAAGAGAGTCCTCACTCGGCGAGAGTAACCGCGCCTGAGGAGACTGTAGAAATCAACATTTCGGACAATTTGTGTCCCTCAGTAGAAATCACCAATGACCACAGCGTGCCTAGAACTCTTCCACAATCAAATGGCAGCTCGAAGCAGAAAAATAAGAGAAATGCTAATGCCAAAGGTTCTGCTGTGAACAAACGCAGCTCCAGCGCCTCGGTCAAACCAACTGTCACCAGCACAGAGAAGTCTACGGGTAAAAGTTCCCACCGCGCCAGTCAGTTAAATTCTAACACTTCGGAAGGGAGCAATGTAGATACAGAAACAGAAGGGAATTCTCAAACCATCAAACAAGAACCTCGCGAAGATGTTTCCAAGGCCAAGTTTCGAAGCAGGGGCAACATTTTTGCTTGCGACTTGCA
Organism: Catalaphyllia jardinei; assembly: GCA_022496165.2. Lineage (NCBI taxonomy): Eukaryota > Metazoa > Cnidaria > Anthozoa > Scleractinia > Caryophylliidae > Catalaphyllia > Catalaphyllia jardinei. Next base: position 19,608,377 of record CM042754.1, read on the forward strand.
AACGTTAGAGTTGCTGTGGAATTTCAAAGGAAGAGACCTCTAGAGCTTCAACAGGGGCGAACATTTACCTTGTGCGGGTCAAGAAGTTTCTCGTGATTGTCTCTTGTAATTGCAGTGAAATTAATTTTGTATGGTAGGAAAAACCAGATAACAAATTATTTATTGCTCAGATTAAGTTGACTACCCGATCATCGTTATGGAAGCTGTAGAGTGTTTTCACATGATGTCACGCCAGCCCTATTGTTGTCCCGAAAAAAATTAAACGGCGGCCATGTTGGTGTGGCAAACCAATCCTGTAGGAGTGGAAGTAACTATGAAGTAGAAAATAATTCTGCTTATTTAAAAGGCTTTTCAAAGTAAGGGAAAATGGCATATTTGGTTTCTCTGTGAGAAACCAAATATGCCCATTTGCCACCCTTTAAAAGAGGACAGAGGGTCTTGCTCGGAACACACAACACATGGTTCGCATATTGTCTCAACTCTCCTCAGTAGATTGTTGGGAGTGGATGGTCCTTGTTTAAGATAAAAATCTGGGAATTTTAAAACAGGACCAGCGGCAAAACTGTTGTCATGGAAACAGTAGGATGGGTGTCATTTTGTTTCTTTTGTGATGTTCATTTCTGGTTCGAAGTTTAAAGAACACTGCTTTATTATTTTTTAGAGATATTTTTGATTGAGCGTTGAACTGTTTTAGTGGAACCACCTGTGATGTTATCACACTCCTCATGTGCATAATACAAAAACGTAAATATCTCTAAAACGAAAAAAGAAATTCCAAGGAGGAAAACGCCACTCTTCTTTACTTTGAAAAGCCTCTCAAATAAGCAGCAATTACTTTATTTTGTTCCAATATGTTTGCATGGTTGCTGGTCACGAGAATGAGAACATGCTATAGCCCTTATGCCGCACTATTTCACTACCCATCTTTGCTTTATAATTGCGAGCTAAAATCTTATCATAAACAAATTTTCAAAGCCACAAAGATGAAAAAGTACCCACGTGATAACAACACAAAGGCGCTAGAAAATTGAGAATACGTTGCAAAACAAAGGATATATAGGCGGGAGAAGGAGAGGTTACTTTTGAGGATTTGACGTAATCCTGCATGTCAGTGAGCAAAAGGCCATCTTCGATATATCACTATTCTAACATGGCTCCGAGGCTTTCAGAACAAACATCTATATTTGTCGTTGTTTTCTTTGTATCCATCATTCTTATGCTTTTAAGAGAGGAGAGGATAAACGAAAGGAAAGACTAACTGTCAGCCGAAGTTGCAAAATACTGTTTATGATTTAATGTCTTGAAAGCTGGAAAAGATTGCTTGTTAAAGATGATTTCCAGTCCGTACTGTCTCATCACCTCAATGTTTGCGAGTCTCCGACTCGATGGAATACGAATCGATATTAGTCGTTACAAGGCATTTCAAATTCTTTTTCCAGCAGTTTCTTATACTTTTACGGTTACGAAGTTGTCACCTCGTGATGCGGGGAAGAACGAAGCTGTATAAAGCTTGGAATCCATAATGGCGGTGACATGAAACCCAGAATTCATTTCATGTAAGTAGTTGCGAAATGTTACAATTTCAGTGTGACGTCTTACATAAATTATGCAAAAAACGTATTAAAACAAACGCGAAAGCTGCGCAGTACGGCGGGCTGGAACTCGTCTTTAAGGAAAGTACATTACGCTAGATCACACCGAAACTTGGGCCCCGGAAACTTTTTGGGGCCGCAGAGCCATTTTGAGTTAATGGGAAGACAGAGACTTGTATGCGTCTGAAACTTCTTGTATGAAGAGAACTTCAGCTCATATTGATAATATGTGCACAAAACAGCTCTCGGATTTTGCTACGGCTTTTCGGGTGCGAAAACTTTTCGGGACCTTCGAGAAACGGTCCCCAGACGTTGTCTTGGCGATTGAGCAAAAAACTCGTGCGATGCGTGACACTGGAAAAGTCGTATAAGGCTAAAATGCTTTGAAAAGTGTCAAATTTGTTCGGATAAACTAAACGTTATCTGAACAAATTTGACACTTTTCAAAGCATTTTAGCCGTATACACGTTATCTTAGTGACCCATTGTAGCCTAACGTTGGAACTTATTTGAACTTATCGAATCATTTTTCAATTTTTCTTGTTTCGTTGTTCGTTATTAACAATGATCACTCAGCACATTGATTTACTTACTGAGTAAGTCAGATTGATCAATCTATTTGAGTATAACAGGAGCATTAAAGAGCCTGTCACCTTTTTCCAGTTCTCGTTGGATCTTTGACTGCAAAACATATCTAACTTTATGTTTCGATACAGTTTTCACGTACTATTCCAAGTATTTTCAATAAGCTTTTCAACAGCCTTCCATTTATCAGATCGATATGAAAATTACACCTTTCAAGTAGTTAGAAATGGATTGAAGTTTGGTACAATATATTTCTTAAGGCAATCGATGTTTCCATGGAAACGATGTAAACAAAATGAAATCGGCAATACATGAATGTTATATGAAAAAGCTAATACCAGTGTCTTAAAGTATTGTCGATGGCAAGTAGAATATACAGTAATCAAAAATTCTGTGTTCTTGACCTCGAAGAAATCGCAAATACGTTTCAAATCACATCCTTTTTACATTCATAAAAAATAAACCTACAGTTGAGCACTATTTTGATGAAATTGCGTCATATAAAACCAAAGTGAGTCTTGAAGTTGTGTTTTGAAGCCATGAAAGTTTTCATGACTTTAAAACTTAAGTTTTTCTTTCTTGTATATTCCTCTTGCCATTTACCAGAGTTTAGGGCACTGTATTAGCTTTTCCATATCACATCTGGTGGGCTTAGGTAAAGACGGTTAAAAAGCTGATTGAAATTGCCCGGTATGGTTCAGAAAAAAACTGAATCGAGACACCTTAATATGGCGGTTTTTTGTTCCGCCGTGAACGCGCCGTTCCTCATTATCGATTTGGAATGAGCGTCAAAGTTTTGTGGAAGACTGGGGAGAGCGCTGAACACTCACCAGACTTTTGTTTGCGACAATTCAATCACTTGCGCCACTTTGAGTGTCGTCACGGTGTCAAATATTCTGCTCATGTTTTTATCTTATGAACAGCATTCCCTTCATTCCCTTGTTTCTTTTGTTTCTCATGACCGAGCCAGACTAAGTAATTCTTATAACCTTAAAACTCCTGTATGTAAAACTAGCACCTTTCAGGCCTCTTACTTTAATCGTATTGCTAAGGTCTGGAACTATATCTTCAATTTCAACTACTGCTTCCTTCCGCAACTTTGTTACTGAGCACATGCTTCTGTTCGAGCACTTTGACATATACTATCCCTGTACCTGGTCAATTGTACGATCCTGCCCCTGTCATCCCTAGTTTTCAGGGTCTTTTAAATTTAACGGTGTTTTTAATTATTTGTATCTTTTTTTTTTTTTTCATGGGCGGTGCCTCGCATGAGTCCTCGCGTCCCGTTTGCACCTGCCCTTTTGACCTTATCACTTCGTATCACTTTGCATATATATTTCATTTCATTTCTTCTCGGTTATTTATCTTGTTGTATGTAACAAGTGTAATGGTCAATAAAGCTGTTAAAAAAAGGTGTGAGCACCGGGTATGTGACAATATGACCAACCACGTATTCTCGAACACTTCACTTTTTTGCCCTGAATGATCTTTGTCTTAATCTCTACCTTCCCATACCAATATACAGTGTTGATAATCTATGTTCAGAGCACAATATCAGGATTTAATGTAAGAGGGGGGAGGGAGGTACCTCGGGAATAGGGAATAATTTTCACCTACAGAAAACTTTTTCTTTGGGTCAGATAGCAGCTCTTGAATGTCGCATAATGAATGGCTCGATACGCTTTAAGAGAACAACAGAACAAATGGTAAAAACATTGCTGTAGCTCCAAAACAATAATAGCTGCTCTGTTCTAATAGCAATAAGTTGAAGTTTAGATCGTTATCGTTGAGTGAGTGATGAATTACTTGAATAATTCACCCTCGGGGACTTGAAAGTGTTCAAAGGAACGAACCAGTTATATAATATCGTGCAAACTTTTTATTGTCGTGTCGAGAATGAACGAAAGAGATTGATGCCAGCTAATGCAAAGGATGCTGGCGTTCACAAGCTGTGATGTTTGCACCTCGCACATAACAACATTAAATATGCAAGTTTCAAAATATTTCTCTCGTTCAACGTACAGCGCTAGCTACATAGAAGGTTTCATGAACATATACCGATGAGCACATGTTGAAAAAGACCGCCCCATATTCTGCTCTTATGGAGAGCATCTCCTACAGGCGTCAGTACTAGGAATGTTGCAATATGACAATTCAGCAACCTTAACAGCACGTCTTAAGATATAGCGGAACTCGCTGTCTTAAAAGTACAGTCATACTTATTTCCTGGAATTCTCTGTTTCCTGGAATTCTCTGGCCGCAGGAGACAGTATCCAAGAGAAGTCTCGAGGTGGATTTTATACGCTTTAATAAACACAACGTTAACTGAGATTACAAGGTCTTCGCAGGATCGCGAGTAAAGGCTACCTGAACTAGCAATGCTTCGAATTGACATATAGGGAGTGTATTTCCGGACACGTTCACATACCTCTGTGGTCAAAAGCTTAGATTACATGATTGCGTAATGAGAGTCCCAGTCCCCGACACCCTCCCCCATGTATGTCCCTGGAAGGGAAATACATGTTTTTTCTTGGACTGGGCACAAAGCTAAAAACGAAACTATAACACGGCGATAAATATAAATTTAGGGTAAATGTTCGTTCTCTGGCGAGTCGAGAGATTACAATGATCTAGTGTCAATGTTCACTGTTCAGATTGTTCAGCTATTTGTTGTACTCGTACAGCAGCTGCAGCAGCAGCGTCTCTCCGTGGTCTTGCATGGTAGTTGAACTCCGGTGCTGTTGGGTTGAGCGTGGAACTAGGCTGCAAACATGTTAGCTCTAAGGGATACAGATGCTGAATTGCGCGTTCAAGGGTTTCTTTGCTTGTCTTCAAACCGGCAGCTCTAATAATGTCATCTCTTCCATTGATAAGCCTTTCGACTACTGCTAGCTTCCACTGATTTCGGTTTTTCTTGTCGTCTTGGATTATCACGACGTCTCCAACTTGTGGGTAGCACATTTGCTTTCCTCCCGCCCGACGGTGACTCTCCCGAAGACTTCGGACGTATTCGGCTGTCCATTGTTTCCACATGACTTCCTTACACTTGAGTAGGGATTTTGCTCTTTTCCTTAACTCCTTTTCTGGGAGATGGTATGGTTGCAGCTTGGGAAGATGGTTCGAGTCGATGTGCAGCATAGCATTTGGTGTTAACACTGGGAGCTGGATATCTTCATCAAGATAGGTCAAAGGACGATTGTTTAGAGCTACTTCAACATCGAGAACTACTTCTTCTAGTTCTGCCCATCGGAGCGTTCCGTTGCCAATGGTCTTGTAAAAGGCTGCTTTGAAGAGGCCAATTAGGCGTTCAAACTGACCTCCCCACCATGGGGCACGACTCAGGTTAAATTGCCACTTGATGGTTAGGCCAGCTAGGAGATCGTAGAACCTTTCATCTTGTTGAACCCCTTTCAGCCATTTATCAGCGGCTTTGAAAGTGGAACCATTGTCAGAGTAGACTATCTCTGGTCTTCCTCTTCGCGCGATGAATCGTTTTAAACTTCCTATGAACTCAGAAGTTTCCAAGGACTTAAGCAGGTGAAGATGAACGGCTCTGGTAAGGCTGCAAGCGTACAAGGCCAAATATGCTTTGCTCTCGGTTTTGGCTCTCGATGTGTAACGAATCGGACCCGCGAAGTCTACCCCTATTACTTGAAAGGGCCTGGAACCTTGTGTTCGGCTTTTGGGTAGATTTCCTGGAGGTGGTGCTTGGTATGCCCTTGCACGAAACCTTTTACACCCGTGGCAGCTACCCCTCAACTTCTTGACGAGGCGTCTTAGTCGGGGTACCCAGTATTTCTCGCGGACCTTCGCCATGGTGAGGCCGACACCTCCATGTAGAGTAAGTAAATGGGCATTGAAGACCAGCTTGGCTGTGAAGGGGTGGTCGTCTGGAAGGTAGATTGGATATTCCCCCATAATTCTTCCTCGGCATTCTAAGACTTGTTTGTCGTCGTACTGGAGGTTCAATTGCAGTTTGTCTGCTTGTCTGCTGGTGAGCTGATTTTTGAGCCCTTCTGATCCACCATAGCTCTTGGTGCTCTATTTCTTCGGTACTGATTGGACCCGTCGTTCTGTTTCTTGCCTGATTTCTGCAGTTATGGATAAACCGCCACACCCACGCTCCGATTCGCAGAACTCTTGGTAAGGCGCGGCTGCTGAGCACGTGATCCAAGGCGTCATGGTTGGGAATGGCGACGGAGAAAATTTCTCTTTTTACTTTGGCTTCTGCCATGGTTTCAGCTGTAGGCTCTAGAATAATGTCAGGTGGCCAATTTGAAGGATCGCTAAGCCAACGTGGACCATGTTTCCAAAGGTGGCTGTCCACTGCATTTCCTCCTCTGCTCCCCAGGTCGGCGGGATTATCTTCAGTTGGGACGTGATGCCACTTGACTTGGTCGTGTTGCTGGATCTTGTGCACTCTGTTTGAAACGAATTATCGATACTCCCCCTGACCCTTGATCCAGTAGAGCGCTACGGTTGAGTCCAGCCAGCAGTGAGTTTCGTGTGGTAGGAAGTTTAAGGCTTCTTGTACGTTAGTTACGAGGTTCACGGCCATGTGACCAGCGACCAGCTCAAGTCTTGGTATTGTAAGGTTCTTCTTGGCAAGTCTTGACTTTGCGCAGACGAGTTGCTGAGTGGCTCCTTGGTCTTGATGGACAATGGCGTAGACTGCAGCACTGACTCCCTTTGCACTGGCGTCGCCAAATGCATGTAATGTAAGGCTCGAAATCGGCTGATGGTAAGGGGCGAGTGTTCGTGGTACTATTAAGTTCTCGGTCAGTGCGCTGTTCCAGTCCTTCCAGCGTTTCAGTAGCGGCCCTGGGAGTTGAGTGTCCCACGGAATCTTGTCGTCACAGATGTCACGATAAAGCTGTTTCCTGATGAGAGTCACTGGTGATGCAAGACCAAGAGGGTCGTAGATCTTGGCAAGATGGGACAGCACGCCTCTCTTGGTTGTTTCGGTCTGTGTGGTTTGAAGAATAACGCTGATCTCGTCTTGTTCTCTATTCCAAGGAACGCCTGGTAGCTTTCCTTCAGACGGTTTGGCTCCTCCGAGTTGCTGTTTAGCATATGTTAATTCTTCTTCGCAAGGAGAGCTACTGATTGCTTCTAGGTCTGGTAGTGCCATTTGTGAATAGTAAACGAGGCGTCCTTGAACACTTCTGTGGTGATGACCTTCTTTTCTGCGGTGACTTTCGTGTTCCCGCCACCAGTCATTAGGTCATCAACGTACAGGCATCACGGATTTCCTTTATTAGCTCAGGGTATTGGCTTTCCCATGTGTCAAGATGGTGGTTAATCACTCCACCGAGAAGAAAGGGTGAACACGTCATTCCGAAAAGAGCTCGGGTGAAACGAAGGACAGAGGTATTGCTGCTGTTTGGGGGTCTCCAATGGAAGCGGAGGGAATCTCTCTCTTCCTTCTTAATTCGAACTTGAAGAAACGCCTTCTTAAGGTCACCAGTGAGCAGTACAGGGTAGAATCTGGACCTTACAAGAATGTCCCACAGACGGTTCTGAAGAGGGGGCCCTGGGTTTAGGCAGTCGTTCAAGGATGGCTGGTTTTCCTTTTCCCTAGCTGAGGCATCGTACCCAATTCGGAGCTTCGTACTTTCGGCATTTTCTCTAGTAACTCCCTTATGTGGCATATAGAACTCTCTTCCAGTTGCGACCTCGGGTGCTGGCTCGACAACTCCCTCCTGTAATTGCTCCTGGATTATACTGTCGTACTCTTCGTACTGGCCATTCCGTTCTAACTTTCGGACTAGTTGTTCTAATCTTCTCTTACTTCCGGCTTCGTTAGTCGGCAGCGTAGGGTGATTCGCTTTCCATGGTAACTTTGTTTCGTACCAACCGGCTGGGCTTCGCTCAAGTTGTTCTTTAAACTCTTCATATACTTCAAGTTGATCGCTCTTATGGCTGTCAGCGAGGCCAAGGACATCCAGGGAACACAACTGCTCATAGTCGACTAATGCTGATTGCGTTAGCAGCACGGGACTTCCAACATCCTCTCTTCCCGGTGACATTAAAGTCCATCCAAGGAGAGTTTTCTCAGCTACAGGTTGTCCTGGTTTCCCCACTCTTTGTGCAGTGCTTGTTTTAATTGTGGCATACTCGCTTGCTCCCAAGACTACATGTATGGGAATTTGAGGTCTTGTATCGTTGTCTTCGATCTTCACGCCTTTAAGATGACTGTGTTTACTCAGCAGGGTCACATAATTAGGGTTGTCTAGTGTCATCAGTTGTGGCTTATGAACTTTCGTCAGTTCAAAGTTCATGTCATGTCGCCGGATAGATCTCGACATAGGTGGTGGATGATCCAAGCATCATGTCAATTCGTTTAGTCAACGTTTCTTTAGGCCTTTTGTTAAGAAGATTGATAAGCTTGCTCGAGGCGTACGAGCTTCCGGCACCGGTGTCAAGTAAAGCATGTGTTTTTATTCCATCGATCTCCGCGAGAATGATAGGATAAACGACCTCTTTGTCTTCTGGTTGATGAGCTGTTAGAACGCCCTCGGTTTTCACTTCCCTTGGTGAACCGCAGATCGAGGTATGATGTCGCTTACCACAATGTTGACAGGTCGCGGTACTTTTGCATTCCGATAATTTGTGCGGACCAGTGCAATTGAAACAGAGCCTTTTTGTAGCCAGAAATTCTTTGCGGTCTGTCGGTGAGGTGATTTTTGCACATTCTGACGGCTTGTGGTCTTCCGCTTGGCAGTAAACACACTTTCGTACCCTTTTCCCATTTTGCTGTGTTTGAAACACGCGGTCTCGTTTCCGGAATGACTGGGAGTCTTCTAATTTGAAGTTGTCAATCGGATTTCGGCGCGTCCATTGTCGAAGGGCTTCAGTGAATTTGACAAAATCCCAGGTTTCCCAGTCTGGATCGTTTCGGACAAGGTCTCCTCTTATAATGGGCAATTTCTCGAGCGTCAGGGAAACCATCCCGTTTACTTTATGGAGCGATTTTAGTGTTTCTAGGGACTGCACGCTGTGAGATAATTTGTCGAAGAATTCGTGAATTCGCTTTGGGTTTCCGGTCGGCGTGTATGGCAACTCAAGAATTTCTTTCACGTAGGCTTTTACGATTTCACTCTCTTTTCCAAACCGGTCTCTGAGGATCGATACTGCCCTGTTGTATCCTTCGGCTGAATGGGGCAAGGCCTCGACTGATTTCCTGACTTTGGCGTCCAGTAATTCTCGTAGGTATGCGAACTTGGTCACGGGCGGAACATTAGTTTTGTCAATAGTTTCAGAATATTGACCCCAGAACCTCGGCCAGTCGGCATAGGTACCATTAAACTTGGTAATGACGAGCTTGGGCAGTTTTGCTTCTCCGACAGAGGTTTCCAGGGACGACTTTTGGTTTCCAGCCTTGGTTTGAAGATCTTCTTGTAATTTTAGTTTCGTCTCGTGAAGTTTTAGTTCGAACTGCATTTTCTCTTCTCGTTCTTGTTTTTCTGCTTGCATTTTCTTATTTGCCAACCATTCTTCAAGCTTTTCGATATGACCATCTGCTTCTTGGATTCTTGCGCTAATCGCATCATTCCACTCGCTGATATCTCCATCGTCGACTTTTGCGTCTATCTTCAGTGCTTCAACCGCTCTTCTAGCATTGTCAGCCTCGGTGACTAGTTCCTTTAAATTCGTCAATTGTCTCTGTATTGCAGACTGTTTCCCACTCTTGAGGACTTGATCAACCTTTTCTTCAGCTCTTTCAAGTTGTTTAAGTTTGGTTTTGAGTGCAGATTCGGCGTTCTCCTTGGTTTTGAGGTTTAGGCGTTATAGCGTCGGCTTCGCTATTCGTTCGATTCGTCAAAGCACAAGGTGAATTGAGGGCGTTTAAATTATACTCACAAGGCGCTCTCCCGTCGTGGTCGCCACGTTTCCTGGAATTCTCTGGCCGCAGGAGACAGTATCCAAGAGAAGTCTCGAGGTGGATTTTATACGCTTTAATAAACACAACGTTAACTGAGATTACAAGGTCTTCGCAGGATCGCGAGTAAAGGCTAGCTGAACTAGCAATGCTTCGAATTGACATATAGGGAGTGTATTTCCGGACACGTTCACATACCTCTGTGGTCAAAAGCTTAGATTACATGATTGCGTAATGAAAGTCCCAGTCCCCGACACTTATCACCGGCTACAACGATTAAGATGTATATAACTTCAAAACCTTGCAGGCTTTGACGTCTAGAGGAAATGACTTAAATTTTCTTTCTGCCAAGAAATGATTGAAAGACAAGAAATTTCTTAACGGTTGTTATATTTTTAACGGTTTATAGTTTTCATATATTTCTGAAGGTGTTCGTATAGAGATGACCTTACTATGGAAACCACTGAAAGCCTCGAAACAATCAACATTTGTTCTTCATTTCTTTTAATTCGTATATTGGCTGTTCACATGAAATTTAACTATCATAGTTTGAATCTTTTGAGGATCACCCCACCCTCATTCATTTTACAGCTAAGATACGTTAGACAAGCAATAACACTCGCGGTCCCACTCTTGCACACAGAACCCGCTCTGTTTGAATGGGAAACAATAGTCCCAAGGTAAATAAAACAACACTTAAATTATTCGTTCGCTTTCAGAATTCAATAAATTATAGCCTGGTTTAATGATATATCGAGTTTTAATATTGCGTGCCGCAGTTGCGAGCGTCGATCCCAGATTCTTCGCGGGTTTTCAAACAAACACTAACACCGTGCTATAAGTAACTTATCAAATTGGCGGCGCGTGTTGTTGTCGTTCTAGCACCTGGCAAGTCTATCTGGCACTAATTATATATAAGTACTTCGAAAGCGTAACTTGGTTAGAAAATACGGTAAGTAAAGATGTTTTTCATATTTGCTGTCACAGAAGGCTGTCATCCTCGGGAGCCGAAACAAGCGCATTAAGAATATTGAAGAAAATTAAAAAAGCAATAATTCATTCCCTTGGCTAAAAGAATCACCAGTTATATAAAAGTATTGGCGTCTCTGTGACGCTCAGTAGAGATCTAACAGTTTATAATTAGGGCCATTAATTGGCCTGGTAAAGGCTGTTAAGCATGATTCCGCGTTATTTACGTGCGCCAAACAGATGTTGTTGAGTTTCGTAGATTCGCTGGCATGCCGTTAAAACCAAATTGAGCAGCTGGAAAGATTGGCAAAAGGTGAACAATTTATGCACGAAAATGTATTAAAATTCATAGTCGATGACGTGCGCAAAACAGAAAAACATGACCAATGTGTAACATTTTTCTACCCCGCAAAAAATGTTTGGTGTCTTTACCTTTGCTCTATTTTTGTTTCGGCGCGTAAGCGCGCCCGTCAACGTACTCATAATAACGCATATCCGTCCGCCTTTTTGATGTTCACTCGATTAGGGAAAGGGGTGGTTTCGCCACCCCTAACCACCCCCACCCCCTCTCTAACTTTATGTCATCCAAATGACTCCATCTTGGTTCCGTTATCTTCGATTTGCTGGTTGTTTTTGGTTTATTATTGTTATTATTATTTCCCAAAAGGACAGAAAAACCAAACTCCAAATTAGAAAAACATGATTTTTTTAATGTGGGTGCCATGGAAAAAAATCAAGCTCAGAGAACCATGATTAGTCAGCAGTCGGTGCTGGAACAGAGCACTCATGAAAGATATGTGTCACTAATCTTGGCTCTTTGATACGTTATTGTAGATCTGAAGACCAGGCAGATCTGAGACTCTACCATGACGATCGTTGAAATAGTAATTATGGCCGTGCTTTTAGCTGCAAGTACCACAACACTAATAACTCTTTTTACGCATTGCAATGGAAAACACGGAGGAAAAGACACTGGCAAAGAAGAAAAGACATTGACGGATAAGGCAGCCATGGCATAAATTAAAATTATTTTGGGTTATTCTATAAAGGAAGGGCAAAAACAAAAACTGTCAGTGTCTTGGACAATGGTTGAAGGAAAATTTCATAAACAAAGAGCTTGTATATTTGGTTTCTATCAGGGAATATTGTAGTGCTCTTGAAGTGGCTGAATTTTAAACACATAAAAAATGCGGTATCTATACTCTTCAATTATTATTTTGATTCAATTGTCCGTCCGTCAAAATTCAATTTAGCATATCGATGTGTATATTTTGAGCTCTACTATTGTAATATTGCAACGAAATAGAAAAAGGAAAGCTTACTTACAGCATAAAGACGAATAAGTGATTTTATTTATTTGTTCGCATTTAACATGTCTTTAGCACGTCTTTAATTAATTCAGCTCTTTTACATTAGTTTCCCAGGAAACAGATTTGTCCACCAAAATTGTATCGATATTTGCTTCTAATGTATTCAAATTATTCAAGCGATTGAAGCTCTAAAACAAAATATAAAGCGACCTGTACAATCATAACAAAAGGCAGGCTTATAACCACAAAACATCTTTCTTTTGAGAACCAGACTCCAGTGCGTTCAACAAGAAACTAATTCAAGAGCGTTTACCATAGGCGGAAAAGCGGGGTAAGTGGGTGAGATACTAACATGTATGCGCCATTTATGTAGACATCCACGACAAAATATTCAAAAGGCGCCGTCTTGAATCTTTGAACAATACGGGTATATTCGTACCCTGGGTCCCAGAGGGTATTTTGGAGGTAAAGCGATCCCGCGTTTCGACGGCTGCATCTCATGCTTCAGCGTGTTCACCGCTCCCAGCGAGAAAGAGAAGTAATAAATTATGGCACTCAAGGATTTTTATTCTGTAATCTAGTGCAAAATTATCGCTGTTCTAACACGTCAGAAGAATGGACGGCCTCAGTAGAAATGGCTGTCAAGAATAATTGAGTGTCACAGTTCTAGATAAAGTCACGGTGAGAATTCTGTATCCCAGTCTGTTGTCCGCAGCTCGGTGTTCAAGGTACATTTCCTATAAATTTCATTTCGTTTTCAGCAAAAATTCGGAACTGATTTGCCTTACGTAGTTCCCCTTAAAGTTTGTAGTTACAATTTCATCCCCGACTTGAAGAACTATATGACAAGTGAATATGTAAATACACTGCTGTATATAAAATCGATGACAGTGCAATCAGGCACATGAAAATTCAGATTATTTAATCACATTCTGACCGCGCTGCATGTCACGTTTAGTCGATTTCCAGGCGCTGTGCGCGTAGGCTACTTTTTCGTCGTACCCGCCCCAACAGCCATACTCCACGAGGTAAAACTGGCGCCCTTATTCTGCCCACCTGGAGGACGGATGTCAACTGGATCACGCGGGCTAATATTAAATAAATGACCAACCTTCTTCGCAGCTGCCATTAAGGTCATCACACAATGTTTGTGACTCAAAAAGTGAACGCGAGGTCGTCCATTTATTGACTACTCATAAAAGAGTGCAAGCGTTTCTGAAGTTATAGCGGTTGGCACGAGGATTACGTCGTATTACTTAGGATAACGCCGGAGGCTCTCGCTATCTTCCTCCCTACGCAGATCGACGTTCTTTGAACTCGCGCGAAATCTTTATTACGGGACCTTTAAGCATTGACATGAGAGACATGATGGCCTCATGGGAGCGAGCGGTCCGGGTTCGAGCCCTGGCTGGGGACATTGTGTTAAGTTCTTGGGCAAAACACTTTACTGTCACAATGCCTCTCTCCACCCAGGTGTATAAATGGGTACCGGCGAATTGTTGGGGAAAACCTAACAAATTGTGGGGGAGTGGCGTGCGATGGACTAGCATCCCGTCTAGGGGAAGTAGAAATACTTCGATCTAGCCGCTTCATGCTACAGAAACCTGGATAAGCTCCGGCAGCTATGGGTCAGTTGGCTCCAAGGCTTCACACTTGGAACTTCGCCTGGACACCTAAAAATATTGCAATTTGTCTTTGAAGTTTGCAATTATCTTGATCTGTTCGGCACGCCGATCGGTCTAAAATCTTACACAAAGTAAATATGTAACGCCAGCGATCAACTGCAAAAGAAAATTTCACGTTGTTGCTTTGCGGAGGACGGCAAAGAAATATTAAGGATACTAACGCAAGTGCAACTCGTCTGTCACCGTATTCGTTGTAGTTTAAGCTCCCTATTAATTATAATTTCCTTGTGACGAGCTCGAGCTTAAGGATCGACACCTGCGTAGGGAGTCAGTTGAACCCTTTCCTTGCTCAAGGAAGAAATAATAATTTAAATATGATTTTTTTTCTCGACCAATAGGAATGGGTCACTTAATTATATGGTGGCCTAGTAACTAGCTTTGCAACCGAATAGCCCTTTTCACGGTTGGTTGTTCTCATTCGCATTACAATGTAATCTAACAGGGATGCGAGGCAATTTCGGGCTAAAACTACAAAATAGCCCGAAATTGCCTCACAGACATGCCAGATTTTCAACGAGACCATCGCAAGGTTACCTACAACACTAAATTCGCCGGTACTCATTTATACACCTGGATGGAGAGAGGCACCGTGAGAGTGAGGTGTCTTGCCCAAGAACACAAAACAATGTCCCCGTTCATAGATTCAAATGAGCAGAGTTAACAGTGAAAAGGGTTATTGCCTTACCAAGCTGATTCTCTCTCTAACTCTGACCTTGTGCAATGTCATATTGCTCTATTACATGCTATTAGGAAAGCTTTAAAAATCTCTTTTTTCCACGCCAGTTTTCCTGACTTCCGGCCTGCTGGGAGACGAGAGGACTATGCTGGTAGTGGAAGCAATAGCAGTTGCTATCTTCATGATGATCGGCGTGTTTGGTGCAACTCTTGCAGTGTCTCACAGTGCTTGCAGACGACCCAGGACTCCAATAAGAACTGCACACTTGAAAAGAACGACAGAAAACGAGGAACGCGGATCTAGCTCAAAATGAAGCGTGTTCGGTTTTTCAAGCTCCATTTCATTTTTTACCTCTCTACAACCTCTGCATATAGAATTACTCAAAGGATTTTAAAACAGATGTATTTTGCAAACATTTGTAAATTATCATTTTGAGTTGTGAAATAACCTAGGATAAAAGCTTTAGAAGCACTGGTAGAACTCAAGGCACAGTTAGTTTGAAAGTTCGTTATAAATTACGATAACTTAATATGTCTTCACTATATTAGGGATTGAAAGAAGGACAAAATTCACCGATTATCTTACGCGCATAGCTCGGTTCTGTTAGTAACGTTATAAGGCAGCAATGAGGGCAAAAAACGCGCTCTAATGTGGACTAATTAAACATCACCTTATTGGATTTCTCATTTGCAAGATTGGTTTTGCTTGTGGGGGCACAAGCTGGTATTATAAGGAAGACCAACTGTGAGGTTTCTCAGTAATGGTAAACTCAATTTCAGCTCACCATTTACAGGCAACTGATCAACTCATTCTTAATTACGAACTACTACCAGTCAAATAAACCGACTTTTTCTTTATGTTGCTTATGTAGTGTTATATTTACTCTACATTATTTACCACACCATTCTTGCCACCCAAAACACTGCACAAAAATCAGCAATCAAAATACGCCACTTTGCTAGTCTACCTCAGTCACTTAAAATACGTTAAATTACACTACCTGCTAGTTACCTGCTTACAATACGCCATATTACTATGTACGACATTGCTCACCAACATCACGTATGTGTCATATTAATTGTAACACCCTACTTACTTGCAATTACAGCACCGTAGCAAGTAACAGGCAAACCGAGGCACTTGCCTCGGTAATTTGTTTGTCGTTTTTATTGTTTATAATCGTCATAAACACCCTAAATACCTAGGAAGAGAATTTAACCACGGACACTGCCTCAGTCAAAATTCTTTCATGGACATTGCCTCAGTCTTCACTCTTTTCTGGCTACGGCCCTGAATAAGCGAGACATTGCCTACTTCACAATGCGTTACATTCTAGTATTACTTTATTACAATACGCTACATTTCTCACTTACAAACATCACTGACAATGCCTTGTATCACCTATTTATGGCACGTGTACAAAACCCGGAGGGGGGTACTCCCATATATGGGTTATGTAGGTATTTGCCGCGGAATAGGGTATGGTTTTTAAGCTTCTCGGTCCTCAAATAGGGTATCTTTTTTAATCCTTTTGTTACTGTGTTCCGGTGTGGTTCTTAGATAGGGTAGCTAAATTATATTATATAATACTGGTGTGTGAAAACGCGCGCCATCCTAAACGAATGTTTGTTCTTAAATTTGATGTATCCGTTTCAGTATTAACAAAATGATTGTGCAACAGCGATTTAATAGCCTTGGATGGGGTGTCATTTTGCGGGTTTGGGCCTTAGAAAGGGTATTAGTTTTTGCTTTCTTAGTACTTAAATAGAGTTAGGTTCAAGAACCTTCGCGGCACACCCCTATCCAAAATTCGCAGAAGTGCCCCCCCCCGGGGGGGGGGTACAAAATTGGGATTAAACTGTAGCATAAGTTTTTTTAAAACTTGCAATATGAAAGTGTGACTGCATTCTTTAATTCAGAAACTAGACCACTGCATCTATAAAGCCTAGTTTTCCCTACGGCATAGCTAAGGCACTAGCTTAAGTACAAGCACAAGCACAACAAAAGGTTTTGTTCTTCTTGTGCTTGTGATGAGAAGCAGTAAGCATAAGTTCGCCATCCGTGTTTTACTGTTTCGAAGATTGAGGCAGGGAACCTAAAATAAGGCAACTATCTATTCTGCGCATGCCTACTTGCTTATGTGGGTGTCGTGTCGGGTGTCCTGGGTTTAAGATTTGTTTGACATGAGAGCTATGTAAGATTCAATTTCTATTTTGTCATGTACAATATTTATGAAGTCTCCGAACCGAAATTTGACGCTATTTAATGCTTTACAATACAGAAAGTACTTACTAATGAGAATTAGTAGAATTCTACTAGTATACTAATGCAAATGCTGCAACCTGATTGGCTGAGTTATTCGTATACTATCAGCCATTAGCATTTCCCAGCTAGTGTACTTTTTGTGAAGAATCTCAAACTGCACAACTGACATAAGCAGCGCAAAAACAAAGTTATACTAGAAAAATTAATATTTCGATTAACCTTTAATCTTAGCACAGCGTCAACCGTCTTTGGAACAAAAGTCTGACTACGAGCTAAGTGGCTTATCCGGGTTTCTGTAGCATGGAGCAACTAGGAGTATTTCTACTCCTCCCTGGATGGGATGCTAGTCCATCGCAGAGTTACCCCCAGCATTAAATTCGCCGGCACCCATTTATACACCTGGGTGGAGAGAGGCACCGTGAGAGTGAGGTGTCTTGCCCAAGAACACAAAACAATGTCCCCGGCCATAGAATGTAGTTTTTGTGAAGAATCTCAAACTATACACAATTGACCGTGAAGTTAATTATGGGCATCGATATCAGTCAAATTAAAAGTGGTATAGCGATCGATTTTTGGATCATCAGTCGTGAACTCATACCACTTTTGACTGATATGGCCTCCCATAGTAAATACGAGCAACAAATCGATCAGAGTCACTCAGTTTGGCACATATGCATTCCACTCTAGAGTTAGTTCGAAGAAAAGTTTTTTTTCTCAATTTGACTACTGCTCAGTTGATTAAAAGCTGGAACATTACAATCATCATTGTACCAAATGTACTTGTAGAAAAGTAAGCAAAAATTTGTTTTGAATTCCTAGCTACTTCACTTTCATCTCAGTACGTTTTAGTGAATATTGCCAACCTCTGAAGGCCTTCCAGTTAACACCATCGGCATCAGATGAATGAGCTCCTCTGAGATATAATCCGTTGAGATTGGATTCATGACAATCCTTGTACCACCAGGCTCCTTTGTACAACTGGGCACATATTTCGGTACTATCGTTATCTTTCGTGGAAAACGGAGAACCACTAAAAGAGGAGTTAAAAATATTTTAGCCAAAATGGTTGATGATTTCCGTTCAAAGAAGGACAATTTTTTCAATAATGAAAATTTTACATATTCATATGAACAATTGTACCTTTTTTGAAATCACAGGCTCCCGATTTCAAATTTCAAGCTGCGGAATTCTAGAAGGCCATTTAATTAAACGAAAATGTCACAAGACAATTTGCCCTTTCATTAAAGAATAGTTTGAGCTCTAGGTTAACTTTGAGGTCTTATGTCGCATATAGCACAAAAGAGATAGGTAACGAGTAACAGGTTTATAAACCGCTACAGTTCTCTTACTTATGGACTGCCATCGAGTCACCAGCTGTACCACTGTATCCTCCAATCAAAAGCCGGAAGTTGTCTCCCTCTTCTGCAACCTTAAAAGTCGTGTACTCAGCATATCTGTTGTCGCCTTCAAAATCCTCCAAATCGACTCTCAGTGTGACGCTACCAACAGCCGTTAAACGATGCAGGTTGTCGTTTCCGAGCCAGAATTCTCCGTTCAGATTTCCAAAACCGTTTTTGTAGGATTCCCATCCAAGATAGAAGTCAACAGAGCCGTCCAAACGCCTCTGAAAAACTGTCCAGCCTCCATCATGCGTGACCATGTCACACAACACCTGTATTGGTTTGCCGCCATCTGGATTGATGGTGTACATACCACTGGTTGTGAACCCATCTTGAAGAATTTGGGCGCAGCTTTTGGGTTCTGTTGAATCAATCAAGGAGGGTTTTCTCCTAAATACTATGCGTGTGTCTTAGTAATCAAATAATTAATGGATTCTCGATCAATAGTTCATTCTTGATGTAAAAAACCCATCTACCCAGAAACACCGGTACAGCCCAAGTTAATGTACATGTTAATTTCGTTATTTGTTTTGTTATTTGTCTGTTTGTTTGTTTGTTGTGCATCAGAACATAATAAATAAATAAGTAAATAAATAAAAACAATGCAAATATTTAATTATATTACAAGTAGAAAATTGTACACTTGTCAGTCAAAGTAACCTGTAGAGTAATAAAATAAGGTAAAATTGTGAGCGACTAGTGTTCCAAGGATGTAAATAGTGTACCGTAGATTGAGTATTGTAATGTGAATGGTGTAAATAATGTAATTTTGTAAAGTAAATACGTAAGTGTGAAGATAAGATTAAAAAAACGTTGGCGAGAAAAAACCTCTCACCTTGGACCCAAGCCCGGACAGTGGGTCACAGCTGCGCCTTACACAGGGTAAAACTTATGATTCAATCGTCATTTAGAGATCAAAACCGATTTTTACAGCGAAAATTAACCAGCATTGTCAATAAATAATACTTCACCCTTTAAAAGGGCGGCTGGTTTCGAATATCACTTACTACACGGTTTTCCTGTGTGGCCTTCAGGGCAATTGCATCGCACGCTTTTATCCTGAGAGTCAGGAATGCAGACTTCTTTCTCTCCACATGGTGGACTCTCTGACTCACAGATGCTCTGTTCCAAAATAAACATTAATAGTCTGGGAGCAAATGTCGTAAATTAAAGTCCCGTGGGAATTCCGTGCCTGAAAGCACGCCATCAGTCTATAAGTGTTAGGGTCCAGTAAACATGAACAGTTTTGGTGGCAACACTGCAACTTGCTAGGATGAGTATTAAGAGGGGTTGAAAATCGGACGTAAATGAGCCAACATGAAAACGAGCTGGCACATTAAATTCTTTATAACCTCGTCAATTACCATCGGTTAACCACCAAACTTGGCAGAAATTCGTCAGTTGATTATTTAGTAACAGCTGCTGATTATGAAGTGATCATGTGATTTTCTAACATGAAAACGAGGCTGAAATAAAACATTACAGATTGCTATATTTAATGTTCACAAAAGCTTGTAAAACTTACTCAAAATTGGCAGAAATACGCAATTTGAGGATTTTATGACAGCTGCTGATTGCGAGTTGGTCACGTGACCTAGCATGAAAGTGAGTTGGGACCAGAAAAACGCATGTAACCTCTTTTAAATATTCACAATAGCTTATCAAACTTTCTCAAATGATGATATTTTCATTTGTCACTTGGTCACATTTTATGATAAATTTACACTTGTAGCAACCTATATAATTAAACAAGATATAAAACAACACCTTAAAAACAGCAGTGGTAAAAATGAAAATGGCCATATTTTTCACTTTTCGTTGGCGAGGTATTTTCCAAGGACGCTTACCATATCTAATTTAACACATCATCATCATCCTCTTCCTCTTCAATATCGCTGTCATCATCGTCCCAGTCGCCTTGTTAATTCCGGCAAGGAAACGAGACTCCAAACATTTATTCATTTTATGATAAATTTACACTGGTAGCAGCTTACACAATGAAAATAAAACAATGAAAATGGCCATATTTTTTACCTTTCGTGGGCCAATTACTTATCTAAGGACGCTAACCATATCTCACTTCATGCATAATCTTACATATCGCTGTCATCATCGTCATATTCGCCTTGCTGATTCTCGCTTTCATCATTCCCATCGGAGCAAGCGGCGAGACAGTCAAGAACGTATTTACTACCATATCACAAATTCAACTCATATCGCTAAAGTTACCTTGAAGAAATTCATATCCCACTCCAAGACCAAAGCACGACTAACAGCTTTCTGGCAAATAATTTAAAGGAGAGAGGCGAGGCTACAGGAAAGCAGGTCATTGTGGCGTGAACGACAGAGTGTAAAGCAACACACACTGGCCGGATGTGAGCCATTTGCAGAGCGACCACGAAGAAGGGGACACGAAAATTATCCTCCGTCCATGCGCTTGACGCTACAGCTTACTGGTGCTACGGAACTTTCGATATATCTTCCAGAAACTATGTTTTAGTGCTAGCTATAAGACGCTATCAAGAGATGTGTCCAAATACAAGTTTTGTAACTGTATCAGCAACAGCTCGCCGAATAATCAAGTTGCGACCAACTGTAGAAGCACTTGAATCAGCAAAGACAGCCACATTACCAGCATTCCCTGCCTTAACAGGACTGATAAGACGGGTGGTTTTTCGGGAAAAGGGAAACCGACTTGATGGAGAGAATTTGAAAAGGCCAATGGGTCGATCCTTAGATCGTTAGCCAATCTGGGTAAAGGTGAAAAACCCTACAAAAAAACCCTTGATGGGATTGAGTAATTCGTCTGCTAGCTGTACCAGCCAAAGGCCACAAATAAAACTTTCAAAGAGCACAGATGGTCGTTGTTTAGGAAGAGACAAGCTGAATCTGACAGAATACCACCAAATAAGGCAGCTCTGCACCAAGCCATACTACGAGCACACTTCCAATTGATGGTTTGGAACAATGACTGTGCACCTAATCTCGTTTTACCGTCACTACGAGGGTATGATCAGACAATAAAAATGAGGAGTGGATCCCTATTATGACAACTCTTTCACAAGCTCCCAGGGCTATAATACAGCTTGTAAAGGAACGATGTTCGACGAATCACTGTCAGTGCGCGCCGCAAAGCAGGGCTGCTATGCACGGACCTCTGAAGCTGTTCCGATGATGATGATGAATGTGAGAATCAACAAGGGGATGTGACGATGATGACAGCAATATTAAGGATGAAAGGGAAAGTGATGATGATGATGCTTGAAATAAGATATGGTAACCGTTCTTAAACAAATAACTGGCCAAAGAAAGGTAAAAAGTATGGCCATTTTCATTTTAATTGCTGCTGTTGCTAAGTTGTATTTTGTGTTATTTTCATTGTGTAAGTGGCCTCTACCAGGCGTTCAATTAGTTGGGCCTTGGCACGAAAAGCAGCGCGCGAAAAATAAAAAAAAAAGCTTCCTCTCGCAGCGCTTTTTTTAATTTTTCGCGCGCTGTTTCCCGAGCTGCGCAATGACTAACTAAACGCATGGAAGAGGTATTGTATAAGCTGCTACCAGTGTAAATTCATGATAAAATAAATGGATTTTTGGAGCCTCGTTCCCGTGCCGGAATCAACAAAGCGACTGTGACTGTGTTAAATTAGACAAATACTTCGCCAACGAAAAGTGAAAAATATGACCATTTTCATTTTTGCTACTGCTGTTTTTAATGTTGTTTTTTTTTAATTATGTGCGGTATTGAAATTTCTCGTTCATTGTTGGTGAACTCGTACAGGTAAATCCCGAAAATTCACTTGCTGAGTGCGTTAACCTGTAAGTAATTGATGAGGTTATAAAGAAATTAACGTACCAGCCTCGCTTTCATGTTGGCTCATTTTCGTCCGATTTCAACCCCCCTTAAAACTCATCCTAACAAGTTGCAGAGTAGCCACCAAATCTTTTCATGTTTACTAGACCCTAATGAACACTTTTAGACTGGTGGCTTGCTTTCAGCACAAAATTCCCACGGGATTACATTTGCTCTCAGACTATAACCGGCATAAAAATAGTTATTTACGAGGCAAAAATCAGTATCTAACTTGCGTGCAGCATTATCTATGCCTCTACTTCGCATGTCCGGACAATTTGTGTAATTAAAAGCTATTGTTATAGGGTGTTTTGAGGGTTTCCAATTGTCTTATCTATGGGGAAATCTGAACGTTGTTTCGAATAAGAGCAAGAAAGACTTCAATCTCTGATGAATGTTTCAAAAAAGGCCTTCTCATTTCAATGCAGTCCCGAATCTGAGGATTTGAAAAAAAAATATCAAGCTTGTCATTAGTAAGTCAAACATGTTAACTTGTTCAGTAATTACCTATATTCCTCTATAACGGAACTCTGCAGCCGCTGTAAAGTTAACGCGACCAACAAATCGATCAGAGTCGCTCAGTTGGCACGTATGCCTTCCATCGTTGTTCTTTTTTGATCCAAAGTTAAAAGACTCACATCGCTCATCCTGTACGCACTCATAACGACAAGAACTTTCAGAATCAACTTCTTTTTCGCTTATCACGCTTCCATTCAGCTTCCAGCCTTCTATTGGTGGGGCAAAGTTGACCGCTTTCAAACCAGGTTGTGAAATACGGTTTATTCCATAGACAGCCGTACAAAGGAGAGATAATATCCACCATTGTGCCCACGCATGCATGTCTTGTCGTGCGAAACTCGGCGGAATACAAGCAAAGCGCTGGGTAAAGTTTTACCTGATCAAGGTTTGCTAAGATACCAGGTGTAGGATATTTGTTGACTGAAGGTCCTTTATACGACAACACTAAATTTCTCAAACTGATTCAGCTACTGACGTTTCTTCGTCGCACAAATTGTTTGTCTGTTAGCTTTTTCTCTTGATTTTATAGTAAACTTTTACTGCATTTATCTCTATCTCCCAATCTTTTAAATTGTGGGTTTTTTTAAGCAAACTTTCTGCTGTTGAAACTGAGGTAATATTCCTCTTCTGGCAAAAAGTGAAGCTCTTGTCAGTCGGAAATTAAAGTTGATCAATTAAATTATGCTTTTAATCGTTTCGTACAATTCACCGCTTCAGCCGGGTCATCTCTGTATGCCGGCTCTACAATGAAACTTGAATACACCTCCGGCTCCCCTAATAAATGCTACACTGGTCTGTTGCAATGGGCATCATCAAAAAAGCAGACCAGAGCATTCGGTGGTGTTATCGTTCCAAATAGTTCAAATATTGAGCATTTAGCCGACATTAGCACGTTTGGTTTGCCACTGTACTGGCTGAAATTGATTTTATTAGCAGACATTTTATTGGCATGAATAACGCTAGCGAAAGCACAAGAAGCGTTGAACTGGCAATTGACAACTTTCATTGAAACTAGAAATTACCAAACAAGATTTTTTTCCTTCACAAAAAACGGCTACAATTCTATGTTCTAAGAATGTTATGCAGGGTCTTAAGTTATGAATCCATTCTCCAATTGGATTATTTGCTCGAAACGACAGCAATTTTAAAACCGACTGAAGGCAAAATAAACCTGAGACAGCTATCACGCCAAGAAATGGAGGTCAAATAGTCTAATTATTTTAATTAAGAAAGAAACGATTAGCCACTCAGTTTTAGACACAATTCCGAACTGGTATGTTTACGTTTAATTAAATGAAAGATGATAAACAAATGTAGCGATTTAAGTGTCCTTGAAGCACAGAAACACTGGTTCTTTAGTCTTCTCGTAGTTTAGGATGACGACGAATATGAAGGTAGGAACCAATACATTGAGGAATGTTTTTTTTGAAGGTGTACTATATTTTAGGATAATAAACTTATGTTGACTTAAGCTTCTGGAAACAAAATCTGGATGTAGCTTTCTACCCACTGCATAATATTTTATCCATTTATTCACGATACCAACCTTACTTGCATTACGAACTATACTAACAAGAAAAGCAATTCTTATAATACTGTTGCTTACAGTACTACTTCTCTTCCCAGTAGACCGCGACACCCACGAATTTTTTTGGCGGCCTTCCAGAGTAACATTTTCTGGCGGAGACCCAGGTTTTTAGAAGAGGGCGTTCGATGGCACCCTTCCCCGGAAAATTTTGAAATTTCAAGTCCTCGGAAACGCGATTTCCGCCATTCTGAGGAAAGGTCAGCGTGTTTTGATATCTCATTTTTTAAAAAAATGGTAGTAACTTGGTTACGGACTTTCAAGAATTTTAAGAATGACTGTGTTTCTTTAAATTTTTACAAGTTTTTGACGATAGCTGTTTTAATTTAGGTGATTCGATCGAACCCCCCGAACCCCCCCTATATCCGGCCCAGGTTTACCACGAGTTCATTTCAAACCAAACACGTGGTACATTGTCATCACGTGGTACACCACGTGATGACATTTTTTCGTGTTAAAAAGGAACACAATCACGTTTTTGCGCATGCGCAAAAGTTTGATTTCAACAATTCAAAGATGCGAGAATTGAGATAGAGCTTTCACAAATCCGTTTGCATCGTTCTCAATTATCTTTGGCTTTGCCCTAAAACGTCTCAGAATCAAAGATCAGTGATACACGGTTCTCGTAAAGTGTCAATTTATGTGTAATCGAGACTTTTTGGTGTTAACTTCAATGCCGTTTGACAGAACTTCGAGTGGAGGAGAAGTGTTATGGCGCTGGACGAAGACGGCTTTCTCCCGGCAGCTTTCAGAAAGGTTTAGAAAATCGGGAAAAGACTGAGAAGTAATGAAAACAGCAACATAGCAGGATTTTTGCAAAGAAACCTTGTGAAAGACTGAAAGGATCGCGCTCGTGCGAGCGTTTTTTTTTGTTGTTGACATTTTACTCGAGCAAACAGACCTTTACTGTCCTTACTCGTTGGTTTTCTTTCTCGATATTCTGACATTCTATCAGGTTCTCTTCGCTCAGGTATACTCTGTGAGATTGACTTCGATTTATTTGTTTTTACCTATCAGGACAGTTTTGTAAATATGATAAGGACTCCTGTATAACATCAGTAAAATTTCCATCATAACCTTTGCACATCAGCATATTCAGGCTTGTTATGAACCACGGACTTACCGTTGCCTTGTTGTTCCACCACTAAATTGGTCAATACAGTTTTTATTTGCCGTTTAACACGAAAAAAACAAGTCTCTTTACCTGACTAGTTGAGCGAGTTGACCTTTCTTCTTGTCATTAAGAGATGAACGCGAGTGGCAAATGGGATAAAAATAGCGCTTATCTGTCACTTTGTTGCGTCGGCATGACGACGCAAAGTGACAGTTCTATTGTTTTCCGATAAAAGAAACCAGTCAAGTTCGCGCGTGCGCTACATCGTGATAGTGTGTTGTTCATTCACAACGTGTAAGTCTTCAAGAGTAAAGCTTGTCGCGTCTTTATCGTGTCAAATGCGTCTAAAAACCGCTCTGATTTGTTGTCCTGATCATATTTTATCTTCAGCTGATAAAAAGCGACCATGCCGACAGTTCTATGGCAGACAAAAAGCACGGTAACTGCTTTCCTCTTGAAGATGAACACGTTGTGAATGAACGTCACGTAATACGAAAAAGTCATGATGCCTCACAGGAAAAATGCCCTCACGTGATTGGTTTAAAACAAACTTGCCACATCAAAAACATTACTCTAAAGACAGCTAACAAATTCGTGAGTGTCGCAGGTCACTGCGACTGAAGAGGAGTAACATTACTTATACAAGTTTAAAACATCGAGCATTTCTTACTATACCGTGACATGCATGACTTTTGTTCTAACATTTTTTATAATAGTGATAATGAAGTCTACCAAACACGAATCAGCTACAAAAAAAAAGCAAAAACTCTTTATACGTACTTATATACTTAACGCACTTATTGTAAGATAAATTCCTTGCATAATGATCTGAGCCGGGTTGTTCAAAGCGCGATTAAGCTAAGCCAGGATTATAGAGAATTTTGGTTTCAGTTTTGTAACTTTTCGATGAGGTTTTCTGACTGAATTGTCTGTCCTCCAGTTTTGAGTCTGTATAATCTCAAGCTATACAAAACACAAGTAGTGAAAAACATTTTTACACAAGAAAAATGAATACTTTGGTTAGCGCTAGCCGGCTTTTGAACAACCCGGCCCTGCTGTGAACTTTGAATCTTTTTTCTCAGAATTGAGTAATTGAGTCAAAAATATGTATGGAGACGCCATATGTATGTTGGCGCCCATCAAGATGGGCACCAACACCGGTCACTAAGTTTTGCTACGAAAGAGTAAATTTATCCCTCCTCTCAAAAACATTAAAATGATACTATTACTAATACAAGAACTGTTCAGAGAGCCGAATTCCGCTAAAAGAGTCACTTTTTTTAACCAACATGACAGCTCTCTCGGCTGTCATATATATGCCATGTCACGTAGAAGCTTAGAAATTCAAGCATAGTCTATCACAAAACCAAAAAGTAGGTACGTTTCAGCTGCTCTTATACATCATTAAGTAAAACATAAGGAGGATCAATAGTTTTAAAGTTTGAACTTTAGTGACGTACGCCATGTAAGAACCCCCAATTTAATTAAATTAAATTAAATACCTTTAGCCTCTTTCTTAAAGCGATTCTTGGTGACCATCCTTGATCATATGGAAGTAAGGTTTTATTCACTTGCAAATTAAACTCACCATGTGGCCAGCTCCCAGTTCGAATAATAGTTCAGTTGCTGGATCACTACACCGGTATCGCAGATGTTATGGGTTCGAGTCCCATTCAGGTCTGAATTTTTTTCAGGCTTTGATATTACAACTACTTAAGTTGTGTTTTACTGCCATGATCAATCATGTTTCATAAACTCATTTTCATACGAGAAGTTGGGCACCAAGCCTCGCTTTGATAGAGAGGCAACGCAGAAATGTCCAGTAATCCTGTAGCTCTTCCAGACCTCTATTTTCATTCGTCCGTATGACCTGCAGCTTCCTTTGTTATCAGGGGCAGGACGCATTGTTTCTGTTGTATCATCTATTGTTTCGTTCTCCAATCACAGACCGCGTCTGGAAAGCTACAGGCTTGCTCGAAATGTTCTATTAACCTAAGGCCCGCCTCAAAACTAAATTTGCATAAAACTGGAAAGGTGTTATGGATAGATGCAGTAAATGTAGCGTGATTAGACAAATGTTGCAGGGTCGGTTAAGAGCTATTTGAATTTTTCGCAAAATTTAGGGCGACTAGCTCTGCCCCCCGAACACAATTTTTTAGCCTTTGCAAAAACCTATACCCTTCAATACTTATCTTAATTCGATATTGAAAAACGTATTTCAACAGACCGTTTTTGAATTATAAGCATTAATACTACAGCTACGAATTAGTTGTATCTCTAAAGTTTGTATCATATCATTATGAACTCTGCCTATTATGCCATGAAGATGGCCACAACTTCTTTAACAGTGATATCAATATTAACCAACATGTATGAACTTCACTTTCATCTCAGCACGTTTCAGTGAGTATTGAAACCCTCTGAAGTCCTTCCAGCAGACTCCATCACCGTAGGAGGCATGTGGTCCTCCATGGTAGTACCCATTGAGATTCGATCCGTGACAATTCTTGAACCACCAGGCACCTTTGTACGTCCGAGCACAGCTACCAGCATTGTCTGAATCCTTCGTGGAAAACGGCTGCTTACTATGAAAGAATGAAAAGAAGTTCAGGTACCAATGGTGGTCTTCATTGAACCCAACACAAATGATCTAAACAGAGTCCTCATTTGAAGACAATAACTCTGTATGCAATGAGCCCGTTCGTTGTTGTTTTCTTTGCATTTAAGTGGGTTAAAATAAGTTTTGAAGTGGCGGTCATTTGATCGAAGACCTCTTTCCCTTTGACCAAGAACAGTTATTTTAGTTATTAATGTACCTTTTGATCTTAACTTTGCTTCGTAACTGAGAACAAGATGGAACATGAAGTTATTCACAGTGTTGAATGGGTTTGAGTACAAAATATAGCTGAACCGATTCTTCTGTTAACTCTGAAATTCAAAACTAGTCAACGCAAATCTTAGTAGTGATTTTGATAGTTAAGTTATACAAAGCAAGTCGTCCCAAAGACTCAAATGTCACTAGCATTTCTTTTTTTTACATATATCCAAATGTATCGTTTCCACGGTAAGCGTGGTGGTTAAAAAGGTAAAGTCTGCATACAAGTCAAGTGTCCCATCAGGCCCGGCATGAAGCGACTAGGAATGCATGAAGCGAGTAGGAATATTTCTACTCTCCCTGGATACGATCCTAGTTCGTCGAAGGGCTACATTGAACATCAGACTCATAGGTATCCATTTGTGCATGCGGGTGGTAAGAGGCACTGGTTGAGTAAACTGTCTTGCCCAGAAACACAACACAATGTTCCCGGTCAAGTCTCGAACCCGGAGATCGGTCAAGGTTATTATACTAAATTCAGAAAGACAACTAAACATGTAATACTGATAAACATCCGTTTCACTTCATAACATCTTACTTATGATATGAAAACGAGTCACCAGCTGTACCACTGTATCCTCCAATCAAAACTCGGTACTTATCTGCCTCGTCTGCAACCTTAAAAGTCGTGTACTCAGCATATCTGTTGTCGCCTTCAAAATCCTCCAAATCGACTCTCAGTGTCACGTCATCAGCAGCTGTCAAACGGTGAAGATTGTCGTTTCCAAGCCAGAACTCACCGCACAGATTTCCAAAGCCGCTTTTATAGGATTCCCATCCAAGAAAGAAGTCAACAGAGCCGTCCAAACGCCTCTGAAAAACTGTCCAGCCTCCACCGTGCGTGGTCATGTCACACAACACCTGTATTGGTTTGCCGCCATCTGGATTGATGGTGTACATACCACTGGTTGTGAAACCATCTTGAAGGAGTTGGGCGCAGCTTTTTGGTTCTATTGATGCAAAAATAACTTTATTTGAATTATCTTTTTTTAATTAGACTCAACCCAGCGGAAAGAATATCATGACATATTTAACTTACTGCATGGTTTTCCCGTGTAGCCTTCACTGCAATTGCATCGTACGGTTTTGCCTTGATTCTCAGGAATACAAACTCTCTGTTTAAAAAACATAAATAACACAAAAGAATAACTATACATCAACACAAAACAAATGCTGATGGCCAAAGTATCTGTAGAAAATTTTGAACACTAAACCGAGACTTTTAAGCGTTCTTAACGTGTTAGATCCTTCAACATTCTAGTGACAGCATTTAAACTAGGAAGAGGAGAGCTCCAAAAATTAAACACTGACGAAAACTCGAGAGGAACAAAAATACTTTGGAGTTAGGGCGTGTTTGACCAGGTGCGTTGGCTTGGAATCTGAAGTATCCTGTTCAGTTTATAAATGACCCTTTGCCTTATGTCGTTACATGAGCAATGATTTCTTATAACTGTAGTAACAACTGCGGAAAAAGACTTTGCTTAAACGTGAGGAAAACGTAGTTCTCTAAAATCAGGCTGCATTGCCAGATTGCTTTGAACGATACAAAAGCTACTGGAGAAAACAGCTTGAATGTGCGCATGCTCTTAAGGTGTACTTAAACGTTTTGTTAGTTAATTCCTAAAAGTTTCTTGTTGATGCCAATCCGGGAATCATATTCCAACATGTTGGCGGCCATATGACACATGAAAACAATGGCTTCTTATCAAAGCAAGAAAAGAAGAGTGATTCGGCCCAGATGCTAGAAAATTTGCATTCCAATGTACTTGGTGATTGAAAAAAGTAAATTTGCATTTTGTGGTACGGGTTGAAAGCACTCCACTTATTTTAACTACGGCTTGCAGAACCAAATACAGATATAATGATGTTAGCATGATACAGTTGTCAATCTAAAGCTTAGTGCTATAAACAAAATCGACGACAAGGAGAAACGTATCCATTCCCAGGCTATACTCCATGACAGGACAAAGATCGTTCCAGTACAGAGGAGTACATGTTTTGATCGCGCTGCTCTTTAGACCTCAGGAGCTATGGCCTAGACATGTCTCAAAATGTTTTTCACTTTGAACATTTTTTCTTACTTTTTTTAGGTGGGGTGTTGTTGTCGTTGTTTTTTTGTTAATTAGTATATTTTACATTTTTAGCTCATTATCAATTTTTAATCAATTTGTGAATGTTAGTTTTCGAGCGCTATACTAATAAATTTGATGTCACCTTTTTGATGTAACACTGTTAAAATATTCTTATTATTATAGTTGAAAGGCGCGGGTAAACATGACAAAGGCCTATCTCCGTAAACTGAGCATTCGGTCATTTCACGTTCTCGCTTTGCAGACTGGACAACTGAGAAATTCAGAGCTATTATACTTGTAATTCTATAAATAATTTAATTCCGTTGGTGACTTTACAAGCTATCTCTGTCAACTCCTGACACTGGCTTTTGCTTTCTGTGGATAATACTGATAATAGGCCACTTTTGACATATTACAACTCAGGTTGATAGTGTAACAAAAGAAATGAATAAACATGACCTTCAAATTCCTTTGTTTGTGTCCTCCAGTGGCCTGTTTCTCGAAAGCCTCGGAATTTTTTCGGGCCTCAAAGCCATTTTAGTTTATCTGTCATGATCTAAGAACGGGGAAGTATATTCACCTGAAACGTCTTGTATGAAGGGATCCTTTGTTCATATTAAAAATATGTGAATAACACAGCTCTGTAATCGAAAGATTCCAGATTTTGTTACGGCTTTCCGGGCCCGAAAAGTTTCCGGGAAGTTCGAAAAAACGGGCCCCACGACTCAATGCCAAGCTGAGATTTTAACTATTTTAATACTTATTTTTTTGGCTTGTGTCTTTAAAACGTTTTCAAAAATTACTGACAGACTGCCAACGCATCAAACCTCAGCTTGTTTTTTTCTATGAGGTAATTGGAGGTCAAATTGTTCGAAGGAAAAGTTTGAAAACTACCTTTTAATAGTTTATTAGAGAGGGCCTTCTCATTCACCTGTAGGCCGCGAAAGTTGCGTTTACGACAACTTTATGAATAATTCTTCCTAAGAGACGTTATCTAATTCATAACTACCTTTATTCCTCCGTAACGGAAATCTTCGTCTTCTGTGAAGGTAACGCTACCACCAAATCGATCAGAGTCGCTCAGTTGACATACGAACTTCCCAGAACTGTCCTTCACAGTTCCAAAGTTGTAAGACTGACATCGCTTATCCTCCACGCACTTAAACCGGCAAGAGCTTTCCGAATCTACTTTTGTTTCGCTTATCACGCTTCCATTTAGCTTCCATCCTTCTATTGGTCGGACAAAGTTGACCGCTTTAAAACCAGGCAGGGAAATACGGCTTACTCCATAGACAACCGTGCACAGAAGAGATGACAATATCCGCCATTTTGTCCACGCATGCATGTCTTGTCGTTTGAAACCGGAATACAAGCAAACCGCTGGGTGAAGTTTTACCTGATCAGTTTGCTGAGATAGCAGGTGTAGGAGATATGTTGACTGATGGTCATTTACAAGACAACGCTAAATTTCTCAAACTGATTCAGCTACTGAAGTTACAAACTGCAAAACTTGGCCGTGAAATTTGGTCGATTCCAGACCGCACTGTCGCGCAAATAAGCAATATTAATCAAGGCATCCATGTCTTGTCTGGCAAGGGATTTAAAAAATTTGACCTAAATAGGGGATTAAGGCTACAGGTATCTCATTTAAATTGGAGTTGTGAGATAAGAAAATTTACAAGACAATAGGTTATACCTAATCCAGTTGATTTTTGCATGTTTATTTTGTTAGATTTTGGTATAGTTTGTTTTGTTTGTTGAAAGATGACAGAAGTTTGTTATGTACATGTTTTTACACTTTTTAGTTTTCCCTTTCTTCTCGTTATAATTCACGAGACTGAACAAAGCAAAAAAACGCTTGTTTTGTATTTGAAAAGGAAACACTTAAACAGGTGGCCCGAGAGAAGTGGGTTTAAATATTAGATACATTGAGCACTTAAGAGCTTCTGCCTGAGAGACCGGAGCAGACTTGGAAATAAAATTCGGCCGATGTTGCTTAAAATTGGTCGCTATGTAAACTTATGTAATATGCCAAAGTTTTAGCTTCAACGACCTTTTTACAGCCGAATTCTGGATATCAGCCCCTCAGGGGTCCCCAGAGGCTGATTTTCAGTGTAATTTTGGCCACTTTTCAATCTCTCTTTTAGCAACGTATAATTAACTTCAGACAAAAACATAACCACATTTATAATGCCCTATCCGTAGGCTTTTATGGGTAAAAACATAAGCTCACAGAAATGTTTCCTTAGGCTGTGGCTGTTAACACAACTTGGTCCTATTTGAAGTATATGGAAAGCAACCGAAGATGGCCTGCTTTTCAGACCTTATATTTTCCATACCCGTGTTTTATATCGTGAAGTCTTAATATCCCTGCATAGTTCAAACCCTTGGTTTAGTAATGTCAGGAAAAAAAATACCACGGTTGAGGCTTTGTTACTGAGAAAAAACTTACAAGAGGATGACTAAACAGGCCACTTCCGGTAAAAGTATCAACAAAGCTTGCAGGTAAAAACCAGCTATTTAATGTTGAGCAATACTTTTTTCTTCAAAGTTATGATTTAGAAAATATTTGCCGTTTATTAAAAATATTCATGTATTTTTCTTTTTTGCG
>CM042754.1:19658931-19673931 GCA_022496165.2 Catalaphyllia jardinei
CAAATCGGCCATTTTGGCCGATTGGCCAAAGGGGGGACCAAGGGAAACTTTTCAAAATCCGCCTAAATCGTGGGCCGACCTCGGGGGCTCAGAGAACACCTTGGCGCAAATCGGCCTATCCCGTAATTAGTATGTGCTTCAAGCGCTAACATCGGAGAACCTTTTGGCGCAAACCGCGGCTCCAAAGCTGCCAGCCCGTCCGAGTTATGAGGAATTCAGCAAGGCAACCCAAATCGGGCATTTTTGACCGATTGGCCAAAGCTGGGAGGAAGGGAAACTGCTCAAAATCCGCCTAAATCGTGGGCCGACTTCGGGAGCTTAGAAAACACCTTGGCGCGAATCGGCCTATCCCCTAATTAGTATGCGCTTCAAGCGCTAACATCGGAGAAGTTTTTGGCGCAAACTGCGGCTCCAAAGCTGCCAGCCCGTCCGAATTATGAGGAATTTAGCAAGGCCACTCAAATTGGCCATTTTGGCCGATTGGCCAAAGGGGGGACCAAGGGAAACTTCTTAAAATCCGCCTAAATCGTGGGCTGAATTCGGGGGCTCAGACAACACCTCGGCGGAAATCGGCCTATCCCGTAATTAGTATGCGCTTCAAGCGCTATCATCGGAGAACCTTTTGGCGCCAACCGCGGCTCCAAAGCTGCCAGCCCGTCCGAGTTATGAGGAATTTAGCAAGGCCACCCAAATCGGCCCTTTTGGCCGATTGGCCAAAGGGGGGACTAAGGGAAACTTCTCAAAATCTGCTTAAGTCGTTGGCCGACTTCGGGGGTTCAGAAAACACCTGTCCAGCCTCCACCATCCGTGACCATGTCACACAACACTTGCATTGGTTTGCTGCCATCTGGATTTGATGGTGTATACGCCACTGGATGTGAAACCATTTGGAAGAAGTTGAGCGCAGCTTTTGGGCTGTGTTAATGAAATATGTAACTTCAATTTAAGTATCTATTTTTAGTAACCCTCAACTCAACAGCAAAAATATCATGACAAATTTAACTTACTGCATGGTTTACCGTGTAGCCTTCACTGCAATTGCATCGCACGGTTTTTTCTTGAAAACTAACTAAGATGATTGGCCACTCGATTTATCAAACTGCTCATGCGTATATAGCTTGGGAACACAGACGTGTTTCCGGCTGTCATTTGGTTCCGCCGAAATAAATTGTTTTCAGCGGAACCAAGTGACAGCCATATATACGTCTGCGTTCGCAGGTTAATTAATGCGTAAACTACCGGAAGGAAAATTAGATTAGGTTAAAATTAGATTAGGCTAAGGCTGATGATCGCGAACTTCAAACGAAGATGGCGCAGAAAACTCGTAAACTTGTAACCACGGAATTCGACTATCCTGGGTTTTCCAGCGTGTATTAATTACCTTTGTGGAACGCATCCACATTGACTTTATCTCTGGACGCCATGTTGTAAACCAAGACACGCATGCGCCGTGAAACCGGAACTTGGTCTTGGTCTTGGTCTGGAAATTTAACTATTCCAGAGCTCCGTATCTTGGTGGTGACCAAAAGACACGTGGGCTCTGGGAACGAGATTGCTGCATGCCCACAGATAATGCCTGCTCATGCGTAGTAATGTATAATTGGTTTACAGTGTCACCGCATTCAAAATAGATCAAAAAAGAGAAGTCAAAGCCGTTTAATGGATATCTTGGAAACGATAGAAGGTAAATATGCAAAGACTGTCGCCAAGATTCACGTCACAGCAATTTTTCTTTAAGCAAGATATGCGGAGGTTTTTCTTTTACCCAAATTTATAGAGATTTGAATGGAGATGCCATGCTGGCGCTCATCCGGATGGGCACTAACATGGCCGCCGGAAACCAATAGAAACATCTGTCACAGAGTTTTGCTACAAAACGTGAATTTATCTCTCCAGGTACTCAAAAACGTTAAAAAATAGACTTTTTTTAAAACGTTAACTGTTGAGATTGCCAAATTCCCAAAATGAGTCACTTTTTTAACCAACGTGACAGCTCTCTCAACCGTCATGTAAATGCTGCCTCGCGCCAAAGCTTAGAAATTCAAACGCAGTCTATCACAAAACCAAGAGCCCATCCGGAGCGAAACTTTGTATAAATATTAGTTTTCAGCTGCTCTTATACACCATGAAAGTAAAATCTCAGGAGGATCAATAGTTTTGTAGTTTAAATTTTAGTACTGTCATATGAAAACCACCAATAAACTTATTTTGCTGCAAATGATATTTTGCTCATGGGTAATTTAAACCACGCTCTTGGATGCGCAATGGCAGTCTCCTTTCTTGAGCTGTCAGAGAGTGATTTATTAATAAATATGCAAACAAATTTGGTGCTCAAATGACAAATCAATTTTCACTCGATTGGTTATCGCAAAATATCGTGATTTGTTAGTGGCGAGCAAATCATGCAATTATTTACTCGACCTCGTCCAATAATTTTCATTATTTCAAATGCTACAGTTTGTTCTATTTTTTGAAGAAACTTGAAAACAAATTTGGATCGAGAACTACAGTAAAGTTCAAGGCAAAAAAGAGAATCGTTCGATTCAATTTCACTGTGCGCAGCTTCCAGAGCGAAGTACAAATATAGCGTGGTTTATACTTATTAAGCATGTAATTGTATTTAAAATTAACTCTTTTGGTGAGTTTACAAAACATCTCTGACAACTCCTGGCAGCTTTTGTTTTGGTTTTTGTTTCTTTTTGAAAAAAGGTTTCGACCTTTTAAACTTTGCGTGCGAAGTTAATCTCAGCTGTGCTGAAGTGACTGCCGATAAGGAACGTTTTTTTAATATTAACCTTCGTTGGTTCTAGAATAAGCTGTGCAATAAACAAGTTCAAAGTTTAAAAATGCGGTGGATTGTTTCGTGGGTGGTAAACAGATTGAAATCCATTTCAAGAGTTTGCGTGGCAAATTTTTTATAAGGTGCAATGCTCAGTCCATTGCCTCAGGATAGTTGAAGACCTGCTGATTGTAACGCCTAAATAACATAACAAATCCTTTGTTGCCAGTCCTCTTCCATCGCGATTCAGTTAAAAGAACAAATAACTCACGTAGCGCAGGTTGATAGAGTAATGGCATTTAATCCTGAAGATTGCTCCAGTAAGTCGAAAACATTAAAGCGTTGATTTTGTTGTTGTTGTTTTGTTTTGGTTGTTTTTTTATGTTTCCGTTGCTTTCTCAGTTTACCTTATGGAGGTAACATTATATACAAATATTACTACATAATTATATACTATCTACGCTTGGAGTAACTCAGCCCAAGATAACTTGTAGTCCATAACTACCGGCGCTTAATCTAATGAAGGTTACCGTATACCTTCTGTCTCAAATTAAATCGTATAGAGCTGGTATCAAACTATACCAAGAATTTTAAAATAAGATTAAATGTCGAAGTTTTCACGACCACTAAACGCAAGCGTCCGAATCATTCGGTTTTGGGTCCCTTTTGAAAGCTACCAAGTCAAAAGGAGTTTATTCGATTGCCCTGAAATTTGGACAGTAGTTAGTTTGACATATAAAAACAATACCGTGTCGGGGTATTTTTCATTTCCAAATATTATATCTACTTGCTAGAAAGATTTTTCTATGATCATCCCATACTTTTTTTAGTCCTTTTTCGAAAATGCTTTGTAACTTTTCTCTCAAATTGAATCTGATGGCAAATCGCAGACGAAGGACAAAGTAAATAAGCGAGAAACAAAGTTTGCTTTGACTTGCAATTGTAGCTTTCAAAAGGTGATTCCCAAAAGACACAAAAGTACTTCTAATTAGAAGGAGAGGGACTACCTTCACACGAACGATAACGACAAATCTATAGTTATTTTAAAAATTCTTCTAAGCGCTTGCTGAGAGAGGTCAGCGTGGTGCAATAATTACCTCTATTCCTCTATAACGAAAATCTTCAACTTCTGTGAAGTTAACACGACCAACAAATCGATCAGAGTCGCTCAGTTGACAAACGAATCTCCCAGAGCTGTCCTTCGCAGTTCCAAAGTTGTAAGACTGACATCGTCCATCCTCCACGCACTTCAACCGACACGAATTTTCCGAATCTACTTTTGTTTTACTTATAATGCTTCCATTCAACTTCCATCCTTCTAGCGCTTTGGCAAAGTTACAAGCTTTAAAACTGGGCTGCGAAATACGACTGATTCCGCAAGCGACTGTAGTTGTGCCAAGGAGAAATATAATCAAGACATGCATTTCTTGCCGGCCATAGGATGCCAACGTTTTTGACCTAAACACAAGGGATTAAGGCTTAGTCAACTAATTTGATTGATATGTGCGTGTAGATAATTTGTACTGGACAATGCCATTATGATCTCGCAGCTGATGTTAGCTTATTTTGGTTTATGTTATGTTTACGTTGTTTGCTTTTTATACTCGAGTCTCTTACTTCTGTTCAAAATTTAGATAAAGTTAAGCACAAAACGCTTGTTTGTACTTAAGGGACTGGTCAAAAAGTACAGGGGTGGGGGAGGGGAGGAGTGGGCCAGAGCATTTCAAAACGTGGTGGTTAGAAAACACATGACCCACCCCATTCATTTGACACAAAACTGAGTAGCCCACCCCTAAATGAAGGTTGAAAATCACATGACCCACCCCCCTAAAAAACATGACATTTTTGGGTGCATAATCCGACAAAATCACATTTTGTGGATGAAATAGACTGCGAGCAGTCTCTCTTTTCCTCGAAAATCCGTGGGAAAGGACGCAAAACAAGTATGCGTGAGCGTTACGTGAAAGCGGCGATGCCGCGAGCCGCTAGTAGCATGGGCGTTAGGAGAGGACCTCGTCTCCCAACGCCCACGCTTCTAGCGGCTCGCGGCACCACCGCTTTAAAGTCACGCTCACAGTCACGTTCGAACGCTTACTTCTTTTGCGTTCTTTCCCACGGATTTTCGAGGAAAAGAGAGGCTGTGTCGCAGTCTATGGATGAAATTGTGGTATTATTTATGTTCTAGACTTTTTTGTTAACAATGATACAAAGTCATGCAAAAATAATATCGTTTTCCATTACCCTTGCAACTTTAAGTCATGACTGTACTCATAAGAAAACCTGACCTTTTTTTTCACAGTCTAGGCCTCAAGGCACGTACAGCAGTAATACATCTAGAAAACGGCTGTAGTGGGTCCTGGGAGTAATATAGCCAGACAACTCTCAGATCTCTGTGCATGTGTCCCGTACCCTTGGGGACAAATAGCATGTAGACACAATATCATATCAACGTTTCGGTCTTCGGCCTTTGTAGCTTGATTAAAAATATATCACCACTGTTTGTGTTATATTTTTAAACATGTAGACACAAGTTGGCCATTTGGTGTTCTTAAATACCAGCATGTCAACCGAGTGCAGTATTTTGAACATTTTAGCCCTGGGACTCCTTGCTCAATCCGTTAGCTTTTGAGCAGATTTTACAATAAATTGTCATCTCTCTTGTACACCAGCCAAGTGTACTTTTTCATATACGGCTCAAATAGTTTTTGTCCTTTCGAACTGAAAGGAGTTAACAAACAATATAAGCAAGTGACACATTCGAACACCAACCCACAGTCTGCCAAGTACCTTACGCATAGCCAACAGTTTCAAAAGCCACATTTATTAACAATATTTACAAAGTGATGTAAAGTGTATATGAAATAATTCATATTTGAACTGCGGTTGTAGAAGAAGCCTGAAAAAAATGGCTTCTTCTTTCCAATTGCTTAAATTGGAAAATTTACTGCGAGGATCACACTTCACTTGCATCTACAACCGCAGTTCAAATATGAATTATTTCATATACACTATACATCATTTCACTCCTTACGGGAGATATGAACTCAATAATTTGACCTTGCTCCCAATGTGTGGCTTCATAGCTCAGTTGGTAGAGCATCGCACCGGTATCGCGGAGGTCATGGGTTCGAATCCCGTTGAAGCCCTGATTTTTTTCAGGCTTCTTCTTTCCAATTGCTTAAATTGGAAAATTTACTGCGAGGATCATACTTCACTTGAATATTTACAAAGAAAGAATACTGCTATGATTTAGGTTTATGGCGGATGGTTGGCTATCACGTGCAAATGTAAAATACTCAAATGGGTCTAGTCCGTTACGACTAATATATAGATTTAGACCAACCTAAAAGCGTAGCTCCTTGGCCGCAGCAGAAGCAGCAGAAGACATTTGTATAGAAGAAAAAGTTATAATTCGAATAAATTTTAATCCTGGGCTAGCATTAACAGGCTTCCGATCAAGCCTCCCCTGTTTTCAACAAGTTAATCTGACATGCGCCCTCGATCCAATCGAAAACCAGCGCCTGGTCAGCGGTCAAATTTAAAAACAACACGTGACCTCGATGAGTTGTACACTTGACCCCGCGATATGGTCACGTGATGCAGGTCAGCAGATACCTTGTTTTGACAGGTGTCAATCGATCATAACATGGATGTCCAATATTAAAGACGAAGTACACGGTAAACCAAGGCTACATGTTTCTGTCAACCTATTATTTGGAGTATGGCCGCCATGTTGCCCGACTCCATCGTCGTCGCCGTCGTGCGTACGCGCCCACGACCAATGCCGCTGGCCATGTAACCATGAGAAAATCAACTCATGGGTTTTCTTTTCTTTCCTATATGAGTATGGGGCTCCGCTTGGCGGCCCTTTGGGCCGCCGGAGCTCCGCTATTAATCTTCTTATAGCGAAGTTTCGGCAATGTGAACAATGTTCTGAACAATCCAAACCCTCCTTCGAGCCTTTGACTCTTGCCAAGCTAAGATGTTTACTAAAAATTGAGTATTTTGTCTTTGTTACGCTTGTAAATAACCAACTGGTCTGCCTCTCATAAGTTGGGATTCTAACCTAGTTATGTTTATTTCGAATATTCGTTTATCATTGTTTGTTTACATTGGTCCAGAAAAGTCCCAACGGGGAGTGGCCAGTTACGTATACATTTCACACTTACTTACATATATTTGTTTGTGAACATTTTCATTGAGTATTTTTGACTTTGTATTCATATATTTTCATTAATTAAAAGAAGCGAATTTTTCACTGACAATTTTAGAAACCAGATGAAGTATCTTCGTTCAACTGTTGCTCAACTGACTGTAGCGTGTTTTAAAATAGGATTCTTTGTTTCCCGTCACCACGCACTGTGAGGACTTTGTAGTCAATCAGAAATAAAACATCTTTTAACATGTTTTAAAAGAACTGCGGGGTTCATGGATTACCCTGTGCGCGTATATCGAGTTATAGATGCAGTTGGGAAGTTGGAGAGCACTCAAGAAGCTCAAGTTGCTCTCGGCTGCGCCTCGAGCAACTCCCACATTTCTCTCGTGCTCTCCGAACTTCCTAAGTGCACCCATAACTTGATATACGCACGCTAAGCATGAACCAATTCTTTATAAAGTGTTCTCAAAGTAATCAATGATCAGTGAACTGAAAAAAGAGCTATACGGGATTATGAAGGATATAACTGCTCAGGTAAGGTAGGAAGATGTTTCGTATACTTGGACCCCATGAGCTAGTGCTACGGTTTTCAGCCATGGCACAACCAGATGAGAAACCCTGGGAACGAGGTTGCAAATGGCATTGCTATCGTACTGGTTCCAGTTCCCGCAGATTGATAATACTAATGAGATTTCTATATAGCGCCAACCCAGTAATCACCCAAGGCGCTTTACAACAAAAAGGAGTAACAACAGCTGGAAAAATTTGAAAGACTAAACAAGCCTATGTGTAAAAATGTAAGTTAAAAATGTTTCATACGTTTTGGCCGGTGGATGCAAAAATTAAAAGTTAAGAATTAAACTTCGTTAATTGACGAGGATAGAGCTGTGTTTTGTAAAGGGAAGTTCCATAACAATCCATCATCTCTACCGTCATGTTATTCACCGCAGCCTGTACCAACGCAAATCCTCCACCTCTAAAATAGTCAGCCCAGAAAAACAGCGAGCTGCCTTCAGGTACTTTATCTTTGTTGCTTGTATCGTAATCTACTATGGCACCCGCTCCAATGACGAAATACTCAACGGCAGAGGTCGGCTCTTTCAGGTGCTACAGGTCGTCGTTCAGGAAAATCCCAAGCATATGAAAAGGCATAAATTGAATAGAGTTAGCGAAATAACATTTAACACTTAATGACTGGTCCCGAGGGGAACAGTGAATTTTGTTCCCGAGAATCTCAATGTTTCCCGAGACGAAGTCGAGGGAAACACTGGGATTCGAGGGAAACAAAATACACTGTTCCCCAAGGGACCAGTCATTAAGTGATTTGTTATATAGCAAAACAAAACAAAAGCAAATTTGAAAAACGCACTGAGATTCCAGCAACAGCGGTCAACATTTCGCGGGTAACAGTGAACTGTTTGCCGTTTGACGTCACAGTTTTCGCAATGTTGCCCGCTCATGGCATTTAGCGGGAAACAGTTTCATTGTTAGATGTCATGTGACCATGAACTAGCCAATGAATGGGCACGCTGTAGTGGGAAAAACGCCAGCTATATAACAATTGTTAATATCACTTAACAATTACATAATGAGCTGGAAGTTTCTGAGGTTATAGCTGATGAGGTTCAAATGAGATTGATTATTTCACGATTATTTTACTGCAAATAGCTGTAGATATAGATAGAGATAGATAGTTTATTGGATACAACTTTGCAACCCAAGGGTTGAATTACGTTATATTGACAGTAAAAAGATTAAACATATATATATATAATAATAATAAAAAAACACCTTAGATCACTACTGAGTTAGTTACTAAAAGGGTATAATACTTAAAAATAAAAAAAAAGGGTTTAGGTCATGTAAACAATAAAACTATTTCGAAAGCTGTTTGTCTTAAAAACCAGATTGAACTGGCGTCCGTATTTGAGTTTTGCAAAGTAGGCTTGAAGAAAATAATGAAAGTGGCCAGTTGTTTTAATTATATGTATAGGAAGCGCTCTCGGAACTCTACGATGACAGAGTTTGGCAGTCAAGAAGTCATAATCAGCAGACGTTCGATCACTAATTAGGTGCAAAACTGAAAAACGTAAGCTAGAGCGGCGCGAGAGAGCAAAAAAACGAGCGCTACGATAAGGATTGAGTGCGCTCCTTTGTTTCATTGCCGGTTTCCCTCCCGCGTGTCTTCTCGCACTTGTGCACCACTCCAACTTATGCCCTTTTGTTACTGGCGTGCCGGCTGCACAGGCTAAAGAAAGCTGTAAAAACACATCATGAGACCTTTCAATTTAAATTTGACGAAAGAACTCAGTCACCTGAAGATTGTGATCGTGTCCATTGATATAGGCAGTCACGTGATATTTCTGTAACAAGGGTCTCAGTCGGTCAACTAAACAGTTGGTGGGACCATGTTCAGCAATGGACCACACTGGATAATGGCCTCCTACAATCAGGTAATGGGCTGTTGATGAACGAAGAGTCGATTCCAACCAATCCCACTGCGCTTCGGCATCTTCAATTGACTCAGGCCCTGAAATTTGATGTGAAAACAAAAACGATTTCTAACCATTCTTGGCCCAAGTGCAATTCAGAAAACTCAGGCTTATATCAGTCCCCATTGATCTGTTAACCTAGGCTAATTCTTAAAGTGTTTCTTTGCATTGTTGTATCGCATCGGTTTAAGACAACTGGGCTTGTTGCTTGG
This sequence comes from Catalaphyllia jardinei, assembly GCA_022496165.2. NCBI lineage: Eukaryota > Metazoa > Cnidaria > Anthozoa > Scleractinia > Caryophylliidae > Catalaphyllia > Catalaphyllia jardinei. The sequence continues at coordinate 19,668,571 of CM042754.1, forward strand.
AAGGCAGCGTTGTTTTGTATTTAAAGTTGAGTCAAAGCCAATCTAAGTATGGGATAGATCAATCTGAGGTTTGCCCACTGAGATCTACATTAAGATCCTAAAAAAATTAATTAAAAGGACAGAAAACTGATGAGGGTGCCTATTTTCGTCAACAATGAATTTTGTTGTGCAACAGTTTCAGTCAAAATAGGGTTTGCGAGAGAGGTACAATAGAGAACGTGAAACTAAAGATATTGGCTGGTCATAAAATATAACTACTGCCAGAACTGCCTAAGAACACCTGAAAATTCAATGCCCTGAATATCAGCCAATCAACCCTTAGAGACTTAACTCTTTACAAAGAGGCATTTCCACGTACAATATGCAGCAGTGCGCTTATAAACAACGGCTACAACCGAAGAGAATAGATTGTTTAACGGATGAAAGTCTTGCATTTCTATCATAATATTACAAAGATCCTGCACAAGGGTGCAAGAATGCGCAGATGTTAGCTCTAACTATGCTGGGTCCACAGGGCAATTACCCAGACTACTAAGGACCATACCCTCAGGTTGTGTAATTGAGCTGTCATCAGTGATGCCACAAAGAAGTACTGTGTCTACAAGAACCATCTGAAATTCCTTGTCAGACCCTTAAAAAGAAAAGGTAATCTGAATTAATCAACCACAAAGAGGGTCATTTGTTTAGTGCATAAAATTTTCCTACCGGGGATCGTCCAAGACTTGGTGTAATACAGGGCTGGGAAATTCCATCGCTCAGATCTGGAACTGTAAGCGATCTGAGCTGACGCGTTGCCAAGGTGATCATGATTTCCCGCGCAAAAGTACCACGGAGTCATCAGTGATTTGGCAGTGAACACATTCTCAAATGTTTCTTGAAACCTCTTGTCGTCAACGTTCTTTACTCCTTTGTCATAGAAGTTATCACCTGAGAGAAGTCAATGAAAAATGTATTAATTTTACCTCCAAATTGTGTTCCCGACCATACACACTAACCTTTATCAATTGAGTGTTTCACCGGCTCAGAAGTCATGTGAGCACCCTCACTTGTTTTGCGTTCTTCTCCACGGATTCCCGAGAAAAAGAGAGACTGCTGGCAGCCTAGCACTCTGTGACAACTGACAGTTAGTTTGGGTCGTATGTAAGAGCAAACAATGAGGCTATCCACATTTCTTTTTAAACATGGTACGTCTTGAGGGCATTTGCAAGTTTTTGAAAATGATTTTTTTCACACCCCAGTGGCCTATAACAAGCCAATATGCTGGAAAAAAAATTCGGATTTGATAGCATTTTTCTCCGTCAATTTGCTGTGGATGAAAAAGCGCTTTTTGTTTTCGTCTCTCGCCGAGCCCAGCGGAGGGTACACAGGTACATATTTTTAGCAGTGCAGCTTGATATTCTTTTAGTGCGGGATCCTCACTAACCTGCAGGAGAGAATTTGGACATCTAGCTAAGGGTTTCAAGATGCGATGAGCGCTTGCCTTATTGCCTTAGCCTCTTTTTTCTTGATTGATGTTATCTCTTTTTTTACTTTGCAGTGTCACATGTGCACGGAAAGAACGTGGGAAGCAATAACACCCAACTCCCACCTGACCAAAGGATATTGTCCGGTTTGAAAAATCCAAAGAACTTGCCCTTGCGGGTCACAGGCGGGGTAATATAACATATGAAGAGCGCCCGAAGAAGCTGAACTGGCCTACATTGGAATATCGCACACCGTACCTCTCTCTTCTAAAATGCTACAAGATTTGGCTTGAATAATCTTAAATTGAATGACCTATTCGAATTAACTAAGTGCAACTCTACCAGTGCCAACCATTCTTTTAAACTATCTTGTAACCTAGCAAAGTGTAACGGTGGCTTTCAAACATTCTTTCGCCGTCCGTACGGTACAAGAATGGAACAGTCTTCCGAGAACTGTGGTCGGAGCTGGTAGTTTTAAGGAGTTTAAGAACGGACTTAAGAGTCCTTTTAACCTAGCCTCTTAGCTCTGTTGATAAATATTTAATTGTATAAAGATAAATAGGTAAATAAATATTTCTAGTCCTCTTCTTTTAAGGTGAAACGTCAAAGGGCCAACCTCTGTTTCTTCCTTTTTTTTAGAGAAAATAATATTAAGCAATTATTGCATAATGTTTTTGTGATATCCAGAATAATCAGTGTCTCGGTAAGGGCTATCAGCCTCAGCCTTCGACTTTAGCTGATAACCCACACCTCTACCTTAATTATTCTGGATATCACAGAAACTGAATCTAATAATTGTCTTATCATACATTGAACGAGTAAAAAGAACACGTACGGAAGTCATGTTTTAGCTTCTTCACTGACAGCAAGCAACAAAAAGCGCGCGAACTTGAAATGATTACAGTGAATTCTGTTTTCAGTGGACACCATTGGCACTCTCTCTAGTGTCCGCTTAACACAGGGTGTCCGCTCCAAACAGGTTCTAATATATTGTGCAGTAATTGCGTTCGACGAAGTGGAACGCAATCCTAATTTTTGCCTGTGACTCTGCAGAGTTGGTTGTCCTGTGTAAGGTTATATTCTGGAAAACCCACATTCCTGTAAGGGCACGAAAATGGCCACCCCGCTTAATTTTTGCAGGGGCATGTCACGACATAGTCACTAACTATGTCACGACATAGTTGTTAACTATGGTCACGGCCAGTAAACTGGTACCGTAACTGAGACATGTGATAATACATGTGACGAACACATGAGCACGTGAGCAGGCCATGTAGAATTAGGACTTTCTTTCCATGCGTTGGATACTTTTGCCGTGGGATTTTGAGGCTGAGTAGTATTATATTGAATAGTATGATGTTATTTAAACGTTCGTTCGGGCTCACGAGGAACTTGTTTATTTTATAAGATGCGTAAGAGTGAACCTGAACCAGGGAACGGAAATGTAAATACTGTCCTGCTTAGAATAATGTTCGTAAAAAATGTACTTTTACAAATTACAAGTTAATAATGTGAGAATATTTAGCACGAAATCTGAAGGCTGATGTTAATTATTTAGTCCTATTAAACTTGTGAGTCGGAACGTGGCGCCGTCACGCAACGTAGTTTGTACCGAGACCTGTTCAATCAGAATGGCATGGAATTTGTCACTGAAATATCTTTCTTTAAAACTCCGGTTGTTGATGAAAAAGGTTGGTTTTTAGAGGTTAAAAGTCAGCTAGGGAAATCGTTTAAGGTATCTGTATAAAAGTTTATACGGCGCCAAACGCACTCTCATAATCTTTGATTACTGTTAGTAGTTATTTATTAACCCTTTGAGAACTTACTGTGACACATTGTAATTCAAAAACTGTTCATAACACAATGTAGTCAATGCATCAATCTGGAATAATCTGCTAAGCTTTAAAACCACATCGATGAACAATGTTAAAGGAGTGAGCGGAGCTTTCAGAAGTAAAAAGCTCTTGAAATGTCCACATATTGCTGGTTTTGTGCGGGTACTGAATAAACCAGACGAAGGACTTTTCTGAAAGTCTAGGTACTAGTTAGATCTAGTTAACGTCTGCGACGCAGGCGAGATAAAGATTGCATAACGCGAATTTTATTGAACTTTTCTCAAATTCTTCTACACTTCCGTGGGAACACAATGTTATGTATGGCAATATTTATAAAACTGGAAACAATATTTATGCGTCATTTCCTCTTAGATAGCAAAAACCAACTTCATGCCTACCGAGCGCGACGGTGAATTGCGTGCCCAGTTGTTCCGCGATATTCCCCATTCCTCTGCTGACCGCTGTCTCGTACGGGGTTGTGTAGGGCCACCAGTCACTCTCTCCTCCCCAATCACCGACCACCAGAAATCTCAGTTCCTCACAGCGGACGAGTGTTACACTCAATAGCAAGGAGACAAGAATCTGTGTGGCGGCCATGGTGAAATGAATACCTCCGGTGATACCGTTGGACAACAGATAATTGTTGCTATCAAAACAGTTGCATTTAATAGACTCACACTTCCGGTACAAAGGTCTAACGTCACGCAATCAATGGTCCTATCGTCACGTATACAAAATTTTTCCAATTTGACATTAGAGAACCGGCTGATATTCTTTTACTGATCTCAGAAATTGTTGGGACAGAAAACGGTATAAGTAGACGTTGCTGGAAGAAGGGCGGGGGCGGGGGGGGGGGGGGTGAATAAGGCTTTTAAATCGGCCGAATCGAGACATTTTTGCGCAGTACACGTACCTGTTAATCCACCAATTTTTCGTTTAATTTCGGGGCCACATTGTTTGAAAACTTACTTTGTAGGAGTTTTGATTTTGCTCTCTCGATCTTTTTATTTTGAACCATATGGCCAGAGGGTCCCTCCTTCCACGCACTCCTCGCCCCCAGGATTTCACGCGGTCATTTTCGCGTCACGCATGACGGTCTTGGCGAAAGAGGGACTCCTCGCAGTCTAGTCGGATCCAGGTATGAAATAAGATAGGGGAGGTGGACTAATATAATTTAGTTTCCAGGTGCTTCCTGGTGAAATGTTCCACGAGTACTTCTAGTTTCCGGACAGGGAAGGAATTCTTTGGATCCTTTACGCCGTGTATGGGGCCAGAGCACTGCGTGTGTTTCGAAAAATGTTAGCGTGAAAATATTCTCAAATATTCTTCTCCCTACATGCATAATTAAGCTCGCCGAATTCGATTTAATCCCTCAAATTCCATCATAATTTTCATGTCAGAGGGGTGGCATGATGCTTTGCGGTCTCCCTGGTTCCCTGGTTTTGCCTCGATCACTGTCAATTTACAGGCGTTCCAGTAGAGGAAGCTTTTGTCGCTTCACAATCCTCTCCTGGTGCTCTAGTTTCTTGCTGCATACTTTGGCGGCCATAGAAGGCTCGTACTTCTCTCATTACTTTGTTAACCGCGATGTGGTAATGGGGGCGCAGTGTGGATAAATTACGCCCTTCGCTTCTTGGAACAGAAAATGTCTCCCGGGGGGGGGGGTGGGGGGGTACGTAACAAAGTTTAATACGGAGAGGCTCCGCCCCTAGGTCCAACCCTTTACCCTTTTATATACCATTTTGGCAGAAAAGGTACCCCTTTTATATACCTTTTATTGTAAAAAGGTACCCCTTTCACATACCTACTTTAGGAAGTCTTGTTCTCATTTTCATGTAGTGCTTAATAAATATACTGAGAAAGCCATAAGGGGCGTCTATTCGAAATATTATAATTAAAGGCCCTTATAAATACCTAAACGACCGATTTCCCTACCCTTTTATATACCTCATCTTGTGAAATCCCATACCATTTTATATACCTGAAGCGTGAAAAAGGTACCCTTTTCGGGCGGAGCCTCCCCGTATAGGCCATTATAGGGAGTACCCCCCAGGAAATGTCCG
>CM042754.1:19678931-19690659 GCA_022496165.2 Catalaphyllia jardinei
TGAGGGGACAATTGTTGCGAGACGACATTAAAAACAGCTGGGAGGGAGACTAGATTTCTGCCGACACAAAACAGATAAATTTAAAGTTCTTTAAACAAAGAGAAATTCGGTCAGGATTTGTTCAGTTGTAAGCTTATTGGCGGCATTTCTAGAAGGTTTTTACTTTTGTCGTTCTGTAGATTTACACCCTTCTGAATTAGCTCGACCTCAGCCATGCATCTCTGAAAAAGGTCCCATCTCATTCATCGTCTCAGAACTGCTCAATGCCATTCAAATGTTATGTCGTAATATGTTCCGCAAATCCTCCGATTCTTATTGTCCGAACATACACAGAACGAGAACGATGAAAGGTGTCATAATTTATTAACCGTGGAAGGTTACTTTTACTAAAGAGATGTAAAGAAGCGTCTTGGAAATCGTTTACATACCTTCAGGCTGTGCATGTGAATGATCATGTCCTGAGTTACCACAAAGCAGCACCGTGTCTAAAAGAACCAACTGCAATGTCTTGTCGGAACCTTAAAGACAAAGGCAATCACAGTGACTGACTCATTTATAAATTAATTAATACGACCGTCTCAACATACTTGATAAAAAAATTAGAGTTTAAACCATCACAGCAACGGCAACGAGAACGTCACCAAACAAAAGCTTTAATGAGGAGAACAATAGCTGTGCACGTGCGTTATAAATCTTTGCAAATTTCCTAGCCGTCATCTGCAAAACGACAACGTGAATTGATCAATTAAAAAGTTCTGCGTATTTTGGGGAACGTGAGCCCGGAAGGCAAATTTTTCGTTTTTTTTTTTTTGGAAATTGATCACTGGCGTTAAATATTTAGATTGAGTATGATTTTAAACCGATGGGCGTACTGAGCAGCAGATATAATTACAAAATTCGAAGGAAAAATAGAGACTATTTTTACTAAGCGTTGCCCCTAACCTTGCATCGCTCTCGTCATTGCTTAATTCACGGTTCAACGGTTCTATTTCATTTTTTGTAATCCGTGCCAATCTTCTTGATCCTTTTCCATCCAGGTTCCTTTATGGTTTATTATTATATCTTTGGTATTTGTCTATCTTAGTAACATGTTATTTTAAGGTTTCCTTTAATTTAACGGTAATTTTGTTCCCTATTCTGATTGGTGAGGAGACGGGAAGCAAATGGCACTTACCAGGGATCGTCCAAGACTTGGTGTAATAAAAGTCTGGGAAATTCCAGCGCTTTGATTTGGAACTGTACGCGATCTGGGCTGACACGTTGCCACGATGGTCATGGTTTCCCGCGCAAAAGTACCATGGAGTCATCAGTGACTTGGCGGTGAACACGCTTTCAAAAGTTTCTTCAAACCTTTTGTCGTCCACGTTTTTTACTCCACTTAAATAGAAGTTGTCACCTGAACAAGGTTAAATGGAAATGGTTCTATTAATCTATTGCCACTGTTTCTGTAGACGACAAATACTTGTTAGCTTGAAGTTACAGTCAAATATATGAAACAAGCGAGCCCCCGCGCGGTATCTCGAATCCGATCTCGCGAGTACGAACGCGCGCGTACGTAGACTTCTAGCATTATGAACTGAAAGATGCGGAGATAAAAATGGATGTAAAATGCGAAATGCGAATGTAGAATGCGAAAATTAAACAGATATCCTTTAATCTCATTCTATCCCTTTGAGAGTGATTCAAATACGGTATACAGTAATTCTATTTCCCAAACTCATAACGATCGAGAGGATTTGGGTCCGATTTTAACCTGATTTCGTCATGAAAATTCATCACAACGGGAAATTGTTTATTGTGAATCCCCATTTATATAGAATACATTCTTGGTTCTTGAGGATCACTCAGTGTCGGTATCACAGGACTTCAAACAGAAACCATCAAAGACCCGGTGGGGGTCCCTCATATTAAAAATTATATAGAGAAGCTATACATCTGTATAAGCGGCATCACAGGACATTAAATTTGAGCCGTCTGGGTCTAACAGAATTGAACAGGCTATAGACATCTAACATGCTGACCTGACGATGTTCCTCAAAAAGATCGGGGAATTTGAAACCGTGTGCACTCATCTTGAAACAAAGGAAATAAAAGAAGTGTACACGCAACTTATTTAATTCTCTCCTCAAACGTTTTTGCAAATAGCGTGTTCCAGGCTCTCGGTAGCTGAGGACGAGCAAAAAAAAAGGCGACCGAGAGAAACAGAGAGGGACAACAAATTTCTTCGTCACGTCACTGCAATATTACTAGCACCACTGATAGATCATCATTCGCCCATCGTACAGTTGTAATAGGCTAATCTGGAGCTACCTTTGGCCTCTGTCTCCAAACGAAACCCTCAAGGCTCAAAGAAGATCGGAAAAGACCTATTGATCTACAATCTTCGAAGCATAAAAAGCCATATTTCCTACCGAGCGCGACGGTGAATTGCGTGCCCAGTTGTTGTGCGATTTTGCCCATGCCTTTACTGACCGCTGTCTCGTACGGTGTTGTATATGGCCAGATAGGTATTCCTCCCCAGTCACCTATTACAAGAAACCGCAGCTCGTCCCCGCGAACTGAGGTAAGGCTTAGAAGGAAAACAAGCAGGCGAATCTGTGTACCGGCCATGATTACAAGGAAATGATTATCTTGAGAAATTGAACCCAAATCATCACGTGGGGCTGAAAGTGACACCAGAAACTCAAGGATCATGTGATGAATCAGACAATGAAGCGTGATTGATAACATGCACCCACAGGGGTTCACGGGCACTCAACAACAACAACAATTGATTAATACAGTATTTCAGCGGTATTACCTAAAATTAAAAAAAAGTGAAATAAAATAATGAAACTAAATTACAATAACTAAATTGTTTAAATTATTGTATTCTGTCTGTAAACCATGCACGAATGGATACACCAGGGATATAGCCCGGGGGGGGGGGTACTTAACAAAGTTTAATACGGGGAGGCTCCGCCCCGAGGTCCAGCCCCTTACCCTTTATTATACCATTTTGACAGAAAAAGTACCCCTTTTATATACCTTTTATTGAAAAGGTACCCCTTTCAGATACCTACTTTAGGAAGTCTTGTTCTCATTTTCATAGAGTGCTTATTAAATATACTGAGAAAGCCATAAGGGGCGTCTATTCGAAATATTATAATTAAAGGTTCTTGTAAATACCTGAATGACCGATTTCCCTACCCTTTTATATACCTCATCTTGTGAAATCCCTACCCTTTTATATACCTGAAGCGTGAAAAAGGTACTCCTTTCGGGCGGAGCCTTCCCGTATAGGCAATTATAGGGAGTATCCCCCCCCCAGGGGATATAGCAGCTGCAAGCTAAGTCTACAGGAAGGAAAGGCTCAATGATCAAGTGGATGGCATAGATGGCGTTCCGGAGAGGGCGCACTCTTAAACTTGTTTCTAAACGATTCTCCTTATTCACCTTATTGAATAGCCGCCTCCTCCCCACTCGAACGTCTGCTGAAGCCAATGGAACATTCCTTCCGTTTTGTTTGCACGCGTCCCCTGCCTTTAAATACCTTATCGGCAAGAAGCTGTAAAATACTTGATACGTGAAGAAAACTGGATGAACATGTTCATACGCAGACATTCGTTTGCAAGGCATATCCTGGCTCAAATGTTGGAAGCCTGCGGAAAATCTGCTTGAAACTTGGGAAATGATCACAAAACGGCAAACTACTGGCGTGTCCTTTCATCGAGTGTGTGAGACAGTTAAGACAATCTGTTTTAATTCTGGTTGAGAAACTTAAGTTCATTTCGCCGTGAAAAATATGAAGTACTCGTAAATCTACGAACGCGGACTGGATTAGAAAAACTTTTTACTTCAAAGCCGTTGACGTTGACGTCCCGGGGGTTGACGTATGTGAGCGTTGTACTTCTCGCCCAAAGAAAGTCTGTTCAGTTTATTTTAGCTTTTTATTGCACAATACGTCGGGGCCGATTGGCTCTTAAGTAATTTTCACATGATCTCCAGCTGAGATCCGCAGCCTTTATCGGGACGCGCGCTACGCTCAAACCGAAGGCAAGGAATGTGCCGTTGGCTTCGTGGGGGTGGAAGATTGCGTGATAAGCTCAAAAAATGTCTGCGTAGGAGGCTTAACAAATTGACGTCAGTTTTTCGTGCGTCTGTACTGTTATTGTTCATGAATTTCGTCATAACATTGTCAAAGTAGCTGTGGATCCACGAGGCGATAGACTTTGACAATGTTATGACGGAATTCATTGTCTTTAACAGGACAGACGTATGAAAAACTGGCGTCAATTTGTTTTTTACGATAACAAACTGTCAAAATGTCCCGGGGGGGGGTATACTGTCATATATTGGGCTATATAAATATGGATAAAGGGGGTAAGTTTCTAAAGAAACTATGGTGCTGCGTCGGTGGGAGTATTACAAGATAATTTGGTTTTATCAACTGAGTTGATAATGTGAATTAGCCACCGTAAAGAGATTCAGATTATATAAATATGGGCCGCTCCAAGGGTATGGTTTTCAAGCAGTTTACACTATAGCATAGGGTATATAAATCGGAGCGTTTGGGTCTAGAATAGGGTATTATTTTTCACGAAAGAGACCAGTTGGTGGACGATTTTATCTAGACTAAGGAAACGAGGAATTGCTACTCAAAAATATAAAAAAGTGAAATCGGCAAGTTTTAATTTTCACGACGCAGCCTCAACAGCGTTGATAGATGACTATCATAAAACGCTACTGGATATTATTAACTCAGTGTAAAAAATAGGGATTCAGACGGAAATGGGTGGTATTAATACTGGTTAAAATTAAACAATATTGCCTTGATAATGCGTACGTACGTGCTTGGCGTTGCTAAGCATTAAATAAATCCTTTTTTAAGAGAGAAGCGATTGTGGTATAAGGTTTTGTTTTGGCTTTGCTTTAGACTGTGTTGGTGACCTCAGTTTCTGGAAAACAGCTACTCTAGGATAGGAGTGATTTGGGGGAGTTTACTCTAGTGTATGGTAGCAAAATTCAGCTCTGGTATAGGCTAAGGGTTCCAGGGTCCCAGCGGCACATCGCCACCCAGAAATTCCTAAAGTAACCCCCCGGGCAAAATGTCCACTCTAGATCTCGTTCGTTGCCGCATCGCATAAATTATAAATTCATGTGTCTGTCCGCTTATTGACGATAACAATTAGCCAATGAGCGCTCGAGAATTTGTGCTGTAATCGTAAAGTACTCATTGACAGGCAATTTCATCAAAAGCCTCACGGCTTCGCCGCTTTGCTGGAGTCCTTATCTCTTCACCACTGAAACAAGGGATTACAGGAGGTTTTGAACCCAACAAGGTTGATATCTCGATAACTCGAAATTTTTCCTCTTCCAGGAGTTCAGTAGCCTACGTAGCTGGCGATATTGTAGGCGCGAGCAAAATAAAGTTTTGGCGGCGGAGCCGCGAGAAAGTCCCTTTTCCCTTTCTCCTCGCGGCTTCGCCGCTCGCTTGTCGTCTCCGCCGCCAAAACCTTATTTCGTGTGCGCTATGCAGACTAGGCGTTCAGTTAGTTGGGGCTCAGCGCGAAAAACAGCGCGCGAAAAAATAATAAAAGCGCGGTGAGAGGTAGCGACAGCCATGAAAAGACAAAAGTTCCCAACCAAATATGTCACTAATTGATAAACTGTAAGCTGATCCCAACGGCAAGGAGTAGAGTAAGAAACAGAATTAGATATAAAAAATATGTGTTTGCCCAGTGTCAGTGTACTTCATCACTTAAATCTCAAATTCCTGAACCAAACAAGCTGGACACCGGATATTGCAGAAAAGGATAGGTTTCGATGCTTGAGTAAATTCCTCCCCACCAAAATGATAGCGTTACAAAGCGTTGCGTGACAACACAACAAAAAGGTCACCGTTGCTGTGTTTACCTTCTGTTCCTATGTTGCGGCTTCTGAGCAGTTATTTTTTAGTTTATTTTCTTTAACTTCCTCTGCTTAAGTTTTATTTTTTCCATTTCTCAGCTTTTATTATTCGAGGTTTTCTACATCAATTTACATCATATTCCGAAATCCGCATTCCATGTCTTTACTCCAATGCAAATTTCCTACCTCTAAACCTCGACTCAGTCTTCCGCACTAAAATAATTTTTCCTCCACAAAGTACCAAAGGAATCGACTTGGTTGTGTAAAAATGAACTGATTAGTTTCAATAGACGATCTTTCTGTGATTGAAAGTCCATCTAAAATGGAACATAACAGCTAGACATTCAAACATGCCTTCTGGAGATGTAAGGAAAGACTTTGTCGTTGCAACCACCGGCAATTATTTTGGAATTCAAAGCTCCGACAGTGTTCTGAACGAAGTTTATTCTTCGAAGGAGCTCAATATTTTCCTGGATGATGGAAATTCACCAGTGTTAGCTGCAAAATATGACGCCCACCAAGGGAAGAAATCCATCAATTTGTCAAGTCATGTCGAGCCAAGTGACACGGCAGAGAAAGTGTTGGTCTTCTTCAAGCTCCAACCGGAGGCCATTACTCCGGACAATCTTCACCAAAACGTTTTCGTGTCGTCGATGCTTTCTTCGCCGGTTAACACCCTGTACCACTCTGTACAAAAAGTGTTCGCTCCATTACTGCTGAAGGATGAAAAATGGAGCCGAAATTTTGACCCGAAACTGCAGAGTCTGCTGAGCGAGCTCGAAGCCGGGTTGGGAAGTGTTGTACGAAAACAAGACAGCTCTTCTTCGCGAGCAGCTAATGTAGGCGATGAAGATAATGTTGGCGGGATTTTGACCCCTCAAGACGAGTTTCAATATTGGTCAGACGCCTCTGTGTCGGGCTATGATCTTTCTGAGAGGGAAAGAGCATCTTATTTTCAAGAAAGTTTTCAGAAAGGTAAGCGACTTGGCACAAATTAGGTTTGCTTGTATGTCGTCGTCCATAGCAACAAATGGAGTTAAATGTCCGTTTCGTAATACATTTACAGTAACAGCAAACACTATTTCCAAACAGCAAGTTTAATTCTTTTTGTTTATTCGTGATATGGAAATAATATTTTTTCAGATTTGCAGCGTGGTAGAAGCTACAAGTCTGATACAAATTTCATAAAATACATGCTATGTACATGTACATTATTATTGGGCGCCATTTTTGAATGGCCTTTATACTGAATACTCCAAGGGCATATTTAGCGGTCTGGGCCGGGTTTTTCGAAAGCCAGTTAACGTTAACCCAGGGTTAAATGTTAACTGAAGCATTATATTTTTTTGTGTAAAAATTTTTTTCACCTCAAACGTTTGGTGTAGGTTGAGATTACTACAGCTCAAAACTGAAGGGCAAACAATATAAACAGATTACCTAACCAAAAAGTTACAAAACTGAAATCAAAATTCTTGCTAACCCTGGGTTAGCTTAATCGGGCTTTGAACAAACCCGGCCCTGAATACAAGATGGCTGGATGTTGGCCAAGTCCTCATTATACATGGTGACATCTTGTACAATCATGCAAAAAAACAAAGAGACAGGCCAATTAATAACCAGATAATTTGGTTTTATCAACTGAGTTGATAATGTGAATTAGCCACCGTAAAGAGATTCAGAAGCTGACGTTTCGAGCGCTAGCCCTTCGTCGGAGCGAATCGATTCGAGCGCTAGCCCTTCGTCGGAGCGATTCGCTCCGACGAAGGGCTAGCGCTCAAAACGTCAGCTTCTGAATCTCTTTACGGTGGCTAATTCACATTATCAACTCAGTTGATAAAACCAAATTATCTTGTAATACTCCCACCGACGCAGCACCATAGTTTCTTTAGAAACTTACCCCCTTTACAATTAATAACCAGCCTTCTTGACAGAACAAGCTTGGTCAATAAAGGATTTGCATTGGAAAAGAACACTGTTTTCTTGCGGGACACAGTAGAAAATCCCGAGCAGGCAAGATGGCACCATGCATCTTGCCCACTCATGTAGCCAATCACAATGTAGGATTTGGTTCATTCTGCCTGCTCATGTAGTAGCAATGTAATAAATTCTTTTACCATTCGATGCATTGTTTTCTTCTTTTACATTTGCCAAGAGCCCACCACATGACCTGCAAATAACTGCCTACAAATAATGGTCTGCTCATGCTTAGTACCATTTAAATGTGTTGTGCTGCAAATAATATTCTGCTCATGTGTAATTGGGACCACACTCTCGAGAGAAAATTAGTAGATCGCTTCCCTGAGCTGCCAGGAAGTGATTAAAATATGAAAACAAACTTGGTGATCAAATGAGAAAACAGTTTTTGAACTTGGTTATCACAAAATATTGTGATTTGTCAGTGTCTTGCTGATCAATTAATTGAATTATTATACATTGTAGTCACCATCTGTCTTCTTATTGGCCAAAAGCCTACAGTTAATTCTGGGAAACAGTGCAACCTACAGATTATTCACTAATCTGCACCTACAGATTAGTGAATAATCTGTAGGTTGTGCATGCAATGCATGATTTCCAAGAGCAATGTCAAGTTCGTGGACAGCAATGTCAAGTTCACGGACAGCGAAGTAAGAATGGCTTCTCGATTTGCTTCATTGACCCAGCAAGAAATTGAGAAATTACTTGAAGATAAAGATCCAGAAAATACTAAAAGATCGACAAAAGTGGCGAATGAACTGTTCAATGATTACCTTAAAGAGATATCTAGGAACCACGCGACAAAAAAGAATTAGCCCAAGTGTTGAAAATAAACTGTGATCGCTGCGATAATGCGTTTGTCGTTATTTTCTGGGATGCGGATGACCCTCACTGGTGTGGGGTGCAGGCTTCAAACCTGTAGGCGATTAGCGTCAGAGCAGTTCGATTCCTCCTTCTGCGCACCACCTCAACCACAACACTCGATCAAACAAAAAATTACACAAGCCTTGTGTTAAAACAAACCTCAGGAAATTAAGCATTAGTTTTAAAGGAGTTGATATATACAACAGCTTACCAAGTGATCTAAAATATATCCAGTGTATATCAACTTTTAAGTGAAAATTAAAAAAATTATTTTCTCACAAATAGTTTATAGAAATATATTCAATACCAATATAACTTACTCACGAATCTTTGAATCAATGTGTAAGATCTGTGATCATTGATCGCCAGACTTATCTTATCAGGTATTAAAGGGGGCCTCCTAGATAAGCCTAAAGAGGCTTCTGAGACTTGCTGCTCAGGATTATATTAATTGCGTTGTAGTATGTAGTGTTGTTATAATGATGATCTTGAGCAAACAAATAAATAAATAAATAAATAAAAAATGTATAATAAAACAATTATTACATTCGGTTTTTGTGATATCTGGAAAAATCAATGTCTCGGTTAGTGTTATCAGGCTCAGCCTTCGGCTTCGGTTGATAACACTTACCTCAACCTTGATTATTCCGGATACCACAAAAACCTCATCCAATAATTGTTTATAATTGATCTGCTTGCCTCTGACAAATCCCGATATTTTGCTCAACCTCGTCCAATAATTGTTAATTATTTGTAAATGCATTTGGGGTTACCGGTACTCTAAAAAATAATTTATTTATGGGGAGGCTCTGCCCCCAGGTTCAACCCATTACACTTTTGTATAACATTTTGATAGAAAAGGTACCCCTTTCAAATATATACCTTTAATTGAGTAAAGGTACCCTTTTCACATACTTTCACTCATATGGGGTTGGGGAGAATTCTTGAAAGTTAATCAACCCCAAGATGTAGGACAGGGTTTGCATAACTATCTTGAATACCAGGTGCAATTTACATTTTCACTGAATCAACTTATTGCAGGAAATGTGTCCCAAGATTTTTCTAATCTTGATGCATTGGATCTTGATGACGTCTTGGAACTTCTGGAGTCTACTCAAGATTCTCTTGATGAGATCTGGAAACAAGAGGATCATAAGCCGTATCCTGAGGCACGCATGAAACATCTCCTAGATGTTATGGCTGGTGCTTTGGGTCGTTATGTCCAACGGAAGCTTGGTATGCTTGACATCTGGCATGACTCATTCCAGCAAGTTAAGGATGCAATGCGCAAGGGCATAACTGTATGTGAGAGATGGGTGTCAACCTGCAGCGAGACACTTACCTCACAGTACTGGAAAAGGTTCCTCCCTCATCCCTGGAGGGGAGAGAAATTTGTCCCTGAAACCTTGTCCCAACTTGCTGCAAGGCTTGAGGAGGTAACCTACATGATTGTACAAATACACATGAACAGTAACCCACTGTAGATCCATTCAATACATGTAAATGACACCCATCTTGAATTAAAATCTTGATTTTAAATAGCATCTTAGGACTTCTTGAAGAAGTATAATGTTCTGTTCTCAACTGAAGGATTTCATTCAAAAGGGCGTATATCGCCTGAAAAGTGGTATTCAGGTACATGTATGCTCTTTTTGCATGAAATCCTTCCATTACAAACCTGTTGAACTCTATTTGAACCTTGATTTAGCAATAGCACTAGTACATGTAAGACACTTTAATCTGATTGGTTGTTAGATCACCTTGACAATTAATTATTTTAAAACTATATTGTAAGTTTTGTTTGTGAGGTGTAACAAAATGTTTGGGCAATTGTTACATGCTAAACATTGCTCACATTGCCACATTTGCAAAGTCAAGCAACTGAAAATGTTAATGTGAAAAAATATATGATAGATTGAAATAACACTATTTAATTCTGACCATACAATACAATACAATAGAATACAATACAATACAATACAATAAAAAGATAACTTTTATTTCAACACAATAGTGATTAAGCTATCTAAAATGTAAGGATAAAAGTATATTGAAATCATATGAATAGTATAAAAAAATTATCATTATCATAGTAGAGTGTTGTTTTTGGAGATTCGGATTAGGTTGTCAGATCTTGAGGCCATTCTGGCATAGTTTTTGACATTGGATGTCCTAACAAGGTCAGGAGTAAGAAGGTTCCACTCAATAGATTCTCTGTGTGCTATGGAGTTTTTCGTGAAATACATGTTAAAGTGTGGCACTATTACATGTACCTTGTTTTTGGTACGTAAGTTATGCATAGGAGAGGTCCTATTTGCCCCATGGAGGGGGGAGTGGTACATACGTTTACAGTACTACTCAAGAGCAGGTTACTACTGTATCTCTTGTCTCATTTCAAGATGAAAATCTTGTCTTGTGATACAACAGTGTCATCTCTCAAGAGAGTGGTAACTTCTTTGAGTTCTACTGTTTTGTGTTCATTGCAAAATGTTCCCATTGTCCTAACAATTATTTTTTCTTCAAGGTCCTCACATTAAGGACGGTCCATGAACAACTGGTGCGCTTGTTGTCAACTTCAGAGAGACAACAGCTACGAACTTCAGAAGCCTTTGCTCCTTTCTCTGGACTGAATCCACTTCATCACAACCCCTACACTGAGCCTCAGTGGAGGGCAGCTGTGACACAGTACGAGAGAGAAATGGCTCCTGCTGAACAGAAAATAGCTGGTAAACTAAGGCAGCAGCTCAGTGACTTGTCTGCTATGAAATCACATCAGGTAAAACTTGTATGTTTAATTTACATGCATTATTATCATTGGCTAGTATCCTATTGCCAGCTCTTCTCAAACTCATTAATAATGCATCAACTTAGAACTAAAAAAATCACAACCATGAAGGAGGTTTGGATACCAGGTCTTAATTAGCATGGATTTCGACGACTTTAGTTCTCCATTTACTCCTTAGTTTTTGTTTTGATTAAGAAGATATATCAAACACTTGAG
>CM042754.1:19691059-19726059 GCA_022496165.2 Catalaphyllia jardinei
CCAGGTATTCGTGTATTCTTTTGGCTCATTTCTATTGCAAGATTTGTTTGCAAGTCCCAAGTATTTTCTTTTAAGGGACAAAATATGACATTTACTGTGAACGTGTTGCTTACCGGCTATGATTAGAACTGTTTTCAAGTTCAGTAGGTAGATTCTTATCACAGGCATAATATTTGTCCTCCTACGTTTTCCTTTGAGAAAGCTATAGGTTTGTCTAGAGAAATTCTAATGCTTCTTGCAGCTATCTGATTGAGCTTATATTCCTGGAGTTCGATGTATAGGTTTATCTCTCCTTTGATCATTCTGGTACCACAGGATTTATATTTTACTCATTTTGCCAAGTCCGTCGAGTGTGTTGCGTGTTGTATATGCCATTGTTCAGCTTAGTTCAGGCAAGACCATGGTTTCGATCCTCCATGTGGATCTCATCAGTTGCCAATATTTCTATTTTCACCTGGGGTAGTTGGTGTTGCACATTGATCGGGTGAATCTACCAGCTTCTCCAAAGGTTCATTGCAACGGCTTGTTATAACTGTATAGGAATGAACCACACAAACGACTTGTCTGGCACAAGTAAGACAAGACAATTCAGGAAAATTCACTCCATGGTGTGAACAATTTCCTAGCTTTTCTGCTTCGTCAGCCAAAACTACTCTGACTCTCTTGACCAGAAGCCGTTATCAGTTCTTTGTTTTTCAACCTGTTAAAAACTGAAACCACCGGCAGTCTTTTCCCTTGAGGCAGATTCAACAACTTTTTGCAGAACCGGCAAACACGCTCCTGTTCGACTTGCATTTCCCCATTCCACAAAGATTGTTATAAAAAGCTGAATTATCAGGGCGGGGAAGCCCATCAATTTTGACAGGGTAATTACCTCCTTGACAGATATGTAACAGGCTAATCACCAAGGGGCAGAACTGTACATTGAAAACAAAGCCTACAGGCTCCCCTGCGTCCCACTTGCTTCGCTCGTGGAGTCATGACGCTTATTGCTCGCCGAATTTTTTCTGACCTCACTGGGAGCCTGTTTGCAGGCTAAATTTTCATAAAGTAAATCATTTCCTGCCTTCCTTCTAGCTTTTGAGAGAATTTCAAAGGTATAAAGAACTTGTCAAAAGGCCAAGCATCCGCAAAGAACTGGCTCCTGAAAGGTGAACTTAAATTGTGTGTTGTAGTATTAACATGACCCTGGGCCTACAGTTGACACCTGGATCTCTGGTACATGTATTTCCTTGGCATGAGGCAACTTGGAGTATTCCTCTTCCTCTGTGGATGGGATACTGGTCCCTTATACCGTGGGTTAGCCCCCAGCATTTAATTTACTGGTCCCCAATATACATGCACCCTGAGTGGAAGGAGATACCAGTAGCTCTTGATGGGATCTTCTTTTTCCAAATACATTATGGACTTGTAGTCCTACATGGAATTCAGGTAAGAGATCTTTGTATTCAGCAGGCACCAATCCTTAGTTATTGAATTTTGTTTTTGTATTTTTTAGAGAGACCTTGCTTGGTCAGTTGACAGTTTATGTGAAGAGTATCAGAGATGACTACATTTCCAGGACACAGAATTCCTACTCAGGTAATAAAGATGGAAGTGGCCCTCCTCGGGGGCGCAATATGCCTGAGATTGTGAACAACATTGTCTGGGTCAGACAGCTGGATTCTAAGGTATGTTTAATTAAAACACAATCTTTTACTAAATCTTTGTCAGTAACAAAGACTGTACCATGATTTGTGATTTAAATTAGCATAATAATATCCTTCTACATCTCCATGAAATACCTGCTCTCATGCGCACTACTTTATTAAATGCCCTCAGTAGGTATTTTTAATGAGTGCATGTATAATGTACAGTATACATTCATGTACTTCAGTCTATTCCAATAAATAGATCACTTTCGATATATTAAAATTCAGTCTGGCAGTAAGACCTTGAGGACGCATACAAAGGAAACTGAATGACATGTTTATTCATTTCTTTTGTTTAAGTTATATGTACTATGTAATAAATTGGCATTAACATTTTACAGTGTTGCACATCACAATTATGCACATACAATTTTAAATCATAGGTAAAAGAAACTCTTAGCACTGCAGAGAACCTCTTGGGAGACCTAGCAGGGTTTAAAGGCTTCAAGAGAGAAGCTTCAGAGCTGATTGAAGAGTTAGGGTCTTACTGTAAAGACCAGTTTGAGAGCTGGGTCAGTGAAATGATGACAGCTATTGATGATCCTAAACAGCCTCTCAGGTAAATCACCATCATACATTTAACTGTAAGTTCTCTTTAATTAGGAAATTTTAAAGCACAAGATCACTCCAGAAAGCTTACTTTTTTGTCTTTACCCAAGTAAACATTCAGCTTTTCCACTCACCAAAGTTTCAGCCTCTGAAGTGCCCAATATCCTGTAGTCTCCTTCACAGCCGTTTTTTGGGATGTCACACAATGTTCCCTCAAAGAAACGGCTGCTCACAACCGAACTACATTCCTTTCTATTGTATTTGTGGTTTCCTTGCGGTCAGTTGAACAGACCAATTACATAACAGCAAAGTGCAAATGATGTAAGCTTTTGCGTGAAAAGGCCTTCGGTCCGAAACAATGAGGGATTTTTGGCTTTTGTTTCACGCCACACACGCCACCAAAAATGGGCCATGTTTGCAGGCTACGATCATGACAAACGAAATTAAAAAATGTGAATGAAAGCCCCACGTACAAGTGCTTCATGTGCTCATTGCTATGTTCAGCTAATGAGAAAATATATTTTTTCTTGAAATGTCTAATTGCAAGCGTCAATCAAAGGCTGAAAGCTTCCTACAGATTGAAAACAGGAGAAAAGAGTGGCATTCAGAACTCGCTGTCAACAAATCGAGCAAAGCTATTTGATTTCTTAGTCCCTTCATTAGGCAAGTTAAAATAGATATCTTCCTTCTTCACAATGATTTTTTGGTGTTGAAAGCTTCTAGTAATTAGCTTGAACTTTTTCAGTTAAAAACAAAGCTCATTCAAGCGTCGCAGGTATCTTTCGGCGTTCCTAAACAAAGGCCAGAAATATGCACGTTCATTTGTGACGTCTCCGATGACGGGATACAAAGATAAAAAAATTCTCTGATTGGGCAAGTTTCAAAGCCTAGGGCAAATTTGGCATGAAAAGGTTTTTGAAAATGGAACGGAAGCTGTGATTGGCTTATTTCATGAATGGAATGTGGTACGGTTGTGAGCAGCCGTTTCTTTGGGGGGAGCGTTGCGTGACATCCCAAAAAAACGGCTGCGAAGGAGACTAAATATCCTGAAGCAATATTATTTTTCTTAAAAGATTGACTTCGAAGGCTGTCATTTTGAAACTGTCTTCTTAGCTAGGCTATGTTTATGTGACGTCATTCGACCCGACTCAAAATTGGTGGAACGGAGAAAACCTGCAACTTCAATTTAGCGTCCTTCACAAGGCCAGCAAAATCTATTTTTTCCAAACTATTTTCCACTTTCTTCAATGCTATCATTTTGGAGTTTGGAGCATGTTTGGCTCAAAATAATAATTTATGGCTCAAGAGCAGCCATAATCCAGAGTGGTAGTTAAAAGCCTCAGTGGAAGCCATCTGTTGGATGGAGTTACATCACAAAAATGCAGCATGGGTGCTGGGTACTATTTGAAATGGTGGGAACAGTGTTTGGACTTCTTTGGAAACGAATTCACAAGGAGAACCTGCACTTTAGAGGCTGAAACTTTGGTGAGTGGCTAAATTTAAACTTGATCTAGTAGACAAATGTAGATGTACACTCAGGTAAGTGATGCATTCAACTAACTGCACATGTACACAGGAAGCAATATTAGTTGTGGCACTTTTAAGACTTTCGTGGAGCCAGTGCAAGTCACCTTGCCTATCTGCCCCTGGGCAATGTCTATTGGATGCTTCAGATCCAAAGACCTACTGATTTCACAAATTTCTCATGGCTATGTCACCTTGAAGCTTGCAGACCAGTGGCCGCTTGATGGATCTGGACCAAAGAGATGGCAAGTTAAGAGTCCACTATGGAGACAGGCTTGTAACACTCATGCGGGAAGTCAGACAGCTCTCAGCTCTGGGATTTGCTGTTCCTGCCAAGATACAACAAACAGCGAGTACAGCAAACAAATTCTACAGACATGGAATGATTTTGAAACAGGTAATTAACACTGTGTTGGTTTGATGGCTGCATGCACAGATCCATGTACTGTGTTACCCTGTTGTCCATAAATTTGACAGAATTATAACAATCAACAAAAGAGGACTTTTGGGGTTTCCTAGGGGATTGTGCCTCTGGACCCATTGACAACCGTTTGCCTTCAGTGCTTTTCAATTGGAAATTGGGCATGAAAAAACAATAGCTTCCTTAAACTTGTGGATCTTTGGGAAGTACTGTTACATGTAGTAATTATATCACTATGATTTTCAATTGTCATTGTCTTGCCTCCTTTTGCAGGTTGCACATTTCTACAACACCATTGACCAGCAGATGATTCCAAGCCAGCAGTCCATGATGTTAGACTCTGCACTTGGCTTTGAACGTCTCGTTAAGAGCCCCAAGACTGGATCCAAAGAGAGTGGGGGAAAGACACAAGTGACATGGGACAACCCACTTGAACTGGAAGCCTACATCGACAAACTGCAGGCTGCTGCTGAGAAGCTTACATCAGAGAACAGGAGGTTACGCAAGTGTCACTATAACATCAGTGACAAGGTATATACATTGTACTTGATTGATAATATAGGCTAGTACAGGTAGCGGGTGATTTTGCCACTTTCAGTTGATTACCTGATACTTGGATCTCTTACAGGCAAGGGATCCGGCCCTTGCTGTCCACTACTACTCTTCAACAATTAGGTTTTTCGACTTCTATGCACGATAGATATGTGTAACTTGGGCTGCACCCTTTTCAATTACAAGCATAGAAATCAAGAGGAATAATGTAATTGCTTTACATGTTGTACATTGTATAAATCTACATGTACTGGTCAGTCAAAACGTTATCTTAGAAATCCACTTCACAGACACTTTGAAAATGCAAAGAAGCAGCTGGCAATTCGTTAACAAGCACACACTGCTATGCTACTCACTATCTACAACAGATAAGAGATAAATAAAGCTGTTGTTGTACCTGTAAATGAATTGTGACTGGCAGAGCCAATCAGAGAATGGGATTTGTGATAGAATGCTAGTAAATCTATACAACAGTAAAACAGACCATTTTGGAAGGACCGGTGTACGTACAAAGAAGTTGACACACATCCTACCTGAAGTATACATGTTACCAATTGATGTACGTTATACACTTACTAGTACATTTGGGATGTTGATGCTGGTGGTGAATGATTCACAGTGCATAATTACATATATGTGTTTTTTTTCTCCATCGCAGGTGGTGAACCTAATGAGTGTTGATCTGCTGAGACAGCAACCTCGTTGGAAAGAAGCTCTTGTGTCGCTGAGGGAGATGATGACCTCTCTTATTCAACAGGTGCGTTCTTTTGTAAGTGGTTTTACTGGATCATCAGCCACAAGGGCACTGAAGTCTGAAGCTGTTATAGATGGCCTCCATAATGCCATTCCTATGCAACTCAGTTCATTTGCCAGTGTAGAACGTGATATGCACCATCAAGCGCTGCCATTAATGAGGCCCTATTAGGGGTTTTGGGGATATTTAGGTACATAATTAACACAATAGTGGATATTTGGGGAGGTAAGTTAATGAGATATGGGATATTTAGATCAGCATGAAAATGGATATCGAGTAGGAAAATTGTTAATTTATGCAATTGGAATAAAGGGGTTACGGGACATAAAGGACAAAAATTAATGGGGGATACTCAGACCACCCCCCCCCCCTCATACCCCTAATGGGGTAACCCTTGGTGGCTGAATACTGGTCCTTATGTATAAGTTCATGCTTGGTGTGACTCACTGTTTGGCAAGGTAAGGCGGTGAGGATATCGACATGTGCTAAGCCTGTGCAGGACCTGTGCTAGTGATAATAATCAAGTACATGTTTCCTGACTTTGTAGTCGACATAATGAGAAACCAGATACTGAAGCGCAGTCAATGTTGTTAGTAATCACAAGCTTTCAACACTGTCACAACGTCTAAGGTCTCAAGTGAATATGCCAGAAATCTCTTTGTCAAGCGGGGTGGACCAAGTCACACACCCAAACATCCCCATATAGGCCGGAAGTTCAAATACAGTCTCAATTGAGTGTCAAGGACTATTATTAATGTTCAACGATGGAAACCCAACTGACCAATGCAGTTTTCTAACTTTTCATTGGGCATGTGTAACTGCGGAAAACCAGACACCATACACTCCTCCAGAAACCAACCTTAAAAGAGCCATAGCCATACACAGACCCTAGAGACATGTAATCTAACAGAACTGCGCCTCTTGTACAATAATTACAGCGTTCTTGCACTTGTACTGAACATGTTCCCAAGACTGGTTTTATTTACATCTTAAAATTAATGCAAATTATGCTCATACATGTACATGAATGCTCTTTTTGCAAAAATGTGCATAAAGTCTACTATACATGTACATCTCCATTAAGTCTGCATGCGAGCCAAGTGGCCCATCAGGCCGGAGCTTATCCCGGTTTCCTTAGCATTAAGCGACTAGGAGTATTTCTACTCCCTCCTGGATGGGATGCTAGTCCATCGCAGGGTTACCCCCCAGCATTAAATTCGCCGGTACCCATTTATACACCTGGGTGGAGAGAGGCAATGTGAGAGTAAAGTGCCTTGCCCAAGAACACAACACAATGTCCCCGGCCAGGGCTCGAACCCGGACCGCTCGATCCGGAGACGAGCGCACTAACCATGAGGCCACCGCGCCTCCCACAACATCTCCATTAACAGGGGTTTAAATCCGACAACATGAAGACTTGGAAGATGCACTGGGACCGTCAGCTTTACAAAGCTCTGGAACATCAATACCAGATGGGACTGGAAGCCCTCAATGAGAATCTGCCAGAGATTAAAGTTGAACTGATCTTCAGGTACAGTAATACGATTTATTTCCTTGTGGTGTACATGTAGAAACAACGAAATTTGAAGTTTCACTATTGCCCTGCTTTTATTATTGTAATAGTTTGCTTGTTCTCGTATGCCTGGGTGATTTTAGTGTTGGACATGTTTCAGTCAGAAATGTGTTTTGAATTTGACCTAAAACTACGATATTTATCGTATAAAAACATTTTTAAACTAAATTTTGGCAAGCCTCTGTTGCCTTATCAGATAATGAAAAACACATTTGCATAGTTTACGGCTTCTTTTGCTGCCTGTCCCTAGGAATGCTAGTAAAGGTAAAATAAACTTGTGGGAAATGTAGATGTTTGTTAACAGACTTTTGGCCTTGGATGGAAAGTAACGGCTTCTTCCCTATTGTTCACATTTCTTTCTAGAATTTCAGCATAGTCTTCGTGGCCATTTGTGTTTCTTGTCTCAGCTTGGTTCCTAATTGCCCTTTCATTGTTCGACCATAGCTTACCAAACACGGTTTGTGTTCTAGACCTCGCGAATTCCACGTCTTATAATTGATTTATCAGTTCAACATGTACCAAATATCAACCTGCTATTAACCGAGCATGAATGGCGTAATGGAGAATATTTGCCATTCATGCCATTGCCATTGGTTACAAATGTAAGCTGTTTGAGCTTTTTTCTATTGTACTGAAAAAAAAACTTAGCCAACCCATCATGGCTGAACAGAACTTGCATGGAAGTGATACGTAGCAGTGCGCAAGGAGAAAGGAACAATTTGAACTCAAGGAAATTATGATAATTTTTTTCTGTAGGCAGCAGAAGCTACAATTTCGTCCTCCACTGGAAGAGATTCGTGCCAAGTACTACAGAGAAATGAGAAAGTTCATTTCAATTCCAAATCATTTTCGTGGAGTTGGTGAGGACAACAGCATCTACCCAATCATGATCGATCAAAATTCTGCAGGATTCACAACAGTGTACAAGAAAGCCGAGGATCTCTTCAGACGCCTTGTGGAAGTACAGGATCAGTTCAAGGACTGGGTGGTGTTGGGGACGGTGGATCTGGAGAAACTAATGGAGACACACCTGCACACCGTCCCAGACTGGGAGAGAAACTTCAAAGCATTGAAGGCTAAAGGAAGGGAAGCCGAAAAATTACCTCTGTAAGTGGAAATTCTGTCAATTAATGATCGCTCGACTACTGAGAAATTACAATGATTGTTTTATTGGGTTATTTGGCTCAAAGTTCTAAAAGTAATAGAGTTGGTTTTTACTACAGGCAAGGGCTGTTTTGGTCTTAGATGATTGATTGGTTGTTACTTTTTTTAACAAACTAGAATGTCAGATGGAAAATTTTCTTTCTTGGCCCCTCTGTTTAGAAATAAAATTGATAACCATTTATGATTTTGCATTAGAGCTAGTTTCTTTTACTTCCTCTATCGTTAGATTTGGCTCACTCTATCAACTTAATAGACAACAAAACTTAAGCTCCGCCCACACTACACTGTACGTCGGAAGAATTTGAAAAAACGTTTTCATTCTGAAACCACATCAAATGTGTTTGCTTTCCGCTACGCCAAAGAAATTGTAAAATGGAGTAATCACCGATCAATTTGGATTTGGACTCGGGACTTGGGAAGGACTCGGGACTCGGGGCTCGGGACTCAGGAAGATCACATAATCATCGTGGCGTCATCGTTTTTCTAAGCTCTGTTTTCAAAATGTTCTCTGTTCACTCTAAAACACAAAGCTGGCATTTTCAAATTCCTTTGGTTTCAAAGTTACAAAATATGCCCAGTAATGTTCGCTGATTTCACTTTTTTTGTGACAGGAACATCAAGGTTGACTGCATCAGTGTTTCAACTTCGCCTGTCAAGTCAACAATTGATGATCACATTCAGCAGTTGTTTGATGCCCTGTTGACCTCTCTGAGACGTTCCATTACAAACGAAGTGCAGACTATTGACACCTTCCTGACGTCTGCCTCAGACGCTCTCTCCACAAGGCCACAGAGTGTGGAAGAGATAGGGGAAGCAAATGCTAAGCATGCAGAACTTGCAACCGAGAAATTACAGGTACATGTTCATGAGTAGTTCTGCAGCCAACATAGCATGTCCTCTTATAATGCATATATTTCTACCCTGTTAACTGGGCAATCAGTTAGTGCAAGGCTGGACTGTCACTCTGGCCTAAAAGTAAAAGTGTTTTGCCCAATCTTGTGAACTTCAGGATTTAACAACAACGTTTTCGTTATTCAAGGCTGTGCAGCTATAATTTCACAGCAATTAGCCTTTCGTCCACGCGCGAAGCATCTTCCAATTCCCTGAGTTCGCAAGAAAATAATTTCCTTTGCCTGCGTCCAAAGCAAATGTTTCCAGGGTATACTGTGCCTTGTACCTTAAGCAAGACATTTTATGGCTGGCAGACATGTAGTTGTTAAAACCCATGTTGTTATTTACAGGTTCATCCACTGTTTGGCAAAGCTGAGTCCAAGAACAAGTTGTTGCGTTCCGTTGCTGGTGGAGGTGTTGATCAGATCAGTCAGCTGCAGGCGAGATGGGACAAGTTTGAAATGATGATGGAGAGTCATGAACTGATGGTTAAAGAACAGGTTGGTAAAAACAAAGGGCAAGCAAGAAGAAAAGTCGACACAAGTTTAAACTCTTGCTGTAGTTTGGGCAGAATTGTCGTGCGCTGTTGGTTAACCCGTCAAATCTTATATGCTCCTATCCAAATTGATCATTTCTTGTCCCTCGTGCACCTCTCATCTTACAAATTACGATTTCCTATTATTGTTAGCAGTTTGAGCAGAGAACATACACAGCAGTTTAATCTGAATAGTGGTATAAAGCAGTCACACGGTGTAATTCTTGATTTGAGTACCTTTATTTTTCTTCTGCAATCACCGAACAAGTTGTTTCTGCGGAACAAAAAGGCATTGTTCTGTGCCAGTGAACGTGAATCAGAAGGGTTGGAATTGTATGCTAGTTCTAACTGGGAATCCGTTTGCAAAATATTGGAGTAAGAAGAGATCGATCCTTTCAATGGACATGGTAGATTTTCACTGCATTGGTCGATACAGACAATACGTAGCTACAAGACCAGTAAAGTAGTCATTGATCTGTTCCAGGGAAGAGCTTGGCAACCTATAAGTTGAAAGTTGCAGAACTAATCTGTTTTTTACAGCAAAGAAATGAAGACATGACTACGTAATTCATTGTGTTGATTGTGGAGACCTGGGCCGGGTTGTTCAAAGCCAGATTAACATGACCCACTCTTGACGAGAATTTTGATTTCACTTTTGTAACTTTTTGGTGATGTGTTCTGTTTATATTGTTTGCCCTTCAGTTTTGAGTTGTAGTAATTTCAAACTACAGCAACCTTCAGAGGTGAAAAATATTTTTAAACAAGAAAAAATAGTGCTTCAGTTAACGTTTAATCCTTGGTTAACGTTAACCGGGTTTCGAACGACCCGCCCTGTAGTGTTTTAGAGTGGGTATTGTTGTTAAGCCTAATGTGCCTCAATTCTTTTGACAGGTTGAAGTGATGAAGAGCAATGTAGAATCAAGAGTGCAAGCCTTCCAACAAGAACTTGACAAATTCAGTGCTCGATGGCACCAGCTGAAGCCTCGTGACATAGATGAGTACAATGATAAACAGTCCTGCCTAGCAGCAGTCAGCTCCATCAATGAAAGGAGAGCAGAGTTTGCTGAACTGGAGGAAAACATGAAGAAGCTAATGTAAGAAAGCTGGCGGACAGTCTTTACCAAGACCGACAGCAGACCCGAGCTTTCTGTAGTCGCATTGGTTGTAATTAAGTATTTTGCTTTTGAACTCTCCCACATCGGTTCAGAGCCTGAGGCTGCCGTCTTCATTGATTAAAAAAGTCCCCGCTTTTAATTAAAATCACTCCATGAGTTTGCGTAGTTGATATACACGTTAGCCTATCATTGCTGCAGGCAGCCGAGCATTAGTAGAGCCAAGTTCAACATCATATTTAGCGTAAGATTAAATATAAATTTCAGCTTTAACGGAGCTCAGTCACTTTATTTTGAGTTATTTTGGCCACGTACTAAAATACCTTTAAATTGAAAGGAAAACCTAAAAATCACGAGTAGCTTACCAAGATGCATGTAGAAAACACCAAAGATATAATATTTAACCATAAAGAAGCGAGGATGGTTAAAGATTGAGAAGACTGACACGGAATACAAGCGACGACATTGAAAAATTTGTCGTAAAATTTCAAGATTCTAGCTATGATGTAGCCTCATTAAGTAAATCCTGAAGTCTTTAGAACACCCAGCCCAAATAATACTATATTGATTATCCATGTGCTAGTCTCCTGCGACATTTTTCCAAGAACATCAAAACTATCTAGTCTGAGGCATTTACTAAACACGTAACTCTCTTCTCGTCAGCTTTGAATGCCAACATTTTGGTGTTGCTGAACCACAGTTCACATCAGCTGAAGAACTGAAAGCAGACATCTCTCATCATGAAATCATGTGGGGACTGTACGAAGAGTTCAGCAATGGACTAGATGACCTTGCAAAGGAGGACTGGATATCGTTCAGGTATCTTGTGGCGCTAGAAATCTTACAAAGCGTCTTTCGTCAAGACATGATCCTCACCTGAGTTATGTTCTTCAAGGAAATCAAGGCCAGCCATGTCGCCAAACCTAACTGTTTATTTTCTTTTTTCCTCTTTCATGCAGGAATGGGTGATAAACCGTACTCATATTCTCTGTATTGAAATGGAATGAGGCCCTTGTGGGGGAATATCATTAAAAAGAGATTAATGTAATTTACATTTGAAAAGACTCATATTAGCCTCAGTTGCATGCTAGTTCCAGTCCCATACCGGGAATACGAACATGGTGTATTTTGTAAATCAATTTTGTACAGTGTATTTCGTTGTGCAAAAGCCTCACCCTACAGGGCCAGGTTGCTACTTTCTACCGGTTTGCTATCACTTTAACTATAGATTTTCTTAGAGTTAAACTTCACTAAAGAATTAGAAATAAATGTAGTGTGCATGCCATACCATTGAACTTTAAATGTTGCAGATTTTACGTATTGAACGACTTTCTTTGCCTCAAGAACAATTTTCTAAATCAGTCACTTGGAACAGAGTTCAGACTATTAATAGCATTTCAAATCATTGTTGCTTTTCTTCATCGCAGAGGCAATCTGTATCGCTTTGATGACTTCTTGACCGCCTGGTCAGAGAAACTGCGAGCAAAGGAACCAACCAGCATGACTGTGAGACTACAGAAAGACGTGGACAAGTACAAGGTACAGTCAGTCTCCATTTATAGGATGCTTCACATCATAACGTAATTTAGAAGACCGTCGTCTGAAAGATGTTGACCAATACCAGTATGTTATCTGATACGTGCATGTTTCAGATGATTGGCAACGGTAAGAGAAGATTACCCGAAGATTTCCCAGTTATCTCCGAACATTTTCCATCTTCTTTCCGAAGTTTTGCAATATTGTCCAAAGGTGATTTTATCGCTTCTTAGTGAATATTTCCGAAGATTACCAATGATTTACAAACTAAAGCATTCTGAAGATTTCTAAGGCGATCTGAGATTGCCTCGAGCACATCCTAAATGCATTGCGTTTGAAAGTCAGACCTCTGATTCTTTTCGCCAACTCATTCGGGAAAATGCAGACAAAAACAACATGGAATACGACCCGTGAAATTCTGCCTAATATGCAACAGCTTTCCAGTGTTCATTGACTGTACTCGTCAAGGCTTGTTATGATATAGGACTTGTTTCATGTACCGCTTACTCAAAGTATTAAGTTGCTGTTTATCTTCCCTGCGGTATTAGAATATTGTTCCGCTTCTGAAGTACGTTCGTGGAGAAGCGTTGTCTCCAGACCACTGGCTGGAACTCTTCAGACTCCTGAAAATGCCCAGAGGTACAATCCTGGAGAAGCTGACGTTTGGAGATGTGATGGAGAGTGCTGATCAGATCATTGCACATGCGGATGCTCTAAAGGTTAGGCCAAACCCAGCCTCAAAACGTGTAATACTGTACCAACTAGGAGGTTCTTTTATGTAAATAAAAAACAACTAAAATCCCGAGAGAAACATTCGAAAATTTTGTACTTCCACAACCTAAAAGAAATGAGACCGTCTAATCTTTTTTTTATTTCCGTGAAATCATCTTTGAAAACCGTACCAAATTCATGTATATTTGTTTTCTTTTTTCCAATTGGTATCAAGAAAACCTTAGGACTTGGTCATTTTTTTGGAATTGGAAGGGTCATTTTATCAGTTTAGGTTGTAATTTACGTGATGTTAACTGAGCAAAAGCTCAAAGCAACTCCAGTGCAACAAATGAATGAATGTGGCAGATCGTAATGAGCAAATACAGAATTTACAGTACTTTAAAAAGTTTAGATCTTAAAGATGGTAAACCATTATCAGAATCACTGAAAATCGGCATGTACACGCCAACTGATTCAGAAATCTTTTCACAGGAGCTAAACAGTCGAGCACAAGGTGAAGTGTCAATCAGGGAAGCTCTCAGAGAGTTAGAGCTGTGGGGCGCAGGTGCTGTGTTCTCACTGACCTCATATGTGGATTCACATAACAAAGAGTTATCCATCATCAAGGACTGGAAAGATCTTGTCAATCAGGTACAGAAAACTGAACAAACCTAGTCATATTTCGCAGTGTCACTATGCCGAGTTTTGCTTTTGTTTAACTAACTGCCTTTACATTGATGTTTCAGTTAACCAACATACGTTTGCCTTCGCTCACTGAAATCTCTGAATAATCAGTTTCACATACATGCAAAACTATTGATTTGCCGTTTTAGTAGTGCTTATCGAAGGAAGCACTTGCTTCGTCCTTTGCTAATTTTGATCGTGAGGAAGACATTGTTTTCCAAGAGGTACAGTAAATGACATTTTGCCTTGTTCCTTCTTCAGGTGGGCGATAACCAATGCTTGTTGCAGTCATTGAAGGATTCTCCGTACTATAAAGGATTTGAAGACAAGGCATCACTATGGGAGACTCGTTTGGCTGATCTGGATGAGTACCTTCATAACCTGAACCAAATCCAGAGAAAGTGGGTGTATCTGGAGCCCATCTTTGGTCGAGGGGCTCTACCCAGGGAGCAGGGAAGGTTCAAAAGAGTCGATGATGATTTCAGGTTTGTTTCTGTTTAGTGGAACGTTGGAGTTGTTCATGTGTATAGGTTTATACTTGTTTAAGGTGCAGGGAGGCAGATTGGCCAAGTGGTTTAGGGCGCTAGATTCAAAACCTGGAGTTCCCTGGTGTGGCGGGCGTGGCGTTATCTGAGTTTGTTCTCGGTAGTCCCGTGGTCAAGTACTCGACCGTGTAGTGTAAAAAACCAACTGGTCAGCCGCCCATCAGTTAGGATTCTAAATAGCTTATGTTCTATTTTAAATATTTGGTTGTTTTTATTTATTTACAGTGTCTCCAATTAGCCATAACTGAGCTTAATAGGATAGAATCTAAGTAAAATCCAAAGTGTATTGTTTGCTCTTCAGGGCCATCATGCAGGACGTCACCAATGACAACAGAGTATTGTCACTTGTTGCTCAGTCAGGCATCAGGAATACTCTAGTGACTCTTCTTGATCAGCTCCAGAGATGTCAGAAATCTCTTAACGAGTTCTTGGAGGTAGGTGTTCTGACTGTGCTGCAGCTTCCCTGTGCTTGTTTATTAGCCTGCTGTAATAAGATAATAAGTGGAATGGTTACAATTCCTGGGAATCTTCTTTCAAGCAGCCAGAGGTTTCAGATTATACAACTTCTGAGAGTCCTTAGTATACGTTAGGGTGTTTTGTGTCGCGTAGCAACATCTGCAAAACGCCTCTCCTCCGTTTGGCTTATTAATCGTCAAAGAAAAAAAAAGTGTTCCTACCAAACGCTGACAGACTGGAAAACAAAAAAAGTGTAGTTTAACAACCTAAGTAGAAGTTATCTTCAAAGTCTACGACATATCTTAAAGACAGAACCGAAGCCGCAGTGGCAACTTTTACGGTGCACATTCCATTTCTGATCTAAAGCCAATAAAATTTGTCGCTTATGGAATTAGCTCCACGACAATTTTTCACTGACAGTGACATAATTGCGAACAACTGAAAGTTTAGCCCATTCTGCGTGTTTCCTCTTCTTCTGACCATAAAAAATGCAACTTAGCTATTGTGCCTAGTTGTATATAATTATGAAAACAAGAAAACAGAAATAGTCGAGGCACTGTTTGCTTCCCTCACTTGCTTAAAGTAAAAGAAATTACACTGTAATTTTTTTCCGGACAAAGATGAGATCCTTTCTAAAATGTATGATTCTTAATTTGTGTCATTAACTGAACCGACTTACGTCTAGATTTAATACAATGGTCTCAAATACAGTTGAATTCCGCTGTTTCGAACTCTCAGAGGAAACGAAAAATAATTCGCAACAGTGGGAGTTCGATAGTAAACGACTGAAGGGAAAATCTAAGGGAAATGGTTTTGAATTCGAGATAACCGACCTCGAATTAGCGTGGTCCAACTGTAAAACGGAACTAATTAGGGAATGATATAAATTGTGTTGGAGTTAAACATATTACTGACAAAGATTTACGTAACAGGAAAAGCGAGCCCTTTTCCCGCGGTTCTACTTCATTGGTGACGACGACTTGTTGGAAATCCTTGGCCAAGCCACCAATCCACTCGTCATCCAGTCACACTTAAAGAAACTGTTTGCTGGAATACACAACGTTGCCTTTGATGAAGGATGCAAGACTATCGTTGCTATGAAGTCTCTTGACGGAGAAGTTGTTCCTCTCAAGAGGCCGGTGACTATTACTCCTGAGGTGGAGGTTAGTGGCACTGCTGTAATGTTGGGTGATAGTTATGCAAACGAATTTCGATGACTTTGGTGCTTTGTACCCAAGGAATTTTGGTGAACTTTGGGTGGGACTCCAATGGACGTCAAAATAAAAGCTCCACGAAATTTTGTTGTTAAGGCGACTTTTCGAAGCAACAGAAACTGGAAGTAGCCACTAATTTTCACGGTAATTTGCCGGAGCAAAATTTAAAACGCGAAATTTCGTGGCATTTAGAGGTATCAAACGACATTTTAAACCAGAGATATTTAAACAAACGAAAGACGCTACTGGCAGTTCTTACATTATTATAACGACAGCAAAGCTGGATTTATTTTCTCTTCAGTAGTTAGAATTACAGACGAACTTTTGTCCTTCCTCTGAGAAGACACCCTCGAGAAAATTAAAGAAAATCGTTAGAAGAGGTGTTCACTCATGGGACATCATAAATGCAATGGTTGCATGCGACTGGCCCCTTGATTAAGCTACTGTGGTTATGTATAGGAGGTGTTTGTTAGTTTCGGTTCTACAGAAGAAAGACCATTGAGTCAGAGAAAGGTGCACGTCCTTTTTTGGTAATCAGCGGGAAGAAGCTCGTTGGATTGAACGTGACTCTATTGAAATTTTCATTGTACACTCGACAGGTCTGGCTCGGTGATCTTGCCAATGAAATGAAAGATACTCTGAAACAACTGCTGGTTGATTGTCTGAATGCGAGCAAGAAAGGAGGATCTGGAGGCGGAGTTGATCCCTCTAAGTTTCCTTCACAGGTAGTCATTTCAATCTGATTAACTTTTCTTGTAGTTCGTAAGCCTTCTGCCTGATTTTTTCTACCAGTTTTCCTGGTGTGAAAGTTACACTATTTTAAGGGTTAAGGTTAGGGCTACATTCAAGACATGTTTGTCTACATACATATAGTAATCCAATCTATGATCTTCCATGCTCAGCAGACATTACAGATGGTTTCCTTCCACTTGTTCAGCACTGATCTAGAAAATGAAATCGCCATGCTTTCACTACTTCCACTAAGTCTACGTTAAATTTACTAAGATATTGAAAGTGCGTCACTGTGAAGTTGTTGCAGTATTTAAGGGTGCAAGCTGGTTAAGATGATTAATAGCGTTTACAACTGATAAAGGTACAAGATGATATTTAATATCCTCCGTAACAAATTGTTAAAACTGGCGCGTCAAGCTTCATACCACCCTAGGACTAACGCTCGGCATGTTAGCTTAAGTTTCCAAATGTGCAGAGCTGAAATAACAGCTAGTTAACAGCTAAACCGAGGCACATGCCTCAGTCGATTTTTTTCGTTTTTGTTGTTTATAGTAATCATAAACACTCTAAATACCAAGGAAGAGATTTTAACCATGGACATTGCCTCAGTCAGAATTTTTTCATGAGCATTGCCTCAGTCATAGTTTTTTCATGAACATTGCCAAACAATTGTTTTTACTATTATCAACTAAAGGTTATGGTAATCAAGTTAGGTATGTAATTTGCTTGCGCGTCAATGAAGCGCAACCGTTTCGTTAGAAATTACCGTTTGCCTCTAAACATACCCATACTGGACGGGAAGTTTCTAATCCAAGTTTCTACAACATCGACGAAGGCATTGTTTGCTAATTTGCTAAAGCGGATTGTTTAGGCATTTTATGATGATAAAGTTGTCAGTTACTTGTGATAATTTCGTGGCTAGTCTTACAAAGCTCGTTTCGTCCCAGCCAAGGGACTCATTAGAGACCTTTCTGCTTGGCAAACTCGTTGGACATCGCGTCCGAAGTCCCGTTCAGTTCACCAACAAAATGATGACAGCAGTCTCGCCTTATTTTATGATGAAATGTCATAATTTACCTTGTCTGTAGATCCTTTGCCTTGCCGAACAAATCCAATTTACAGACCGCTGCGAGGCCGCCATCAAAAGCAACACTCTCCAAGAATTCCAGATTGAGATGGAATCCCAGCTGGAATCGTACACAAACACAGAGATCAGTGGAGGAGGTTCATCTGACTCTGAATCACATGTCCTAGAGCTCAAGCTGAAAGCACTGATCCTGGACACGATTCATTCCATTGATGTGGTACAGCAGTTGATTAAACATGGCATCAAGTCTCTTGACGAGTGGATGTGGCAGAAACAGCTGCGATATTACATGAAAAAACGTAATTCCTGCGATTTATTCTGTTGCTTTTCGTACACTATGCTGCTTACTGACTTGAACACTGCACAAAACTACAACGGCATACTGCAGTGGCTATGAACAGTGGCCTCCATTTGGCGCGGAAATATGCTTGGATATTTGTCCAAAGACATTATCTGTTCCGAGAAGCAAACAGTTTTCCGAGAGCTCAGTTCAAAGAAAACTGTGAGCTTTGAGGAGCAGATTATGTCCAAGCACAAATATCCGAGCAAATTGTCGCGCCAAATTGAGGTTATTGTGTTTAATATCCTTCAAATGTTTTTCGCAACATGTGCGGTTTAAATATTGGGGAATATCACTCGGACATTTCCCAGTGCTAGCTGGGAAACATTTAGTCACGTGGCACGTTAAGACCAATCGCGCACGAGCGAAGATATCTGATGGATTATTAAGTGTAATACATCTTTTTTGTCAAAACTACTCCATTACCTTGCACCATGCAAATTTCAGTATTGTTGTTTTTGCTAAACTCAAGTGAATAAACACAAGAAAAAAGCAAGGAACGGCTACACAATGTGCTTACATGGTACAATATGATGAGCACTGAATAAAAGAGATGGGCTATGCATTTCTTTTGTTCTAGTGGTCTTCAAAGTGAGTCAGAGTTTGGGGTTTGCTTTTGTCTTGTCATGTAGATTCTTCTCCACTTATGGTACACTTCTTAATGATGTCTTTTTGTTTTTATGCCGTTGCGTTTGGGCGTTCACATAGTCATATTAATAGTTTAAAGGATAACTACTAATGGTTGTTTCCTGTTACAGAAATTTGTTTGATCCGAATGTGTGACGCCGAATTTCACTACACGTACGAATACCAAGGCAATGCTGCTAAACTTGTGCACACTCCTCTCACGGACAAATGCTACCTAACTCTGACCCAGGGTATGCACATGGGTCTTGGTGGAAACCCGTACGGGCCTGCTGGCACAGGAAAGACAGAATCAGTCAAGGCACTCGGTGGCTTGTTTGGCAGACAAGTTCTCGTGTTCAACTGTGATGAGGTTAGGGTGAAACCATGTGTCACAAGTTATGTTAAAGTTCATTTGGAGTGTAGAAGTATCTAGAGTCACATTTGTGACTTTGCTCTCTCATCTACAACAATCACCTCCGTTATTGAGATTAATTAATGAACAAACACCTCCAGTATCTTAGAGACATTTTAGAAATATTTTAGATGCAAAGCTTTTCAAAAGGTTTCTGATTAGAGCTGAGTGACATTTTGGTCACTTTCCTAAACACTGTTAAACCAGACGTGGAAATGAATGTGAATGTGATGCCTTTTTGAATAGAAGTATTATGACGTCTTAATTAATGAGTGATAAAAAAAAAACTATTAGAAAATGATAGGCACATACTGAAAGCGTTGCTTGATCGCTAGTTACTCTATTCAGAGATAAAGTACACAGTTCACAGTTACCATAACTATATACCGTACTCTTTGTCAAAACAATCCACAGATTATTTTCTTACAAAAATACAACCCCAGAAAGTTTGTAGATGACGACGACCTTAATCAAAGATCGTTGGTTGTTGTTGTTGTTGTTGTTGTTGTTGTTGTTGTTGTTGTTGTTGTTAATCGTTAGCTGGTATCTTCAGGGTATTGATGTCAAGTCCATGGGTCGTATCTTCATTGGTCTGGTGAAGTGTGGTGCTTGGGGTTGTTTTGATGAGTTTAATCGTTTGGAGGAAGCTGTACTGTCTGCTGTGTCCATGCAGATACAGACAATACAAGCTGCACTCAAGAGCAAGCTGCCTTCCACTGAGCTGCTTGGGAGACAGGTACACATTCACTATATGCAGATTAATTAGACCTGCCACAAGTCGATCTCATGAAGGTAGAATAGCTAAGCAAGGGATATACAGATTGGATTTGTTTCAAACCTACACGTTTAACACAGTAGAAAATAAAAACGTAAAATTAATTCTATTTTCCATTTGGAACTAATGTCTGCTACAACCCTGTACAAAACTGTTGAGACAGTTTTTATCAATGTTTTGGTCGCATGCGATACTGCGATGTAATATTACCACATCAAAGTCTCCGCCTTCCCTATTGTTTTGGTCTGAAAGCAAACAGATACAATTCTTCTGTTATTTAAATTAAAACAACATTGAAAGAAGGAAGGGGGGATAACTCCCATTCACTTTCAGACGTTTTGTAATTTAGTCAGTGCAGCAGGCAAATGCATTTTTTAACTTTTCTATTTGTCTGAACTAGTTTTGCTTAGGGCTGTAACTAACCCATAAGGCCAGCTCTATTGGCTTTTCGTCTTTTTGCCTACAAAGTGAACTAACAAGTCCAAAAGTAGAACTGGCTCAAGTGATAGATCAATTCTACAAACCCTTTTTGCTCGACAAACTTTTTGGATACTGGACTAAGACTGTCAGTAAAAAACGTAATTGTCATTTTGCAATTGAGGGGAAAAGTCCCTATTAGTAACTTAGGACTAAGCTGATAATTTTAGTGAGCATTCGAACACATAGATATAGTTAACTTCTACAGTGAAGTTTGTTGTTGAGGCATAGTACTCCACTCCAGAAAGCGGCTAAAACTATTTCTGAGCTGTTGAAAGCCTTAACCATTTCCAAACCGATAATAAACACTTATTGGATGAGGTTTTTGTGATATCCAGAATAATTAAGTTCGAGGTAACGAGACCTTGATTATTCTGGATATCACAAAAACCGAATCTAATAATTGTTTTATTATACATTGAACGGAAAAAAATTGAAGTCATGTTTTTGCTTCTTCACTGACGGGAAGCAACACAAAGAGCGCGAACTTGACATGATTACCCTCCGAAATCACGTATTGCGTGCGCAACCTACAGATCTGTAGGTACAGATTAGTGAATAATCTGTTGGTTGCGCTGTTTCCCAGAATTAAGGTTTTAGCCAATGAGAAGACAGATGGTGACTACAATGTATAATAATGTAAATAAACTGAGCCATATTAGGTCTTATTGTAACTTGTGGTTTCGTTGTCATAGGTTGATTTGGATCCTAACTCGGGGATCTTCATCACTCTGAACCCGGCGGGTAAAGGTTATGGAGGACGTCAAAAGCTCCCAGACAACCTGAAGCAACTGTTCCGTCCGGTAGCCATGTCCCGTCCTGACAACGAACTGATTGCCGAGGTCATCATGTTCTCTGAAGGGTTTAAAGAAGCCAAGAGCCTGGGCAGAAAACTGGTAGCCATCTTTAATTTGTCAAAGTAAGACTATTACACTGTCTTCTTACAGCAATTTTCATCGTTATATAGCTAGCTCCGTGAGAGGACAAAAGATGAACCATATCCTGCGCGACAAGATGGTACTTTCTTGCCCCCCTCGGGACTATCCACTCTGTCCGCAGGAAAAAATTCTCCGAAAGTCTTATAGGAATTCCTCTTTTAACAAGGCTTGCTCGGTCAGATGGCCAAATATTGGCCTCGATCCTTTTTTGGCAAATTCATGGACCTCGACTCCGTCTTATTTTATTTTTTATTTATTTCCACACCTACAATACAGTACAAAAAATACAGTCTGTCTCCGCCCACAAATAGCAAAGGCTAATCGCGGTGGGCGGAGCTGCACGCAGTACGTGGTTAAACCAGGAATTATTAAGCTACAACAATACAACAATATATTCGATTAAATGCAACGGTCCATAAACACGCAGTAAAATAAGTCATTGGTCAATATCAAGCCATCTTGACCGAACAGGCTTGGTCAATAACCCATATGTATTCTGAGTTGAGGCTACATGCTTTTGTTACTCACAATAATAAAATGAGAACGAAATCAGGAGAGGATGATTGCAAGTGATTGGCGTCACGGAACGCATTGTATCTGATTGGATACAGCTTGTTTCTTGTGTATTGCCGTTTGTTTTGACAGTAGCTTGTTAGCTAATGAAGGGTTCTTCCATTTTGTCTGTCCAGGGAACTGTTGTCCCAGCAGCAACATTATGACTGGGGTCTGCGTGCACTTAAGACTGTATTGAGAGGCTGTGGAAACTTGTTACAAGCTCACAAACAAACCAACGGACAAGGTAAATGAAGTGCAATCCCTCAATCCGTAATCCCTAAAGCTCTAATGCGGAGAAACCAGACTACGAGTTGTCACTCTTTCGATTAGTTAGACGTAGGTTACACCAAAAAAAACTTCAAGGAAAAAATTGCCGCGCGAAATCCTGGGGGCGAGAAGCCTCAAGCGCGCCACGCACGACGGGCTAAGGGCGTCACGCACGACAGACTAAGCACGTCACGCACGACGAATTAAGCGCGTCAAGCACGACGGACTAAGCGAAAGAGGGACTACAGTGAAGCAAGCTCTGTGAACTCTTGGAAATATCAAGTTGGAGAAACCGGCTCAGTAATGAAACAGAAGATCAGTTTGAATCTCAAACGATATGAAAAAATGAGCTTAATCTCAACCGCAGTACTGGAACTTTGTTCGAGAAGTTTTGGAATTTGGTATCAAGTTATTTTATACATAAACGTTACCTACTTAGTTTCATTGATCCTTATTTTATTCTATTTTTTCAGTAAATGCTAAAGTGGAAGCTCGACTAGTCGTTCAAGCTTTACGTGTGAACACGCTGTCCAAACTGACCTTTGCAGACTCCAAGAGGTTTGACGCGCTGGTCCGTGACATATTCCCAGGTGTAGACTTCAAAGGTGTTGAGTATGCTGAATTAGCGGACGCTTTGAGAAGTTCTGCTCAGGAATCAAACCTTATGGTCATGGAAACACAGGTAAGCATTATTCTATAGTAGCCATATCTGATATGAATCTATATGACATATATATGATGCAACTAGGTTATCAAAAACGTAATAGCTCTTTATCAGTAAACAGTAAACAGTTTCAAAGGGAACCCTTTTCGACAATTTTTTTGGCCATTTACGACTGGGCCAGACTGATACGAATCCATATGATGCAACTAAATTATGAAAGGTTCTTTATCAGTAAACAGTAAACCGTTTCAAAGGGAACACTTTTCGACTATTTCTGGCCATTTACGCGGATTGGGCCTAACTCACGTTAAACTTTAACGTGTGCCCTTGCAGCTCAACAAAAGTCTGAGATGTGTCAGTGCATTCTATGCGATGTGGTAGTCAGTTTATTAGGTGCCTGAGGCTTGATGGGGCAAATCACTGTGTTCCCATTTTTCCTTAGAAATGTTTCTAACAAGAATTTTATGGCACATGTACACAGAAACAAGCCTAACTTACTGAGGAGGGCGGTCTGTTATATATGCTTTATGGCGTTTAATGTGATGCAATTTAGGGGAAGACCCCAAAACAGTCTACGAGGCAACCTTTTATAACTATATCTGGGTATGCCCCTATGTTTTTTTTTTTATTTTGCACAGGTGAAGAAGGCGCTTGAGCTATACGAACAGCTTCGTCAGCGCATGGGCGTTGTTGTGATTGGTCCCTCGGGCTCAGGTAAAAGTACCATCTGGAAGCTGTTGCGATTGGCCCTTGGTAAAGTGGGCCAGACAGTGAAACACTACACAATGAACCCAAAGGCCATGCCACGAACTCAGGTTAGTGTTTCGTCATGTTGTTAATTTTCTTTGAAATGGCGCGGTGAATCTTTTTCAAGCTCCAGACGTACTTTGCAACAATTCGTGTTTTGACTAAGATGCACTGGCCATGTTTCTACCTCAGAAGGCGTAGCGCACAATTTTGCAGCAATAGAATTGCTTTCTTCTTCCACTGCATTTTTTTATCTATAACATAACGTGTAAAGGTGTCATGCATTTATACACGTTTA
Organism: Catalaphyllia jardinei; assembly: GCA_022496165.2. Lineage (NCBI taxonomy): Eukaryota > Metazoa > Cnidaria > Anthozoa > Scleractinia > Caryophylliidae > Catalaphyllia > Catalaphyllia jardinei. The sequence continues at coordinate 19,714,891 of CM042754.1, forward strand.
GACCGCTGGATTTAGATCACTTCTCTCATGGAAGAAAGCCTTTAAGTAAAGAACAAGAGTGGTTCTGCAAATTTATTAAACAGGCCATTTTCGAGTGATGCTGTGCGTTAGTGTCAAAGCCAGTCTAAGTGCGAAACTGTTCATATGTAAATGTGTTTGGCCTCAGGTTTATTTTCATGCAAATCAAACTAATTTTCATATGAAATGTTTTACAGGAAGACTCGGTTTGAAACAGAGGCGCAAGGTAACTCGGAATGGCCTGTTATGTCAACTGTTTCTGAATTCTCAAACCAACAAAAACTTGTAGGTGCAGCTTCCTTTCTTTGCTGCGGTCTCCATCCATTAAATAAGGGTAATGTTGAGAGCAAAAATATTGCGTCGCGTTCGATGTATCAATATTCTAACATGGCTGTCAGGATTTCTGTATTTGGTGTTGTTTCCTTTGTGTCCAAGTGTTTTGGAAAGTGAGGGACAAAACAAACGTGAAAACTTTGCAATTTTGTCCGGAGAGCCTCGGAGCCATGTTGTGGAACATGGCCTATTGTTACACCATTGTTGTTTTGCTCACTCCACTGCGTTACTTACATTAGTACTCATTTATTCAATAGCTACTGGGGCAAATTGACATGGACACTCGTGAATGGTCAGACGGAGTTTTAACGAACGCAGCTCGTCAAGTTGTTCGGGAACCAATCGATGTCCAATCGTGGATCGTCTGCGACGGCGACATTGATCCCGAGTGGATCGAGTCTCTTAACTCTGTCCTTGATGACAACAGATTGCTGACCATGCCCTCCGGTGAAAGGATACAATTTGGGCCTAATGTCAACTTCCTGTTTGAGTCACATGACCTGAGCTGTGCCTCGCCTGCTACTATTTCACGCATGGGTATGATCTTCCTGAGGTAAGGCAATAATAGTTTGCTATATATGACTAACGGGGAGGCGCGATGTCCTCGACTCTGGATCGAGCGGTCCGTTGTGTTCTTGTGCAAGACACAACTCTCACAGTGCTTCTCTCCACACAGGGTGTTTTAATGGGTACCAGTGCATTTAATCCTGCGTTGTACTGGCATCCAATCCAGTGAGATGGGGGAATAGAAACACTCCTAGCCGTTTTATGCTACAGAATCGAAACCGGGGATAAACACCGGCCAGATAGGCCTCTTGACTCGTGTGAAGACTTGACTTAACGAATTATTACGACCTGCCGTGAAAACTTAAAAGAACGATTCATTTTCAAAGTGAAAAACATTGTTTGCCCACCGGTTTGGTGCATTACTTGACACAAAACAGGAAAATATCGTTATAGTTTTCTTGAAAAAATATACATAAACACTGGGGAAACTTCATGTACGCGGTTTATTTTCTCCTGGTAATAAGGTATGAAACACACTCGCTCGAAGACATTATAGCGATTACGTTGAGAAACGTTAATATGTCTCAGTCAATTTTGTTTTGTACATGTCATAATAGCCATATAGATGTCACAAAACAATGGAACGGCGGTCATGTTGGTGTCCCAAACCAATCCCGTGCGAGTTCAACTCTTTTCCCGTGTCCAACTCTTTCCTTCTTTTTTCCGATTAATTTGCGTGGCTGCGCACCAACTTTGACCACAGCGAGAACGTGATATTAAAAATCATCCAATGCCCTGATTCAACTGACACATCTCGAGCAATCATGAAATCTTTTTCTACCTCCCCATTTTCTTTGGTTACTAGATTTCTACGCACGAACCCTTTTATGGAATGATCTTTGAAGCTCAGAAAAAAAAATTAAACATGGTATCTCAAACAGTAATTAGTTGATTTTGAAATAAGCGACAAAACTTTTTCTTTCAGTGACGAAGACACGGACGTGAAAGCTCTTGTCAAATCCTGGCTTCAGAGCCAACCCGAGGAGGATCGACGCATGTTGGAGACGTTTTTAGAGGATCACTTCTACAAGGCGCTGGACTGGGTACTAAAGCAAAACGAGTTTGTCGTGGAGACGAGTCTAGTGGGTGTGGTCATGAATGGTCTGTCACACATGCACGGGGTCAAGGTCAAAGCCGAGTTCGCCTGCTGTTTGATTAGGGGACTGGGAGCTAACTTGTCTCCTACAGCCAAGACTGCGTTTGCAAAGGAGGTAACTTTCTGCTTAGATTGAATTCTGTTGATGGGGTGTGGAATTCCTTAGCACAATTCCTAAGATATAATTCACGCAAATACGTTAGAGAATCCTCTCCCGTTTCCGGGCATAGACACCTGACATTTTTTCAAGAGATTAGAACAGATCAACAGGGCTTTCAATAACATTTGAAGTAGGCAGCTGGTTTGAGTAGAGTAACTTACTGTATCAACCAGTTTTAAATGCATTTCTCTTATATTACTTTAATTTTTGGGTGAAAAGAGCCGACTTCTATGGACGAAGTAGGTGACGAGTTTCGTCGGCCGTCGGTGCTTAATGAAAGCCCTGGATCAAAGATTCGAAAAGAGATCATTTGAAATAGATGAGTTGGATTTCTTTTGGCAGTAACTGATACTTGTTTGTTCAGTGAAAACCAGGTTACCTAACGCACGAAGCACTCTTCTCTTTTACTGAAACTAAGCACCAAATGACTGTCTTAGTCCTCAGCAACAAGCTTCCGTCAAATTTGCACATCCTTTTTGTGTGTTTCCCTGCAGAAGGTCGTAGTTTCCTCGGTCATGCTGCAACCATTCCGTGAATTATTTCGAAACACTGCATTGAAAATGAGATTGGGTGAAATATTACACTGACTGACAAAAGCTACCATTTTGTTCTGTTGCTCTAAGGTTTTTCACTGGACTCACGAGATGCCACCAGATCAGAAGAGGCCATTGGATACCTACTATGATAGCGACAGAGGACGACTGGCTTCATACCAACTGGAGGTGAGTCAGTCAAACCTTAGCCATAAACAAGGAGGGTGGTGTTGAAGAAAGACTGTATTTTCTTAAGTGTCTTTTATGCACGTAACGATTTCTTGAAATGACCGAGAGTGCTAAGATCCAGACCTTCGTAAATGTCTTGTATAAAACAACAAATTGTGGTTGTTGTTGTTTTTGTTGTCTTTTATTCTGAATTTTACATTTTTTTGCCATTGTTTTGTTACGCCAGGTCCCAGACTCTCTCAGCGTGCATGACCTGAACTTGTCCACAGGCCTTTTGCCGGTGATTCAGACCGCTGACATCAAGAGAGGCCTGGACATGTTTTCTCCTTGGCTTCATCCAGACCATAAGAAGCCTTTCCTGTTGGTGGGTCCAGAGGGGTGTGGCAAAGAGTAAGTCATATATTTCAGTTGTTTGTTAAAGAACGTTTTGAAGCCGACATCATTAGTCCAGATTGGTCAAGTGATGCCTTTCTATTGAATTGCTATGACGCGATAAACCTCAGTGAAGAACTATTCAAAACGTGACATTTACAGACATTTTCATAATCATGAGGTTTCTTTCTTCCACAACTATGCCTGCTAATGACAGCGTGACAGCTATATTCATCACCCTGGGTCCCAAAGAGCCATAGCAAAATCTCGAATCTATGATCTCAAAGCTGTTTTATAACATAACTAAAGCAAAGCGCGCGCTCTGATTGGCTAATTCAACATCTACTATTTGCCTTTATATAATAACCCAAGTTCTTCTCGCATTTTGATTGGTTCTCGCCTATGATCTATTAGAGGACAGATGCACGATTGACGTCATCATTACAAAGTTTTTCCCTCTGCCGTTTTAAAATGGCGGAAAGTTTTGAGAATTAGGATGATATTTTACGTGACTGGGCAAAAGATAAGGTACAAAAAAGTCTTGCCGAGGCATTTAACAGGTTCGAGAAGCCAGAAAACGAAAGATAAAGCCGTTTCTTTCAGAAAATGATACAGAAATAATTTTCTAGCAGCCTCAGTCGGCAGTCGAGCGAGACTAAACCACGCATAAACTCGGTCTTGGTAAGCCGAGAACCATTGCTTTATCCCGAATTTAACAAACCCAACAAACAAAATGTTCTCGAGATTAATTTATTTAACAAAGTCAACTTTTCCCAGTGTCAAAACAACTGTTGACACACTGATTAATGTCAGGAATAAAACATCAAATCTTAAAATCGGTAAAATAAAATACATAACCTTGCTTTCCGATACGAATGTTCCTGTCCGTTTCAGGGCACAGCAGCGAGCTAAGTATGGCTAACCAAAGCTCACGGTCAACAGTATCGCAGCTAAAATGTGTCTCCGACACTATATCAAGCTGATTTGAGAATCACCAACCACAGAAGACAGAAATCTCCACCGTCATTTTTGTTCCTTTCATTCAAAACTCGATTCAGATGGCCTCTAGGTCGACTGCAACCACAAGTTTTCCGAGGGTATTCTTTCAACTCCTGTAATTTTCAAGGCAACGTCCAAGCTTTTCGGCTCACAGGGCTACTCCGATGACAAAAACCTACTTGATTTTTCCAGCATTGTCTTCAAGATTTGTAGATTTTGCAGCTCAATTCTGCTTTCGCTGTAAGTTTTCATTCCACGAGAGGCGACATTTTGAATGTATAGATCACGTCAAATGGCTTTTTTTCGTGCAAAGGCGGGGCAAAAGCCCGGCTTTCGCGTTATGTTGAATTATTTTAAAACAAAAAAAGCTTTTCGTTATTATATAAAACAAATAGATTCCTTGTTGCCGTGCGTCTGATTCAGTAATAGATCACAGAAGGCGCCAAAATGTGGTAAGAACATCAGTGACACACTCGGCTACGCCTCGTGTGCCACTTTTTTGTTCTTACCACATTTTGACGTCATCTGTGATCTATTACTGAACAGACGCACGGCAACATGGAATCTATTTGTTAAATGGGTGTATGTTGCTGACGTACTCAATAACTAAAGCAAAGTGCGCGCTTTGTGATGTAGCTCAATTTGTTGCGCACCACATTTTGACCACTGTGATGACACGTATCGTTGTCGATAAGAGAACAGATCACGCTAAACCACATTCGATTTGTTTTTTACCACAATATCAAAGATAATAAATATTTGTTTTGACAACTGAAAACACCGACTCGGACTTAAAAGTGCACGCGCTGCATTATGCAAATTAGCTGCCTGCACGCGTCAGACTTTCCTTTCAAAAACTTTTACAAACTCGCTTAATATGCAGGAACAATACGAAAAAAAATGTTTTGGGAAACGAGTAATGACACGTACGCGTTGTCGGTAAGAGTACAGACCGCGATAAACCACATTACGATTTGTTTTTCACCACAGTATCAATGTCAAAGAAAATGAGCGCGAGCTGAAAAAGGCATTGCGTGACACATTAACGCGGGCAGCGTGGTATGGACTCTAAAACACTTCTGTTGTTCCAATGTCTCAATGTTATGTTGTAAAACAAATGGTAAACGCCATAGCGTGCTCTATTGAGTTATGGATGCACTTGGGAGGTTTGCTATGCACTCAAGAAGCTAGAGTGGCACTCGGCTATCGCCTCGTGCGACTCACATGCTTAGCAACCTCCCGCGTGCATTATTTAACAATTAGACTACGAGCCCGAGTTTTCTACGAGCAGATAGTCAACGAGGCGCAGCCGAGTTGACTATCGCTCGTAGAAAACGAGGGCGAATAGTGTAATTGTTTTAGTATAAATTTACCGTTGTCTCATTTCATAAAAAGAAAAAAAATGTCAAGTGACGCGTAGAAAAAAACTGTTTTATTACGTTACATCAGGTTCAAACGGGATGCGCGATGTGCGTTGCTGCGTAACTGTTGACTATCAGCAGATAGAAAACGGTAATTTAGCCAAACAAATTCAGGGATTCACAATAGATTATGGTAAATTTATACTAAAACTCAATAGTACACGCCCTGGCGTTTACCATTTGGTAATTATTCATACATTCTTAATATGAACAGAGATTCCCTTCATACAAGAAGTTTCAGGCGCATACACTTCTCCGTTTTAAGATACAGATGAACCAATAGTGGCTTTACCGGTCCGAAAAGGTTCCGGGCTTTCGAGGAACAGGCCCCTGGTCTCTTTGATGGATCAGTGTAGAGGAAAAACGTCTCTAGCAACTTGGCCACTAACGAAATACGTTGAACGGAAAAAATTCGTAAAAAGCATGAAGGAGCTCAATTTTTGATCTTGGTACATTTCTACCTCAGGCTCCTGTTGAGGCACTGTTTTGAGCAGCTTCGCTCAACCCAGGTAGCCGTGGTACATTGTAGTGCCCAGACCTCGCCCATGCACGTTCTTCAGAAGCTGCAGCAGTCCTGTATGGTAATCAGTTCTAACACTGGGCGAGTGTACAGACCCAAGGACTGCGAGAGACTGGTACTTTATCTAAAAGACCTAAACCTGCCAAAACCGGACAAGTGGGGAACTAGCCAGCTAATAGCCTTTCTTCAACAGGTAGAAAACTGCTTTCGTTGACTTCGTTTTCTTTATAGTAGCTACAATAAAGCTGGAGCAACTAGAAATGAGAGGGAAACTTTTTGTTGGTCAGCACGAGTTTGATGCCTTAAAGTCTGAATTCCATTATATGAAGATAGTATTGTTTACGAGTGTACTTCCTTCCTGCGTTGTATTTACCAAATCAAACATGGCGTTCAGTGGCTCTTAGAAAATAATACATGCTGGAGTTGTAGAAAAGTTGCCGGTGGACGTACGAAATTTGACATCAAAAGGGCATTAATTTTCAAAGAAGACAGGAACACAATCTTCTGTTTGGTTTAGAACATAGCATGAAAAAGCGAAATGTTGTTTAAAAAATGATGCACGCTCAGCTCCAGTAACGGGTATACGGCCACTATATTCTTTAATATTCTATAATTATAATTATATTTCACGTAAAGACCTCTTGCCCTTGAAAGAGTATTTCAAAGGAAGTAAATAGACTCCCAACAGTTCCTATGTTGGCTGGCTTATCCGCCATCTTGAATAGGAAGCTCAGCCGCTTGCCTCGAGGAGATTAGGTCAATGTTGAAGATGACCGCCGACAATCCAATATGTTGAAACACCATTTCTTCACGATTAAGAGAGAATGGTAAACCTTTTTACCGATTCCCGCAGTGCTAAATACTATTACTGAACTACGACAAAGCTAATGGTTTGCTCCACAGGTGCTGACGTACAAGGGGTTCTACGATTCGAACCTGGAGTGGGTTGGTCTTGAAGGGGTACAGATAGTGGCTTCCATGACCGCTGGCACCGGCATGGGACGACATCAGCTGACTACACGATTCACATCTATTGTTGGCGTTTGCTCCATTAGGTGAATATTATTGATGCTGTTATGTAGTTCTGTTTAATGTGAAACACATGCTCGTGTTTGTATGTACTGATGAAGACAGGAGAGAGAATTTGGGGGAATTTTAAGTGATTTTTAAAGCGTCGATTGTCTGACTTTCACCGGAACAATGTCGAAACTCTGGGAAGACTCCAAGAGTTTCATTTTGTGCGGAAATTACCACCAGGGGTCAAGGTAAAGGGGTAATTTTGAGGCAGGAGGATAAAATATATCCTTTGTGCCTCAGTTTTTTACACGAAGGAAGATGCTGCTCGCAGCCTATCAAACGACAATCCTTCTTTGGTCGAGTTAAAACAAAAGCTGAGCATGAGGTGTTTTTTTTTTCCTTGTTCCTTTTGTTATCAATGTTGTTTATTGTAGCTACGCTGATCGAGACCAACTACAAGCAATCTACAGTGCCTATCTACAGCCCGTGCTCAGCTCCTCTCTCAAGTCCCATCCAGTGTGGGGTGCGGTGAAAAATGTCCACACGCTCGCTGGCTCAATGGTATCCGTGTACGAACAGGTTAGTGTCCGGTCTACCAGGCCCAAGTAAAGGAAAGTAGACATGTTTTGTTTTCAGCCTTGATGATGATTATCATTGAAGTTCTTCTAAATGAATCACAACGTTATGAAGTTGAGGAAGCTGATTGGAAGAATAACGGAAGCAACTGGGTCATATTCTGACAAGCTGAGATGTTTCATGTTAGCAACAGAATCACAGTTTGTGTTAGGTTTGGTTTCTAAGTAAACAAACCAATATTTCTCATAAAAAATGGTGAAACTGGCGTTACGATCTGTTTGATTCTTGTTTTCATTTTGGCGGGATTTTGTTCATTTGTTTGTTTGCTTACTTTCGTTCCTTTTTTTCTTTCTTTTTTCCCTTTTTGTTTCTTCGTTTCAAGAGAAGGTGGGAGGTCTGTATCCGTGTTATTAAAAATGTAAAATTCCGAGTCGACACGAATCTGTATCTTAGTTCCTGGGAGAGGTAGCAAAGGTAAAATGTTTAAATGCAAAATCCTCCAATGTGAACCACTGTAAGAGACACGTCGCCTGTCTCCAAAAAAAACTAACAAGTAATTAAGTGGTAATTAAAAAGTAATAATTTATGCAATGCCTCTAGGTACGCTCCAAGTTTACTGTTGACGATTACTCCCATTACCTCTTCACCCCGCGAGACCTGACGAACTGGATCCAAGGCCTTTTGCGGTATAATCTGGACTCGGGGTCTGGGGATAGCTCGACTCAGCACCTGCTGGAAATTTGGGCGTACGAGGCGCGTCGCTTGTTCAGGGATAGACTTGTTGGAAAACAGGGTCTGGACAAGTTTGACAGGTATACATCTAGGAAAGTCTCTTATTTTTTACTTCTATTTATTTGCTTTTTTTATAGGCTCTAGCAAGTTTGTTTCTTGTTTTGTGTAACCCTTTTCTAGGCGCCAAATTTCGGTTGTTATCATTACAATCATGTCTGACTATGTAAAAAAAAGCAAATCAAAATTAACTCTAATCAAAAAGACTTCGCAATAATTGCTTGGGGTTAATTTTGGTGTTTATTGTCAATAGTATGAAGAAACTAGTAATGGTTTGAATAACGTATTAAGAATTATCAGTAATTTTTCGTGTTTTTGCTTTTGTTCTTGAAACCAAATTTTACAAACCCTACTGAACATAAAGTGAAATAATTTTACTCCTATGTACAACTTGGAAACTGTATTTCACTTCTAGAAATGCGAGTTTTGTTATTTTAAACTCTCTGATGTGTTTGAAATTTTTTCAGCATCCTAGCCTCCCAACTGCGTGCTGATTGGTCAGTCACTCTCGATCGCCTTGACAACAAGTATTACGTCACGTGGGGTAGCAGTCTCACTGCATCCGTAGCCCCCGCGAGTGATGCTGGGAAGGATGGAGAAGGAGCAGCAGTAGCGGTGTCTGGAGGGTCACTGCCGCCTCAGGGCAAGATGCTGGGAAAGCTGGATCAAAAGGACTTCAGACAAGTTATCAGTAAAGGAATGAAAACTTATGGTATGTTTCGAGAGTCTTCCAAACAGGGCCAAGTTGAAAAATTATGGGTTTTTTTGTGAAAAACTAATAGTACGGCATGAGGGTACTGGCCTATAGCTCTCATTTAAATGGTCACGCACTAAGGTCTCATCCACGGACTTCGGAGGAAGCACCGCCCCGTGCGATTTTGTAAAAGTATCACACTAAAAAGTACCTCTATAACCTTTATTTGAATGGTCACACACTAGAATTTCTTTCACAGAACTGCCTTGTGCAACAAGCAGTATCACATGAAAGTAGTGCGCTATAGCGTTTATTTTGGTAATTCTGCTGTCTTTTGCAGCTCGTGAAAACCGCGAACTGGACATACTTATCTTCAAGGAAGTCCTGGATAACATTGCGCGTGTTGATCGCACGCTTACCAAACCCGGCGGCTCACTTCTTATGGCTGGTCGTAGTGGTGTTGGACGACGGACAGCGGTTGCTATGGTTGCACACATGCACAACATACAGTTGTTTACGCCCAAGGTGTCGCGAGGGTATGGACTAAAGCAATTTAGGACTGACCTTAAGTCGGTAAGTAAGAGAGATACGATTTATGGATCGCCTTAGGCTCCATGTATACAAAGCGACACACTCGGCTAGACGGCAGCACGAAATAGACACTTTTAAAGTGGTATCAACTTGACTTGCTAAAGTGTTGTGCAACACACAGTATATTTATTATAAGTCCGAACATTTTGTTCGTAGAAAGACTGCGCGTTGAAACAATTGATCATGTATCAGACTTTTGGAACAGTTTAGTTTTTGCCTTAATTTAACGGCTCTTCAGCGGAAAAAAATTCATTCATCGCATAAATAAATGTTACTATATATAGAGAACATCTCTGCCTATTGCTGTTAGATAATGAAAATATCTAAGCTACGTTATAATTGCACAACTTTGTAATATGCATCTGAACGTATTTGGAGCTTGAGGTAATGCATACATAACTGTTAACACTATTACTATTATTTGGCCCCGCAAGTTCCTACAAGGCACGTATTGCTGAAGGTTTTAACTTTTCTCCGCCTGTTTACCTGCAGGTCATGCAGTTGTCTGGTATTGATGGAGAACAAATCGTCCTTTTACTTGAAGACCATCAAGTGGACCCGTCATTCCTGGAACTAATCAACAGCCTGCTGAGCGCTGGAGAGGTGCCCGGTCTGTATACCCCTGAGGAGCTGGAACCCCTTTTGGGTCCCCTTAGGGACCTCGCCTCGCAAGATGGCTTCCGTGGCACACTTGTCTCTTATTTTGCGTCCCGCGTGCTAAGGAACCTGCATATTGTGCTCATCATGGACTCGTTGTCCAAGAATTTCACGGCAAACTGTGAATCGAATCCGGCGTTTTACAAGAACTGCTCGTTTCAGTGGATGCAAGGATGGAGTAAAGAGAGCATGGCTCAGAGTGAGTATGCCCGGAGGGGGATGGAGAGACTCCCATGTGGAAGGTCGGGGACACAGTCAGAAATTTGGAACTAAATTCCTGAAAGAGACCAATCTGGGCGTGGCTCGAGTGTGTTTTGACCCCTAAAAGCTACCTCATTAAAGCGGTCATGACAGCGGCTAAAAATAAGGCGGCTTGTCCCGAACACCTCAGTAAGTCAGTGATGTACACTCCCAAGTAAGCAAGATAACGAGAATCTCTAACCTTTTTGCATGGACGTCCGGGTGAATATGCCATTTAATTTTCACTAACCGACTTCTAGGTACCCTTCGACTCACGTTCTAGTCTTCGCTAACACAATATTTTTGCCTTAGTACCAGGAATGCTTCTTGCTGATGAAGGTCTGCGCAGTGGAGAAGGCACTAAAGGTAAAGACAGTAAATCTAGTGTTGAAGAACT
>CM042754.1:19731059-19748995 GCA_022496165.2 Catalaphyllia jardinei
AAAACAAAAAATACACAGCCGATGACCGTTTCCATGGAAACAGTCCGTATGGCGGAATCCTGACCAAGAATGAACCAATCAGAACGCTCGGATTTACCTGGCCATATAATAAGTACTTTTACTGCTTTGGTGAGTCAAAGTCTCCTCAACCAAAGGTAGTCTTAAGTTGTAAAGGTGACTGTTTATTTCCTCTTCTATAGGACCGTTTTATTCATGATTTTTGTTTTCTTTTTTCTTTTCTTAAGAAACCTGGCGAAATCTCAACAAAGACTGGTGAAGCTGGGGAATGCCTTGGACAAGGTGGATAGAGAAGTGGCTGAAATGAGAAAGAGGTACGAACTTGCTGCTGTTATGACTACAAACAATCCCAGCTTCCAAGTGATGTTGTCTTTCCAGGGGCTTAGTATACATCTACCAGCGTTTACCTTCTGTTGAATTAAGCGACTATGAGCACTGATACACCCTCTGAATACGATACTAAACCAACACAGGTTATCTCTAGCATTAATGGGAAGCTTCCGGTAGCAATATAGAGAAGCAATGTGGAGTTATGTCTTGAGGTGAAGGATCAGACAAGGACTTCGACCATGAACCATTACTCCATCAGATCTCTCATGTTTTTTCTTCAATCTATGCCTAAATGACCATTTCGTTTTCGTTTCCTGCGAATAAGTACTATTTTCTGCGAATAAGTACTATTCGTTTCACCTTTGTGATTTTTGGCTCAACCCGTATTTTCCCATTACCCTGCTGTACATGACCATCATTTCTTATTGGCGATGCACTGCTTTTCTCTAGCGCGGCATTGCTCCCATTCTGCAGTGCAGTTCAGAATCTTTATCTCTGGCAACCTCGTTCCCAGGGTCTCTCATCTTACCGCCCCCTGGGGCGAGCGAGGAGAGATGAGAGACCCTGTGAGCGAGGTTGTATCTCTGGCATCATAGCTTAAACTATAAAGACAACTGCAATGCAGAAGTGCGACAGCACTCAAGACTTTTAAATTTGTTGATTAGATTCGAGTTGAGGACCCAGGAAGCCACACAGCTGAAGATGGAACTCGACAAAGCACAAGAAACGATTCAAGCCGCTGAGACACTTGTGTCTAAACTTGATGGAGAATTCAAGCGCTGGTCAGGGCAGGTACGATAAGACCGCTGAGGACGAATTCAAGCGCGTTTGAGAAGTTAACCTTAAATATGCAATTATTCCCTATCGTGTTTGCATGATTCTCTTTTAAACAAATGAAACCTGAAAATGGAAAATAGTAGTTTACCAAGAGAGGAAGCCTAGACGAGCAATTAAAACACCAAATTAAGATCCTAAAGACTTTACGAAAGGCCAGAAACACGGCTTAGTGGACACAGTTCTGGAAGGTATTCGTTAAACTCTGCAGGTATTAGGATAAATAAAGGGTTGAGAAAATTTAGAAAGGTAGAAAACCTAGGTAGCTAACATCGTTGAAGTCAGAGGTGTCAAGCATTTGAAAAGATTAGAACGGAGTCTAAACGTTTGACCAGAATTTTCAATTTGTAGTAACTGTAAGTTAGCTCCCAAAATCTGAACCTAAACATTTATAAGTCTGAAAGTAACTTATTAAATATAATATATCAACAAATTGCTACTGTCAATTTCCTGGCGTCATTATACTGAGGCAAAAAGCAAAAGATCTTATAGATAGATTTATTAGGTTACACTATAATATTTCTGTCCGGCATTGGTTGCCACAAAACCAAGCAATACCAAGCTTACTTTGTTTACCACCCTTTGCTTTCTAGGTTCACGAGCTGACCGCTGAACTGGAACAGCTTCCTAGGCGGGCTCAACTGGCTGCTGGTTTTATCACTTACCTGAGCAGTGCCCCAGAGGACGTGAGAAAGGCCACCATGGCAAGATGGTGCGAGGCGGCTGAACTCCAAGGATTTGACTTCAGAAGGTTCATGAGTACAGAGAGTGAACAGCTGGGGTGGAAGGCGGAGGGTCTGCCATCTGATGACCTCTCTATGGAAAACGCGCTTGTTATATTGAAAGTTAGTTTATCTACTGCTTCATGCTCATGGGAAGCTGTTTGCGGTTCGATTTACAGCTACTACACTGGAATCAGTTTAGAAGAAAAATCTTATGAAAATTCAGGGGGATTTGCTAATCTTTGCATATTTTTCTAATTCGAGAGAAAGTGATACATCATTCGTTTTGAATTCTGAGTTCCGGAGTTTTATCAACCCAGTTGATAAAATCAAATTAGCTTGTTCTCTGTTTCTTAGTTATTTTGGTCTGTTCTGTTCCATTATGTTCTGTTTTTTTTTCTTGATTTGTTGTTGTTGTTGTTGTTTTGCTTTTACCACGGTTAGCAGTCGACTGTAATTTGATATAACTTCTGGTCAATCAGCAAATTTATTTAGAGAAAACGGGCGGGTAAGGTCACCAAATACGGTGAAGATCAGCTAACAAAACTAACATCGCGATAAACTGACTGCGATACAATTTTAAAGTTCTTGGTATTCAAGTGTTTTTGACTGGAGAAAGTCCACTAGGTGAAGAATAGGCGAAGAGGACATTGTTCGCGTCATCTCGTTTCGCCAGCAGGCCTTCTCTAGACCGAGTACTGGTATTTTTTATCCAAATCAATTGAATTGCATAGTAAAACGAAACTTAGCTTAATGTAATTTACTTGATTTTACCAGAGCACCATGAGGCCGTTCTTGGTGGACCCATCATCTCGAGCTACAGAGTGGCTCAAGACCCATCTGAAAGAACAGAGATTGGAAGTCATCAATCAACAGGTACTGACCAGGGTCTCGTAACTCTATAATCGAGACACACTTTAATACAGAGAACTTTGCAATGCACTAGGGAGTTGGGCCAGCTTGGTTTTCTTGTGCATTTAATTTGGCAAACTATTATCTCTTTAAACTGCGTGCTAATACCTCCCATTGCCTGTTGCTTTGCGTCGTCAAAGAAAATCCGACTGTTTTCCCAGGCTATACAAAAAATCAATTGTGTTCCCAACGTTGATGAAATTTCTATTCAATTTTTGACTTAAACCGTTAATGTTCCTTTATGATTTTTGGTGCGTCTTATATGGAAGGTCCGGTTTTGTCTTGTTTGTTTTTTTTTATTGTTTCTAAAAAACAATTCTTCCTAAGTTAAAACACATTCCGTTTATTGTACTTTGAATTCCGTGTTATATTTTACGTTTTTTCAGGACTCTAATTTCTCCACCGCTCTGGAGCTGGCTGTACGGTTTGGCAAGACTCTTGTTATTCAGGAGATGGACGGTGTAGAGCCTGTCTTGTACCCAATCCTCCGCGGAGACTTCATTAGCCAAGGTAAGCACGTTCCTTTGGTCATCTTCTCTTGGGAGGGTGGGGTAAAGTTGGGCATTCAACACCTAGCCTTTTCTACTTTGTGTGTAGTGATTGGATCAGTAAAAGAAGTTAAGGGATCTTTCTTGGAAGTGTTTGTCGCCTTTTAGTTTCCACTTGTCCTAATTTACCGCTTTATACATTAACCGAGATTGATTAACTTTTTTAGGCCCTCGATATGTGGTTCAAATTGGCGAAAAGGTCATCGATTACAACGAGGACTTCAAGTAAGTAAGACTGTCTCTACAAGAACCTTGAAGAACGAAGTTTTCCTTTTTGATTACGTGCAAACTATGAGAAAAGTGGCTTTGTTTACAACGCTATGTTCCTGAGATAGTTGTGTAGCAACTTGTAAAACATCACCTAATCAGTGAGCTAAGCGTTAAAACTCGATTTGAATTCTCGAGAAAGCACCTCTGTATTACAAGCATCGCGCTAACCCTTTCCTGCCCAAGACCCACTTACAGATTTTATCCTGTCTAATGCCAGACGATTTCACTCATTAAAGGGAGTCCGCTTTTTATATTCCTCCTATTGTACTTTACCTTTTATATTTCAATGTCTTAGTTTATTATTACTTCTATTTTCTTTTTTTCTTTGTGATGTATATGTGTGCGTATGTGTGCCCGACCTAAATTATCCTAAACAAATTGTAATACTGGCTACCTGCCCCTTTTAACTTTTTAGTTATTTCAGGCAGCCAGACCCCCTATATCTATATCTATCTATTTGAATAATTTATCTGCATGTAAGTAAATTTGTGGGGTAAATAAATTGTTGTTGTTGCAGTCAAGGATTAAAAAAAACTATTACCCTTAACCCTCTCCTGCCCAAAACCCACTTACAGATTTTACTCTGTCTAACGCCAGACGATTTCACTCATCAAAGGGAGACCCCTTGGGCACTGAAGGGTTAAGTATCTTCCCTGTTTCTTTGAATTTCAGATTATTCATGACCACACGTAATCCCCACCCTGAACTCCCCCCAGACGGGTCTGCTATCATCTCTGAAGTAAACTTCACTACCACCCGGGCTGGACTGACAGGACAGGTACGAAATCAAATCTTTGACAGTTGGGTTCTGTCCATTGGGCAGTAAATCATTCTTAGGTGTGCCCAGTTCTAGGCCCTTTTTTTGTCTGCACTCTTTAATATCGATTCAAGAGAATCAGGGCCCTATAGTTCCCCCCAAATGCATCAATTTCATGAATCATTAAAACGTAAAGAATCTTTTGATGCTGTGTAGGATGTTTGTAACCAGTTTAAGAGATAAATACCCGACTGGGATTGGAAAATAGGGCTTTCCTTGGCAAGGGGTGGTGTGGAGGATGTGTTTTTGAATGCTGAACAAAAACAGTGGAAATTCTATCAGTTTTAGTTGAGTCCACGAAAGAAAAGAGTCAATAACACTAATTCAAACGCACGCTAGCGATCACTTCAGGAAAATACTTCAGTGCCTATTTAACAATTAGACTACGAGTCTGAGTTTTCTACGAGCAGATAGTCAACGAGGCGCAGCCGAGTTGACTATCGCTCGTAGAAAACGAGGGCGAGTAGTCTAATTGTTTTAGTATAAATTTCCCGTAGTCTCATTTCATAAAAAGAAAAAAATTGCCAAGTAACACGTAGAAAAGAACTGTTTTATTACGTTAGATCAGGTCCAAACGCGATGTGTGCTGATGCGTAACTGATGACTATCAGCAGATAGTCATCAGTAATTTAGCCAATCAAATTCACGGATTCACAATAGACTACAGTAAATTTATAGTAAAGACTAATAGTCTCCTCCGCAGCAGTTTTTTGGGATGTCATGCAACGCTCCACCACAAGAAACGGCTGCGGAGGAGACTAATAGACTAATAGATTTGTGCAGCATCTTTTTTTTGTGATTAATTCCATTTTTTTTTTCTTTCTTTTTTTTTTACCATCTAAGCTGTTGGGAGTAACAATCCAACACGAAAAACCACAGCTAGAGGTACAGAAGACAGAACTGCTGCGGAAAGAAGAGGAGCTGAAAGTACAGTTAGCCGAGCTGGAAGAATCATTGTTAGAGGTAAGGACTAAACTTAGAGCGGGGTGGTTCATCTGATTACAGACAATTTCAGCCCTTACCAACTGGCCACGACTTGAAACTGTAGAAGAACTCAAAGGAAAACAAGAAAGGGAAAAAGGAGGCGTAGATGGGTAAAATTTGAAGATCAAAACGGATCGTACTAGGACTATAAACATGTATCCATCTGTTCATATGCCGTGCGTGCATTGCATTTCCCCTTGAAAATTCCTCTCCCAGATGACATATCGCCTTAAAGACGTTCGCGCGAAATTTTCCGGTCGATAACTAACTTTGAAAAACTGGCAGACGTAATTCAGCATGGTCTACAGGGGTTTATAATTTAAAATATCCAAAGTGAGTTAACGGAGGCAAACGATCTTAACCACATTTTGTGGAAATGGGTCTGTTGCATAAATAAATCCAAATGTTGCCAACGTTTTCGCAAAACTTATCCCTTCAAGAGGCATTTGAAACCGCCGCACAGATAAACGAAGAGCCAAGAAGAACGGAATTCGATGATCCATTTTCCAAAAAAATTCCAACTTCTAAGCGATAAGTTTTCTTTATTTTTGGCCAAAAGTATAAATTGGAAGACAAAATGATCTACCAAAAGAAAAATAAGGGTCACCGAACGTCCAAGATCGTTAAATCCAGGCAAAGCTATAGCAATGGCTCTCCCCTATCATTGTTCATTTTAAAAGTTAGTGTACCCTCATGTATGACGTGGCGTGTGAATTTGCGTGCGCAGCAAGGATGCGCAGAAAGTGAATTGAGCGAAACTCCTACCGACGGTAATTGTTGGAGTTAGATACAAGGTAGAGAGCGATCATTTTGTCCTCTTATTACATGGCTAACTCCGTGAGCGGTCAAGATGAGCCAAATAGACTCGTACGGGCGAACATCATTAAAAAGAGCTTAATGTCATTTGCATTTGAAAAACTCTCCGTATTAACCTCAGTTTCATGCTAGTCCAGTCTCATACCGGGAATTCGAATATTGCCTACTGTGCGTTGTAATTAGGCCACCCGAGCGGGCAAGATAGCGCAACCTTTCCCGCTCGAGATTACGCGCTGTGTGCCACAAGAAAAATATTCTGGAAGCCCTGGAAGCCCAAGCTGAGGCCATATAATAAATCCTTTATTGACCAACTTTGTTCGGTCAAGATGCCTGGATATTGGCCTCTTTCTTTATTTATTTATTTTTTTTTTTGCATGTTTATGGACCTCTAATGCGTCTCGGGTCATAAACAGGCGAAAAGAACGTGGTCATTAATATCCAGCAATCTTGACCTCACGCTTGTTCAATAACCCATATATATATGTGGGTTATTGGCCAAGTTTGTTCCGTCAAGATATATAAAGCTTATTAACCAAGCGCGAGGGCCGTACTGGGAGAATATCGGCCCGAGGTCCGTACAAAAAAGACCAAAGGCCGATGTTATCCCAGTACGGTCCAGAGCAAGCTTGGTTAATAAGAGATTTATTACACGACTGAAATTGTTTAGAAGAAAAGCCTAAATGATAGACTACAAAGACATCATAAACTTCAAGCGCGCAATTTTTATGTAGAGCAAACTGAACGTTTACTCACGTCTGACGTTTTCAAAAAGAAGAAAAACAAAGTTGGAAGAAAACAAAAATAACATTTTATGTGAAGTAAATACTTTTAGAAAAAGAAAAGAAGCAAAACTACGAGAAAATCTTCGTGCGGGATCATTCGGGACAGTGCCCGGTCCAATACTTCGAGAATATTGGACCGGCAACGGAGCAATCTGATTGGCTGATTTTAGTTATCGGCCCTCTGAGTTCACTTAGTCGTTTAATAAGGCTGGATATTGGCCAAGTTCTTTTTTCGTGTTTGTGGACGGAGACGGAGTAGAGGTCCATAAACTCGCAAAAAAACGAGGCCAATATCCAGACATCTTTACCGAGAAAACTTGGTCAATAAAGTATTTATTAAACGGCTTTCGGGGAAAATTTTCTTGCGGGACACGGCGGGTAGTCCCGAGAAGGCAAGATAGCTCTATCTTGCCCGCTCGGGTAGCCAATCACAGCGCAGAATTTGACTGATTCATCTTGTCCGCTCACGGAGCTAGGCATATAATAAATTCATGTACTGTGCCTTGATTTTTACAGACCTTAGCCAGTGCAGAAGGTAACATCTTGGAAAACAAAGTGTTGTTAGAGTCTTTGAATAAAACAAAAGCGAGCAGCATGACCATTGCTGAGTCACTACAGGATGCACACAGAATACAGACCACTTTAGATCAGGTGAGATAAATCTCTCCCAACTAATCTATGTACAAAATAAAATGATAATTTTTTTGCCATTTCAAGAAGTCATCAGCACGTTAAGGTCAAGTCGATGATTGTATCTGGCTTTGGACGTTTCAGTGTTTCATTATCTTGTTATTTTCCTATTTCACTTCTGATGTCAGTAACTGCTTCACGGCTTATCGTCTAGTTACCAAAGACAAGATGCCGTTCGGTTTTTTCTTTAAAATACTGCACGCTTAAGGTCTAGAAAAACTACTTATGGACGCACGAGCGGAAAGTGAATGCGCTTACTTTGCAGTTTTTCTAGACCTCAAAAGTGCGTGATTTTATGAGAAAACAAAAGAACACTTTTTTCTGTTTGGTTTAGAATATATAATGTAATGTTTCCTTTGGACGTACTTTGATTTATAATTTCTTCAGTACTAGGAGAGATTGCAAGAATCGCACTTAGTAGAACTACGTTTTACTTTATATTGCAAAACAGTCTTTAAAAAGAATTTCCTGCGCGGTAACTCGTTCATTCAATATAATAACTTTTAGAGTTTTGTTTTCACGTGATAGGAACGTGACGCGTATCTTCCATTAGCTGAGAGTGGCAGTACGTTGTTCTTTGTGATCAGTGACCTGGCCAAGCTGAACAACATGTATCGCTTTAGTCTGAGTGCTTTCCTTAGACTTTTCCAACGATCTTTGGAAGCAAAGCAGGTAATTTGTCAACATTTGAGTTTATTGTCTGAACAGAATAAGGGCAGAGTATTGGCAGGTCCTAGCAGAAGTACACTTACTTGAGAATTTTTCTTTCTTCATGTGCTTTGCCTAGGTACCAATTAGGAGTTATCAATAAATTTTTTTAGGAAACCTCGTGTTGCTAGGCAACATTTCCGCTGAGTACTGCGGACTTAGGCCATTTTTCTAACGTGTTTAACGTATGGCATGTTCTCAGGTATTTCATTTTCTTTCCTCTTACTGTTTTATTGACCCTCACTATGGGTACCAACGCCAAAGATTTTTTTCTGTAGTTCCTGTGATTTAATTCTATTTCACTGATACATTAATAAATAAAAGCCAATAAAACAGCACTATAATTACCCAATTTGTTTCTTTTTTTAAATTGTGTCTTCTTTCAGACTCTTGTTCGCTTAGTATGTTAGTGATTTCTTTGTTAGTGTTTTCTCCGGAAATATGTAACCTTTTTGCAGGAATCTAGTAGTACAGACCAAAGGATCAAGACACTAAGGAGCGCGCTGCAATCATTGGTGTACGAATATGTCTGCAGGTCGCTATTCAAGGTAAATGGAGAACACAGTACTTGCCCATCACCACGATTAAAATAATTCAAATACACCTATTTCCCCGTTCGAACTGATGGCTTGTTTGTTTGTTTTTTTCTACTTAGGCTGACAGATTGATGTTTGCTATACATTTGGTACATGGTATGCATCCAGAAATGTTTGAAACGAAGGTAATATTTCTGTGGATCACCATGTTTGCAAACATTAATTCCTTTGTCTGTTCCATCCTATTTTTTGAATACGTGACTGCAATACTAATGACTAACATCCATTCACGAGAAGAAGCAGTATTTCCTAGTCCTTAGTGCTATGGCAACTGGAGTTAAGTATCATCAGTTGTGAGGGACAGCAAGATTATACCTCCTATTTCTTATGAGCCAACTGTTACAACTGGACTTTTATTCTGTACTCAGGAATGGGAATATTTCACCGGTCTGCTGGTTTCGGAAAGCGTTTTCAAGAGACAGGTAGGTCTATAATACTCGACAAATTGGAATAACGTAAGAGTTTCAACGATAATATTTCGTTATAGTTTTGGAAGAATGATAGCAATTAATATTTTCGAATAGTTGGATTCTCTAATAAACTAAAGAACGTAAGCAAAGTACAAAGAATTAAATTGCCATAACCCGGGCTAATCATGTGATATCAACGTCTTAGAGCGGTTTTCATTCGACTGTCGAAACGTGATTGGTTTTTCGATTGCTACGCTACATGATTGGTTTAAAAAACTAGCGCCACTTTTTCATCCAATCATAAGTAAAACCGTCGAAAACCAATCGCAACTCGTTCACACACGTTTTCCCGCGCTTTTTGTCCGCTACATGTAATTACTACGAGTTTTGATTGGTCAGTTCATTGTAGTGTTTGTGTCCTTTGTGATTGGCCTGAGTGATTACTGTGGTTTTGGTTTTGTGACACTCAATTGAAAACCGCTCTACTTTCCTTTGTTGAATTCGTTCAATCGAGTGGCTCCGTTTTTTAAATTGGAAAAACTTGCGTTTCCACAGGAATCCATGAAGAATCTCCGTGACAGCCTGCCACCCTGGATTGATTCTGATCGAGCTGCTGCCGTTGGCTCGTTGAAGGTTTGTTTAAATAAAACTGTTTTTCAGTGAGCCTCACTATCAGTAAGGCCATAGGGCCCGCATAAGAGAGACTACAGTCTTTGACTTTATTTATTCACCCTTGAAATAAAGTAGCATTTGTTCATTTAAGTTGTTTCGCAAAAATTCCTCTCAAACTCAGTAGATCCATTGCTATAAAAGAACTACTATAGTCGAAAACTGAATTAACCGCTCATTATGATCTACGTCAACCATTAACTGATGTAGCTTCTCGAATGTATCTGCGTGAAGCAAAATACTGGTACGTTGTTACTGTTGTCTTCACAGAACACTTTTCCAAACATGTACAAGACTCTTCAGCTGGAAACCTCTGACCTGTGGATGCCATTCCAGCGCAGTTCCCAGTGTGAACAGGACATCCCGTCATCTGTGGCCAAGAAGATCAGCCTCTTCCAACAGGTGACGACACTTGGATTCCATTTGGTGTAAACTAAACCAGAAAACAGAGATTAACACACTGTCGCTTGCTAATTAATAATGGCAGTAGGACTGAGTGGAGTACAATTCAGTCTGTAATCATACGAGGGATTAATCACGAGTATGATTACAGACCGAATTGGACGACATAATGTCCTGTTATCAGTTAATCATAACAATTACAATTTCCCATAAAAGTAAGACTTTCATTTGAAGAGCTTTTAAAAGTCACTTTTACATATTATAATTAAAAATATGGAGAATAGCTTGCAAAGTGGAGCCCTGTCAATTTCTTTTCAAAACAGTCACTGAGACTAAACCTCCACAATTTTACAAAATCAGTCTCTTGAATTGGTTACTATAGTGATTGCAATCAATGTTGTGATTGGTGGATTTAGTGGAGAGGATTTAAAATTATTCGCTCGTGTAACTGTCCGATTACAGCCAACGGTCCGATTGCAACTTTTTCAGATTAATTAGAGAAAAATACAGCAGTTTACGCACCAATCACATTTGAGTTAATTGTAATTGTTATTAGTAATGGTAACAGGACTGAGTGGAGTCCAATTCGGTCTGTAATCATATGAGTGATTAACAAAATCGGTCGACCGCGAAGCGGGAGTCTGATTTGTTAATCACAAGTATGATTACAGACCGAATTGGACGACATGATATCCTGTTACCAATTAATCAAAACTACTGCACTGTCTTACGAAATGGGTGCGAACAGCGTCGATGAATACCAGTTTTTATATGGCTGTTCGTTTGCTGTTGTGGTAAATCATAGGTGTTATAATATATACCCCATGACGGGATAAAATCCATCATCGAGAAACATTACTCCCAATTGCTTTATGCTGCAAAAAAATGTTTATCCTGCATACGAAAGGCTCTGTAGCGGATTTGGTGTTGTAAAATTGACTTTTCAATTCTGCTTTACGATTGTCTTATTGCATACAGGTGTTGATTGTCCAAGCTCTCAGGCCGGACCGCTTGCAAAGTGCGATGAGTTTGTTTGCTTCAAAAGCGCTTGGTAAGACATCCTGTAGAAATACTGCAACTTTCCGTTCGAATGGGACAAGGTTTCTTCGTACCTTACGTTTAATCTTTGTCTAGACTCCAAAACGGCTGGTTTACGATCCAGTTTTGAAGTAATTAAATAGTTCTTATTCTTTTATGATTGTGTCAATCTCAGGAGTGCCCAAGACGAACAGCGTTAGTTAATTTTTGGTACGATAATGCGATTGAAGTCTAAAAGAATTAGGTTGAATTTTAGCCGACAATTTTTTGTCAACCCTGATGCCGCCATTAAATTGTCACTGTTGTCGTCCTCAGGAATGAAGGAATTGTCCCCTCCTGCTTTAAACCTCAAAAGACTGGTAAAGGAAACAGTTCCGGGGGAACCAATTTTGATTGTGATCTCACCTGGTGCAGATCCTTCTCAAGTAAGTGTGCTCACTCGTCTGTTTTGTTGTTTTGAAACGTAACAACGGGCCTCGGGATGAAAATTTCAGGAAATCAAATTTCTTCATGTTTAACCAAACGAGTGTTTGCGGACACGTAATATCCAACATTCGACATCTTCAGAAAATAATTAACAGTTATTCACCGACACTGAGGTGAATAATTGTTTTAGTGTATACCATACAAGCTGAATAACTAGCTACCAAAGAGTAACTTTAATTGTGACAATATACCGACAAAAGCCATTTTGTTTTTCTTCGGCTGCTCCGAGGTGAATAGTACTTGGCTAATCACCTCCGAGCTAGCCAATCAGCGTGCGCGGAAAGTACTATTCGCTGGTGTGGTATATACTAATATTGTATACTGTGGAATAACAGCACTGGTTTTAATGTAAGGCTGATGGTGTGATTATTTATTTTCAATAGATTTGAAACAAAATTACCTTGCATGACTTCTATAATGACAAAAACTGACGATTTTTGATTGATGTTAGTTCTTGCCTTGGCCGAAGACCTTTGTGTGTTTTTTTCGCGTCTTTTCTATTTTTTTTTGATAAAAAGTTCTTCGATTTATTCTATAAATTTTAATTTAAGCAAATACGCATTTTAACGAAAAAGGAATCAAGGTAGTGTTCTTTCAGTTATTCACATTATTTTCGTTGCGTTGCCTCGCAGGAATTGCAAGACACAGCTGCTGACGTCATTGGCGTGGATAAATACCATCAGGTGCGCAGTGACTTCCCACCTCCCATTCCCTCTTTCAATGTTGAAAATTGGTAAAATGGAAACTTCTGTCAGATGGAAGTGTTTAGTCAACATTGCGCAGGGGTGGGGAGGGGCAAAATGTGCCCTTGTGACCAGGGCTCCTGGGTTTGAGACACGGTCGGGATTGCAGCGTGTCATTTCATTGCGTGTCATTACAGGAAAGATGTTTCATGGATACGTTTCTACTCGTCCTGAACTCATGTTTGTATGTGTTTAGGTTGCCATGGGTCAAGGCCAAGCAGACATAGCTCTTCAGCTTCTTCATGACTGTGGCAGGAATGGCGAGTGGCTGTGCTTAAAGAACCTTCATCTTGTCACCGCCTGGCTCCCCGTCCTCGAGAAAGTGAGTGTTAACTTGTTTCAAAAAAAGAAGGAGACGCCGCTATCCATTGTTCCTGATTGTAATGTCTGTTACTAGTGAAGACATTTCGTGATATCTAATCCCCTGCATCAGTCGGTAAGGTTTACCCAACAGGCAAACTTTGATCGCTGATGATAATTCATTTTAACTCACTCACTGCGTCTACGAGACTCGACTAAAAGTATCTGCGATGACGTTTTATCCGGCTTAAAATTCAATTTATATATTTTCACAGGAACTCAATTCTCTTGAGCCTCACGAGAACTTCCGTCTGTGGCTGACAGCTGAGAGTCACCCTAAGTTTCCAACAATCCTGCTGCAGTCCAGTCTAAAAGTCACGTATGAGGTAAGCTCAGTGATGCACAAATATGAACATGGAAGTCGAAGTCGCTGCTTAGAAACTGCCAAATAAAAGTGAACGGTCTAGCTTTCGGGCGGTAGCCTTTTGTTAGTTAAGTACTTGTCGGACGTACCAAACGATTACTTTTGTTATTGCTGCGTAGCGAGCGTAGCGAGCGAGCAGCAACATAATCAGGGTTTAAGAAGAATATATAAAAGAGAGTAAAAATTCTCGAATTCATCACTTTTTACCAGAATGCATTGCATTTAACCAGAGTGCACTGCGCCACTTTTTACCAAAATGCACTGCGCCTCTAACTTCACGAAGATGTCACGCCATCTTCTCGTGTGGATTACTGCAATGAGAAAGGTTTAATGGTGGTCATGTTTTGCTCTGATTTGCCTGAAAAGGGGTGTGAAGGAGATCTGCGTTTGTTTGTTAATGTAGTATGTGAACGTTTGTAAATCCGGACGATCAATTGTGAACTTAGTATGTCATTTCTTAACAGTCTCGCTTCCTTGGTCCAATTCTTAAAAGAAGAAAAACGTCGTTACAGTTACCGAAGCTTGTAGATTGACTGAAACAAAACAAAAACCGCAGAACACGCTAATTTCATGTATGCTGCTGTCCATTCTTTTTCATCTAAACAGGATTTTGGGCTAAAGCTCTAGATGTACAGAATTTTTAAGTTAGATTTCTGCTCCTACAATTTCCACATCTTTTGATTTTCATGATCTGGCAAAAGGGAGGTTTAGTGATTATCGTTTTATATCCAGACATAGCTCAGATCACTATCTGCTTTTCAATGTCACGATCCCTTAATTGTCACACCTCGTCATCGATGTGTCATAACGCATGAAGTTGATGTACACAATGACAGATTCCTCACGATTTGACACCACAGTAGTTTGAGAAATAAAGGTTAATGCACAAGTCTTGTAACGTGCTGGTATAGATGAATCACTGCGTAAAATATGCCACTATCAACATAATGTTCCGCAGCATTACTATCCTTTCGATACCCTAGTTATAATCGTTGATACTCCAAAAACTTTAGGTACCGTAATTCCAAATTCAAATATCATGATGGCGCTGAGAGCGCTTGAGGCCTTTTGCCGCTTGACCGAACTGTCACAAACCCAAATTTCACAAAATCAGAGTATTCTTATGTGAAAGATAGTCTCTTATGTCAAAATGCAAATTCGCCCCAGTTCCACTACAAACTGGGACATTGTTCTTACGCAAGCATCTCATCTTCAGGCGCGGTTAGCACTTAACATTAACAACCTGGTCAAGTAACTCCCAGTAACCTGGTATCGTTTCACGGGATCTTTTTTGTCTTCTTTTTTCCAGGCTCCACCTGGAATAAAGAAAAATCTTCAGCGAACGTACGACTCGTGGAGTCCGGAGTTCATCAGCCGCGGTAACTCCTCTATCAGAGCACAAGCGCTGTTTGTGTTGGCGTGGTTCCATGCTATAGTACAGGAACGAAGAAACTACATTCCACAGGTTAATAACATGCTTCAGTGCAATAGATAGATCTGCAATGGCTGGCGTATTAATCGTAATTACCTGGAAACACTGCTGAAAATGAAATTAATATTGGTTTGTTGTTCTTCAGGGCTGGACAAAGTTCTACGAGTTTGCCTTTGGTGATTTGCGTGCTGGAGCTGATATCATCGACAGACTTTGTACAGCAGCTGGTAAGTGAACTGTTTGAAGTTTTGTGCGGTCCGTTTCACCTGATTCCATGACATCTCCAAGTCGTCATGCTCCAGCTTTATAGTCCTCCTCTACGACGTCTTTGCTCTGCATTTTCTCCCAGCCCCCTAAGGGTTCCACTTGAGCGAATGTGTACCCGGGGGATATTTGGATGAATAAAGGTTTTGACGAGTTTGTTCTCTGGTATTGCCCCGCGCGCTAAGTTTGATGGGAAGTTGATCTATTATCCATTTTCACAAACAGGCAGGCAGGAGTATGGGGGAGGGGGGTGAGTGCTTTGTGTTATATTTTTGACAAAAACAATCGAACATTTTCCAAGAATCATTTAAAAAGAACACCACAAACGTAATTAAGACAATTATTATACATTGAACTCTCTCACTCTTTTCTCATTGGCCGAAAGCGTGCAGTGAATTTTCGAAATCAGCGCCCGTGACGTCATAACTGCAGATTATACAATGATCATGTCAAGGACACTCAAGGTCACGGGTAATCATGTCATGTATGACTGCGGTGCATGATTTCTAAGGGTAATCATGTCAAGTTCGCGCTCTTTGTGTTGCTTCCCGTCAGTGAAGAAGCAAAAACATGACTTCATTTTTTCCGTTCAGTGTATAATAAAACAATTATTAGATTCGGTTTTTGTGATATCCAGAATAATCAAGGTCTCGCTAAGGGTTATCTCGGTTTTCGCATGATATCATGCTCAACCTCATCCAATAATTGTTTATTATTAGTTGTGTAAAAGTGATATTTGTTGCGCACACAGGTTCGGGGACAGTTCGGTGGAAGTTTGTACACGGGTTGTTCGAGAATGCTATATACGGTGGTCGGATTGACAACACTTTTGACGCTAAAGTTCTTCAGTCTTATCTGCTGCAGTATTTTGAACAAGCAGTTTTCCCAGGACAGGTGAGCAGAAGACGCAAAGAAATGTTTCCTTATTTCTCACTCACGTGAAGCTTCATGGATCATTTTTTGCTGTTCAAGGTGATTTTTATCGGCAGAGTAATTTCCTATAAAACCGAAATTTTGTTTTAAGGTGTAGAAAGGCTATTGGCGAATTATAGCTAATTGAAAAGCATGTCAACGCGGATATTTAGGCGTAGGAGTATTGCCTTTTTTAGTGATGATCATAGTCTCAAAACTTTGAAAGAATGCTCTTAAATCAGGGAGAAATATGAAAATGATATGAGTTGGGTGGCTGGAGTAAGAAGTTGTCGTTGTAGATTGGAAATGTTCTGAATGAAAAAAAAGGACTGCGAAAAGTAAAGGTATAGGCCTTTCCTGGAGTAAACAGATATTACTAAACCTTGTTAATTCTTTTTGGATGTTGTTCTTTCAGGGAGGAAGCCGCTCAGCAAGGCCCAAGAAAGTTATTCCTAACGTCACTCTACCAACATCTTGTCACCACAGGGTAAGATATGTTAGTTTTCTGAAAAAAAAAATTTTGTCAGTAGTTGTGAAACGTAAAATAAACCGCTTGCAGTCTGCTTTTTATTTGAAATCAGGCGAGGATAGAACACTCTCTGAACTAGTCTATACTCAAGATTTTTGTGGTATACTAATGTAACAACAGGACCAGCAGTTCTAGCCTAGGGATTTTCGTCTTAACTCGCACAGTGTCTCTTTTCAACACTGCTAGTGCTTGCCAAGCAGCATTCGTTGACCTTGTTCAGTAAAACCTTGGCTGTGTGTAATAAACGTGTTTTATATCTTTCCAGGATTACGTGGAGATCATTAATTCTCTTCCCGATGATGATAAGCCGTCCTTCTTCGGCTTACCAGCAAACATTGAGCGTTCCTCGCAGAGAATCATCAGCTCACAAGTGAGTTTCACGCATAGCTAACGACGTTGTCTCGTATTGTGCGAAAGAACGTGTTTGACTACGATTCCAGACACCGAGAGAAGAAAGTTGAAAATACGACGTGTAGCGGAGTATTTTTGATGAACTTTGAGGTGTTAGGAAATGTGCTCAAACATTGTCTTGAGTGTTTGATATATCTTCTCAATCAAAACTAGAACGAAGGAGAAAACGGAGAAGTAAAATCTAAAAATCTCTGCTATGCAAGTGAAGTATCATCCTCGCAGTGAATTTTCCAATTTAAGCAATTGGAAAGAAGAAGCCTGAAAAAAATCAGGGCTTCAACGGGATTCGAACCCATAACCTCCGCGATACCGGTGCGATGCTCTACCAACTGAGCTATGAAGCCACACATTGGGAGCAAGGTCAAGAGAGAGCGAGCGTTAATGTGGTGGTGTTATTTTGTCTGTTGTCAGGTGATTAGCCAGCTCAAAGTTCTGATGCGATCCGATCTTGAGGCGAGCAAGTTTGACAAGGAAAAGTGGTCCACTGAGTTGTCTCCTATCTTGAACTTGTGGAAGAAACTCAACCAGGTACATTTGGTTTGCATTCGCTAGCATGCATCGGTTTTGCTGAACGTGGAAATATCTGGTGAAAAGGGAATAGAGTTACTTGTTAGCATTAATGGATCAGTTACAAGATGTTCAAACTTAAATCCAAGACTTTGGGGAATGAAATAGAATAGTGGGTGGTCCTATGTTCAAATTTGTACCCCTTGATTTTCTGAGTGTATCACAGAATTCCATGAGAGAATTAGAAACGCCGTTTACCGTTTGCAAATATCTGCATTAGTTCCGGAGATATTTAAGTTTGAAAAATGGGTAACATATGCAAATGAGATGACAGATGACGTCTGTTACACCCGTTTGCAGCTTGTGTTTGTTAATCGTTGAT
>CM042754.1:19753995-19763995 GCA_022496165.2 Catalaphyllia jardinei
TGACGTCTGTTACACCCGTTTGCAGCTTGTGTTTGTTAATCGTTGATTTATGTTGTTTAATTATTGCCCAGGGATCCCAGCTTATCCAGATGAAACTTTCAGCTCCGGCGGAGACTGGCGATGAATCTCCAGTGACGTCATTCGTACAGCTTGAGAGGTACAACGCCATACGGTTGGTGCAAGTCGTGCACGCCTCCCTCTCTTCCCTCAGTAAGGTCATCCGGGGAACTGCATTGTTAGATGCTGAGGTCCAGGCCCTCGCAGGCGCGTTACTCAAACAAGAGGTGAGTGACGGGAGCACGGAGATCATGCCAGGAACTGTTGAGTTTACAGCTAACGGAGACTAGAATTCCGCTAAAAAGAATTTGACCTTTGTTTTCAAGTTCATATAAAGAGCTTTTTCATTCGAGGGAAACTGTAAAAAAGTGATCACTTTTCAAGACTAATCATTGCCGTTTATATGTTCAGGTACCTCTGTCCTGGAGCAGTCGCCTGGAAGGCCCTGAGGACCCTATTCAATGGTTAAGGGCCCTAGTTGCGAAGACCCTCGCTCTAGGCTCGTGGGTGGAAAAGTGCAACTCGGATTCCTTGTTAAGGGACGTGTTGGACCTTTCTGATCTGTTTCACCCGGACACATTCCTCAATGCCCTGCGACAACAAACAGCCCGGTAAGAAACGTAATATCGTAGCTTATTTAGTGGTAAAAGGACGTTACGCAGACTAAAATCAAGTTCTGCAATGCACCGTAAATTTCACTTAAAACCTTGAAACAGAAACCTCTACCATGGTGAAACATCGGAATGTACAGTGACGTTTTGTTGATTAGGCTCCGGATCCGGCGAATAGTCTGAGAAATGCAAGCCTCATTAGAGCCCTTTTGTTGCAAGACAGTTAACTTCCACAGTGCCTTATGATTCATCCAAGAGTATAAGTAATAAGGCCTAACTTTTGTTCGAGTTCTTTGCCGTTCCTTCACGTTTCCCGATGTTGCTATCTATTCATCTGATGCCATTTTTTCTCAGAGCGATGAAGACCTCGATTGACAGCTTGAAACTAGCGGTGTCCTGGAAAGGATCCCAGATCCCTGGAGCTAAATTCACTGTCAAGGTTTGTGTCCACAATTGCGGCATTTGGGAGGGAGAAACATTTTTGTACTATTTTTGGCTTCTACATTACGTCAGTGCCAATAAATAATTTGAGCTTTGTAAAGGGAGTGGAGTTTACCCTGCGTCAACCTGCATTTAAATTTGTACGCGTATCTCTTATGCCTCTTAGCTCGGCGGCTTACAGTTGGAAGGATGTAGCTTTGACGGCAACACACTGACAGAGAATCAGCGAGACTCGCCCAGTGTCTCCGCCATCCCGACTGCTGAGGTAGCCTGGGTATCAAAGGTATATCGATTTTCAAACGAAGTTCCGTTCTCATTCCAAAGTACCTCGTGAGTGTTTTAGTTGGCAGAGATTCTGCACAACAAAGGCCGGCTGCTGATCACATCACATAGATTTTGGAAATGACATACAGTAGTAGGAAATAGCATAACATTTTTTTGATGCTTAATGTGGAAGAGGAAAGCTGTATGTTTGTTACAATCCAGTAACTACTAGCTTGGCGTGGCCATAAATACATAGAGTGGTTCAAAAGCTTTTGTAAACTGTTGCAACAATAAATCAGTATAATTAATTCAGGAAAATTAATGAAGAATAAATTATATTGACAGGATACCGCTGACCCGTATCCGGAGAGCGAGTGCATCTCGGTACCAATCTACCACAATGCTGACCGGGACAAGACTGTCACGTGTTTCAACATGCCGTGTGGCGGCAACCAAAGCAGGTGGACCCAGTGTGGAGCGGCGCTCTTTCTTAAGAGCCAGTGACCTGACCTTAAGATCAGCAACGTTTAGATATTTCAGCTATATGTAACGTTTTTCTTTGTCAGTGTTCTCTAATTAATAGGAAACGACAACTTGGCATGAACAATTAAACAAATGCGTTTGTCTCAGTGTGCTGCATATGTTTTGTGTTTTTTCTGCTTATTCTTGATTGCTCTACCTTTTTTTTTCAAGCTAAGCAACTGACCATCTGTAGAAAGAGAGAGAAATTCTTATTCTTCGGCCATTTCAGCTTTAACAGAAATAATATACATGCTGCGGTTACGAACATGACAAAACAACGCATGTTGTAAAAAGCTTTGATTAATTACTTAACGTTTCGTATACCTCAACATACATCCTGAGAAGTGACGGTTGGATAATACAACAAGATATTTAAATGCTTAAGAGATTAGGTAAAGCAAGTTTTTAGAAGGTTATATATCCATTTTGTAACATTTTAATCGGTTATTACACCACATTAAGTCCATCACTATTTTGACTCCCATTACACGGACCGTAGGAACTGTACCGTAACGCCGCTCCGCCACTTCCAATAACAGTAGAGAAAGGCAGAGAAATACACCGGTGTCGATAATGACATACAATTTACGAACCGCGAAACTCTTCCTTACGGTACGAACTGTACGGATCTAAACCCCTCTAAGAACTTAATTAAGGTGATTCCCGAGTAAACGAACCCGCCATAGATCTCCGATGAAACTTGGTATGGTGTCATTACAGTACAAGGAGATGTTAAAAACGTAATAAAATAGGGGGTCACCATGCTTGTTTTCATGCCGCGATGCTGACAAATATGGTTATTTAGGTGACGTTTGGTTATCTCAGTGCGCAACAAATAAGCTCGATCGTTTTTCAAGGCGGCCTATTATATCACACAGCCTTCGACTTTCTTTGATTGCTTATTCATCTACGTCCCAGAAAAAATGGCTTCAAATACCTCGCATTATTAATTGATATTTTATCCTTTAAAGGAAACATAATTTGGATTTGCTCTACTAGGTCTGTTACGTCTCTATCTGTAGCATTTATTACATTTTCCAAAAAAGTAGCCATAGATTTCTGCCAATTTTTTTTCTCAGTTATCAGGATACTGTTCTCAGTGAATTTATAAAATAAAAAGTGGGGTCACCGTGCTTGTTTAAGAGAAAAAGAGCTTTTATCTCGCTATCGAGCTTAGTTTGAGGGAAATCTCTTATGTTTTGTACGCGCGCGCGCTCATGTGCACGCGCTGATGACGCAAAAATCGTGCGCAGTAGGAATGGGCAATGCAAAACTCGGGAATCAGCTTAAGAGCAAAGCAGGGAGTATTTTAAGTGTCGACGATGACATGTAATTTATGGACCGTGAACTTTTCCTTACGGACGGTAACAAGCCTAACGGACCGTGGTACGGACCGTAACGCCACTCGACTCCTCTAAGAACATTGGAACAAAGCATGGATATATTTTAAGGACGTTCGCCCTAATCCACCATAAGAAAAAAGATGGCGGTGGTACATTTTACCACAATACCTTGCGAACCAAACTAAGCCCACTGGGCATATAGAAAAGATATGGTTTAACGGCAGTCGTTCCTATACTAACAGCAGTACTCTTGTGGAGTTACAATTACAATATTTCGTCGTGTTTTTATACGCTCTTTTAGAGTTTTCGCGCGCAAAGCATTATAGGTAAATGTACCAGTCGCCATCTTTTTCCTTTTGGCGGATTGTTTCTGCGCATCCTTACTGCGCACGCAAATGCACATGCCACGTCATGTATGAGCGCGCGCGCTAAGTCATAAAATAAACAAATGATAGGGCAGATGGCCATTGTTAGAGCTATGCCTGGATTTAACGATCTTGGACGTTCGGTGACCCCAATTTTTCTTTCGATGGATCATTTTCTCTAGCTACTGATTTTCTACGTTTAGGGAAAAAATGGAGAAAATCTATCGACTAGAAGTTTGAATTTTTGGCAAAATGCACAATCGAATTCCGTTCTTATTAGTTCTTCGTGCATCTGTGCGGCGGTTTCAAATGCCTCTTAAAAGGTTAAATTATGTGAAAACGTTAATAACATTTGGAATTATTTACGCAATAGACCCACTTCTATAAAATATGACTAAGATCGTTTGCCTCCGTTGACTCACCCTCGATATTTTTAACTATAAACCCCTGTAGACCGTGCTCAATTATATGGGGCATTTTTTTCGAAATCAGTATAGTTTACCACACGCCTTATCTCTGAAACGAGGACGGTGACCCCCAATTCTTTTGCATTTCTGGCACAAGTAACTCATTATCTGCCAGCAGTAAAAATTTAAAAAATTCTATGGACTGGAAAATTTTCACGCGAACGTCCTTAAGTGTCGATAATTCATGCAATTTACGGACCGTAAACTCTTCCTTACGGACCATTCGGAGCTTTACGGAACGTACCAACTCTACGGATCGTAAGGTCTGATTCACGGACCCTTACAATGCGGGTATGTTGGACAATTACCCTCGCTCAGGTACCTACATTTCACCAACAGGTCCACTGTACTTTTCTTGGCCGGTTGAGATAATGCATTCACGTGTACACTGAAAAAAAAAAACGTCAAAGGATTCTTTGTATAGTCTGTCTCATTTTCACACGAGACACCTAAAAGAGCAGACGCAAAACTTGTTTGGACGGATTATGCTTCTCTAGTTTTAAGAAAAGGCCAGTGAGTGTAGTTCTCATCAGTACTATCCTGTTAAATCATCTAACCTTAATTATTTTCTCTATTCAGCTCTAAAATGAACTCCGGTTTTCCCCTCTCCCCCCAAAAACCAACATTTGATTTGATTGTGTTTGATTTGAATTAGTCTCCCCAACTGAGAGAGTGTCTGTGCTCGGCTAGTACTGATCTAACACTTAAATAAAGTTATTTACTATGACTATGACTATGACTAATTTAATTACTTGTGCAGATTTATTCCAAATTGCACTCGAAATCATTTCATTACTTGTAAATGCTATAGTGTAGTGCATGTGTTTGTTTCTTTCCAACTGTGCGTCTACTGCCAGACCAACTTTCCTCGACAGCGCTATTCGACTCCGAGAGGAATCCCCTGTCTTTGGGTCAGCGGGTCGTTCGTCTCCAGTCTCCCACCTGCTCTTTCAGGACGAACTGAAAACATGACTCTTTCCTCGGGTCGCAGTCACTCTTTCTCATGTTTATAGCTTTAATTCTCGCCTTCTGTATCGGAGTCTTTTCTGTTTTACTTTTACAAGCTTTTTTACTGTACAAATGGTGGACTTTGACAGGAAAAGATGCTCGGAAACTTTACCCACAGCGCACAAAAGTCACGAACCCCGAGGTAGGAAGTCTTGAATTTCGTTATCACACCAGCGTTTTTTTATTATTATTATTATTATTTACGTTGATCTTGATCCAGTGACCTTAAAAAGGAAGCATAGATCGCATAAGATATTATGTAAACTGAAAAGTTTCGACAGTATTATTCAGAAAGTAAGCGTAAATAAAATTAATTTAATATTAGAAACAGATCGTAAACGCCTTTTAATTTCCTTTATTTTAGTTTTGAAAACTTTTACTGTAATCACTGATCACCACACATGACTGATATTTTCCCAAGAGTGCAGCTTTCTTTAGATGTAGTTTACAAGGAACGCTTATTTATCGGTATATTTAAGTATCTTCCAATAACTCTTATTGCTAGCAGTATATGAAAACAGATCAACTTTTGAAGTTATCGTTACAGTAGGGTACGTTTTTATTTCTGTATGCAGTTTATTGCAGATTACTTCAAGAAAGATAGTGCCACTGAAAAAGAATCATGCATGAGTCTGAACCTTCTACTTGCCTTTTTATGGAGAGAATGGCGAGATTCTCAGCAGATGAAATCGTACTTTTTAAACAAGATGAACTTGGAATTCTCAGAGCTGATGCAAGGCAAAGCAGCTAAAAAAGTGATAGAACAGATAACTATTGAAGAACTGTCACTAGGGACGTCTTTACCTGTAATTACAGGTGTGCTTTGATTATCTTAATGTGGTATTGTGTGCCAATCAATTTGAAGCTTCAACACCCCCCTCCCCCACCCCAGACCAGCCCCTGGCATTTGAACTTCTCCATACCAATACGACCTTGATCAACCATGTGTATTCCGCTGGAGAGACTTGACACTTCTGATTCAAATTCCCCACCCCAGGAAGGCCTTTTGCATCAAAATCCTTATGACAACAGTCAAATGCCTGGGGGCTGCTCGGGGGGGATGCTGAAGCTTTGAATTGATTGTTGCCTTACAGGAAATATCCATAGCACCTCAAGGAAGGTTTTTGCAAATTCCAGTGTCATGGGGTAAAGCTTTGAGAGGAAAGTAATGGTGCTGTACATACCTTAGTTTCAAAGCATGGGGTAAGGGTATGGGATGGGTGGGGGTGGTTGGGTTCAAACCCAAAAAACCTTGGGAGGAGAATGAATGTTTCTTTTTGAATATATTCACAGCTACATAGTTGGTACCTGCCACTTGAAGTATGGATAGCTGTTTGTATTATTTATTTCAGCTGATAGATTTTTGTTTCATTATTATATTGTTTGGACAGATGGGTTCCCTCTAATCAATGAAATGCAGTTCTAATATCACCAGTGACTGTTTTTTTTCTTGGAATAGTTGCTTTGTGAAACAGAGACCCTACTTCTAGTAATCTTGTTTTTACCATGTGCAGTATAAGTCACTAACAGCAGAGGTGTAAGCTTATAGCCCACCATCTACTATAGATGTTTCAGATGTAGTACTTGCCTTATATAATTTGTTTTATCTAGATGAACACTGTAACAATAATATTTTTTTCTGTCTCTTATAGGTGCCACTGTAATGAAGATAGGAACAAAACAACCCCTGGAGGTCCCCCAGGAGTTGGATATTGCCGTTGACCTTGAGTACACAGGGGGGTGCCATATGGCAATACAGGTGGATCTTGTATTTAACAAGTCTGTGTACTTGTCAATTAAGATGGTTTCTCTGCGAGGACGGGCAAGAGTACAGCTTAGTAGGCATCCTCTTACTCACTGGTCCTTTGCATTTTATGAGGTATGTTGTCATGTTTTTGCTTCATGTGAAACAAGTCTTGCATTTCATTTGCATCCCAAAGAAGAAACTAAAAACTTGTGGGGGTGGTTATCCACATCTTTGATAGGAGGGGATCACAATTTTATGACTTCAATGACAAGATCTCCACAAGACAATTTCGTGGCAAGAAATGGCATAGAAATCCACCAAATTTTCACAAAGTTATGGTGTTGTGTGGCAATTGGCACTCTTAGGGGGTAAAGGGTAAATGACTGTTTAATATAGTTTGAGGCATGAGACTGTGAAAGCTGCAAGGTTTTGAACTAGTCTAGTGCAAACAATACAAAATCCATGTTGATTGGCCCAAGGGGAAAATGATGTGCCTTTTTAGAAGTTCCACTTTTTCCAGAGAAAATTTCCAGGTGGACTTAATGAAAAAGTTAATCATGTTCCATTATTTTACATCTCAACTGGAATTTCCAGATTTTTTGGTGTGTGGAAAACAACCTCAGTCATCTAATTGAATAGCTTGTACATAACAATGTACATAACAGCCTCTTGTATGTCCTGGTACGATTAGCAGTAGCAAGACAGGGTCAAACTGGCTGGGAGTTGTTGACTGGTTTACACGCATGACATAGTGAAAAACTTGGCCTCTTTCCTCATGGCTACATATAAGTGTATAACCATAAAATTGGCAAGAATACTGATGTCAACAACAATCTTTCTTTTTTTTAATTCATGCCCAGAAATTTTATAGCACAGACTTACATACAAGAAAGAAAAAATTTACAAAGGAAAAAGCACAGCCACTTAGAAATAGCTAAGCTAATTGAGCTAAGTGGCTGGGTCAAGTGGAAAGAAATTTGCATATACCCTTACTTAACGTAGAACAATAGACACGATTTGCCATTCATGAACACACTCACACACACAAATACTGTTACAATAGACAAGGGGATGTGCACATGCAATAACTGGAAAGTAAAGTACATCCCATTCAATAAGCCAGTCAGTAGTTGGAGATAACTGATTCTTTTAAGAGGACTTTAAAACAGGTACGGCTCTTAGATTTTAGTGACTCTTCAATGGAATTCCAAACTGTAGCTCCAAAAAAACGAATGTTAAATTTGCCATAATTGGTCCTGGCTTTAGGCAGATAGAACTATTTCCATTACTCCAATTGACTTCCTTCATTGTATCCATTTTGCATTGCCCCACTCAGAACATGTCAAGTTTACAAACATCTACATAACAGTCATGCGATGTGGTGTTTGAAATTTGCTAATAGAGATACAGTCAAATTCCCAAAATGTCAAGCCTAATTAAGTGGTCACTTATGGGATTTGGTCATTTCCTAGCTTACACTGCAGCTTCTAAAGGTCATGTTGGGTCAGAATTTTGCCTCATTAGCATATGGTAACCTTGATACTTACACCATGCACCATCGCCCATCCAAGCCCATGTAATAACTATTAGTAGCCATAAAAACAATATTATTCAAGCTTTCTAAAGCATTTATTCAGAGTATCATAGTTGGCTTCTGATGAACTAACTAATAAGACAAACATCAGAAAACACCCTGTTATCCAATTTCTGCTCTATTATCTGTCAATTGGTCACTTTTTGAGTTTAATTTAAACAAAAGAAAAAAGCTTATGAGAGCTGGTCCCTTATGAGAGGTTTCGAGTATAGCGATTTGACTTGGAAACTTCTGGTATTTTGGAAAACTAGTCACTGAGGAGAGATGGTTGCTACCAGAGGTTCAACTGCAATTTCAATTGATTATCATTTCATTTCATTAATCCAGGAACCAGAAGTTGAATTTGAAGCTGAATCTCAGTTTGAGGGTAAAAACCTGCCCCAGTTGTCTTCCCTGATAATAAATCATCTGCGCAAGTCAATTCAAAAGAAGCACACCCTTCCCAGCTACAAGATTAGGTACAGCCCGTTCTTCTTAGAGCTGTCCCCTCAAGATGAGACCCAGGAGGTCTACATTCACAACAGTCTGGCTACTGTTGGTAGTCTTGAAGTCACAGTGGTGGGATGTACCCGTCTACTTGAATTGGAGAACAGGGTGTGGCAGTATTGCAGCTTGTCTGTGGACCCGCTTCCATGGAGTCGACTTGCTGAGAATAAAAGAGCAATGTGGCCAACATTTGAGGTGAGTTCATCCATCATTTGTCCAGGGTCCGAAATTAACTTTTTTAGGCAGGCGCTAACTGGGGAATAATTTTTTTTTTCGGGTGCCAGATGGAAAAATGTGGTCGGCAAAAAGTGTCAAAGAAAAATATTTTTCCTTCGCAGCGAAAACACAGACCAAAATTTTTGGTCGCCAGATGCAAAATTCCGGTCACCAATTTTTCTTTTAAGAATCAGAACTAGAAGAACACATCTGGGGCCTCAATGGTGATTTCTCCACCTACGAATAAGATTAAATACAAACACGCTGATTAGTTAAACACCTAACACTGAAAAACCACGATGAATCGAATACTGCCCATATACGCAGTTTTGTCCGACTTCCAAATGTTTCAAGTCAACTTCTCTTGTCTCTACCTTTTGGATAAGAGATGCACCTGACTGACAAACTGCCGTTTGATTCTTTGCTCTATGTTCAAAATGATCTTTCCTTCCTTTCATGTTCTGTCAAGATCGGTGGATCGCCATGTTGGACCTTGCACCAGGCCACAACCATGCAGCATTTCTTGTTCCAGTCCCCTGAACTGCCTGCAATTCGTATGTTATGTAAAACCACTGAAAAATCATGGCGGCAAAATTTCGCACTGATTGTAGCGGTGAAACGTTGTAGTTGATTTAAAATTTACAGGAAAATCGGTTTTATATACTTCAAAAGCAGCAGGAAGGCAGCCCTGGCTGGGCTCATTATGTGTACGTACATATTATGTTTCTGGGCAAGACACCTTAGTGTGCATAATGCCTCTCTCCACCCAGGTGACAAATGAGTACCAGCCAATTAATGCAGGGGCAATTAACCAGGCAATAACTAACATCCCATGTACAGGGAAGTAGAAATATTCCTAGTTACTTTGCTGTTAGTACA
>CM042754.1:19773995-19796495 GCA_022496165.2 Catalaphyllia jardinei
AAAGTAATCAACTTCTTATTTTACACTCCATAAGTAGTCCTTATTGCCGCAAATAGTTTGGACTGAAAATAGTTATCTACTTAGAATGATTATCTAGCGGCACTCGCGTGTTCCTGTCGCAAATGCTTCACCCACTCAGCTACGTTTGGTTTCGCGTTTTTGCGATGTTCAAAACACAGATATGAATTCTAGCCGCATATCAGTTATTCCTCTTTCTTCTATAAACCACTGTTAGTAACAATGTACTTACAAAACGCCTTGTTTTCCTCAAAATTCATCTTGTTCTTAGGTCATGTAGCTTACGGCAGATGTTTGAAGTAAACTTGTACAGTTGTTGTTTCTCTTTAGTCAGCCATATCTTCGCAATCATCCCGGTCTGAAAGAGAGGCTGTGCTGTGGTGACGTCACCCTGATCTTTCGACACACTCCATCACTCACAGACTGTGATGAATCTATTCTGGAGAAAGTAGAGGCCCTCAATGACTCGGAACCCGAGGTGAGACCGTTTTCGTTCCCAGAGCTGCTCGTAGCTCTTAGCAGGCGGGGCCCTGGCACGAGGAAAAGGTGGCCACCTTTTGCTCTTGTGAAGCCCTCACGTGCTAACTATAAGAGGTACGGCTAGCTCTGAGAACGAGAGAACAGAGTAAGACAACAAGCGCTTTCCGCCTGTTTTTAAAAGCAGGTGAAGATTTTGCTCCAAATGGAACAGTGGTACCAATTTTCAATAAATTAAATGAGACAGGATGTGCGTACCATTTGAAAGCATTTGTTAAAAGGACTGCTCCATTTCATTTCTAAACCGACAGCGTATTTCATCAAGAAGCATGGAAATAGTGTGGAAAAGCAAATGGCACTGACAGCGATTTTTCGATCACTCCGGCAAAAGCGCGTAAAGAGTAACTCTTCTTTATTAAGCTTTATTTCAACAACAACAACAACAACAACAACACAAATATTTACGTGAAAATGTGTTGAAATGGAAAGAATTCTCAAAAAGCGACGTAGCACCATTCTAGGAGGAAACTCCAACCTACCTATAGACCTACTAATATACACAAAAAAAATAAAAAATGTATATACAGAAATTCAAAGAGATAAAAATGTAGAAACCTTCAACTTAAAATTTGCCACAGATGATGCTTCTCTAATATCAAGAAGGAGACGATTTCATTCCCCAACTATTCTCTTCATAAGACTAAATTTAAATAAATTAGTCCTAGAAAGGCTGGTTAAAAGGTTCGGAGTATCCATACTTCTCAATGCATATC
The DNA here is from genome assembly GCA_022496165.2 of Catalaphyllia jardinei. Classification (NCBI taxonomy): domain Eukaryota; kingdom Metazoa; phylum Cnidaria; class Anthozoa; order Scleractinia; family Caryophylliidae; genus Catalaphyllia; species Catalaphyllia jardinei. The sequence goes on from CM042754.1 coordinate 19,775,264, forward strand.
CCCTGTCAACATCCCTAGAGAACCGAACCCTAGAATCAAGTGTATTCCAGATTGTCCGAAAATTTTTCGTCGGAAACTGAGGCCCATTCTGAACCCGTCAGTCATGCACTCCTTTGCCACCCGATCATCTTTTTTTAACTATCTTTCTTTTCCATTTAGAATAAAAACCGAGAAAAAGACACTCTGGAAAGGTAAGGAATGTCCTGTCCTTACTTGCGTTGAAGCTAATAGCTTTATTGTTCTGTATTAGCAACTTCTTATGTTTTCTCTTGGTAATAATGTGATGTAGTCCGTGACGTCACTTCGCCATTGGACGTGATAAAAAGTTTGACCTGCCGAAATGCTGCGGCACAAGCGATCACAAACTTTGGACATTAAAGTGTTCTTCTTATCGATATAGTAATTGGAGTGACAGTGAAACTCAGAGAACCGCAAACATCGTGGCTTTGATTTGATTCTGGCTCGTCTATTGTGTATTGATCAATCACTTATTACCGTTGCCATGTCGTTCTTGTTTTGCAGTTTGGAGCCCCCCAAACATCAGTTTATTTTAACTCAGTTTTATTTCCCCACAAGATGTAGCTATTGCAGCAAAAAGGTTTGTGCTCATTTGCAGTTTACTCCAGCAAGTTTTATGCGACCCTAGTTACAGAGTATTTTGTTTCTGTAACCGTTCGAGCGAACACTTTCCTGTTACAGTCGCGGCTGGCAAAAAAAAACCATAACGCTCTCGAAACCATTTAGATTATTTTCACCCGGCATGTATTAGCCAATTATTGTCACATTGTCACTATGAAATTTCACATAGTTCAATAGGCCACTTGCGATATATTAAAATTCAGCTTGATAGTGAGGCCTAGGGGACACAAACAAACGAAATGAATAAACATGGTCATTCAGCTTCCTTTGTTTTGTCCTCTAAGCCTCCTTGCTGTGCTGAATTTTAATATATCGAAAGTGGTCTATAGGTTCAGTGGCGGATCTGAGGGAGGGGCCCATCTGATGTTTTCCTCTCCTCGCTGATTACACTACATACCAAGCATGTTGTCTTTTCAGGTTTGGACCAAAGTTGCGTTCCAGTGCAGAACGTGTGCTATGATTTGCCACAAGAAATGCATACAGAATTGCATCAGCTACACGCACTGCGTGCAGTGAGTACAAAATAAATGCTCTCTCGTTTTCTCGCACAGGAACTGGTTCAGCTGTACTTTATATTTTCCCGCCCTTTACAGTGAGTTCGTTTCCCGGGGCTTGGCCGCTGTTTTCCCATGTTTGGTACCCGCTACAAGTTTTCCCGCTTTTTGTCTCTCACTTTTGCAACTGCTTACACATTGTCCGGGTTTGGAACGGATTCCGCACTTGGCACCAGTTACTTTTTCCCGCGCTTTTTACCGGTCCACACTTACACTGACACCCGCTGCACGTTTTCCTGCTCTTGTCAGCGGTTACATTTTCCTGCGCTTAACGATAGGTGCACGTACATGTCACGAGTTTTGATTGGTTTATTTACTCTGTGATTACTCACTCTGGGTTAAAAAGGTCTTGCATGCACCTCTTAAATAGTGCATCCAAGTCGACGTCAGGGTGGTTTCAAAGACAACAGTCCAAGTCAGGGAACAGAGAGAAGGAAGAAAATCATCAAGAAGATAAAGATTCTCAGGGCAGAAGCAGTGAGGCAGTAACTAATGTCACAGAAGCTTCGAGTGAGTCAGAACCCGACCGGCTGGCTACCACAAGCGAGAAAGTATCAGATGAAGATGAAAAGAAACAAAATGGGGACGGTGATCAAATAGGGACAAGTGATGAGGTGAGAATGCTGGAATAAACGCTACACTGGTGATCTGTATTGCTTCTTGGTGAAATGGTAAATAGGGAATTAAATTAGTGGGCCGGAGACGGGGTTGGGGATGGATTGAGGAGTTTAGGAATTAAGGGGGGGAGGGGATGGAAAGTGAGTGGGATTGGGGATTGAGAGATATTATGGGGAGCTAAAAGTACACAACGACAAGATTAATAACACATTTTTGACTTTATGGGATTTGAAGCCACGGTAAGAAAGTTTAATTGTCTTGTTGTTACAGAAGTAAGGTAATACTGGTAAGGTAAGGTAATACAGATCCACCTAAATTGTGGTGTCATTGATTTTATGAGGCAGTCATGATCCAAAATTTGGGTCATTTAAAATATGTTATTTGATGTAAAAACAAGTGTGTTTAGCAGTGGTTGCCCAGTCTTCTTCTTCTTCTTCTTTATTGTAATAGTAATAAAGCTAAATACCCGTTAAAGTTTATCCTTTGCGTTTAAAACAAAAATGGCGCATCGACAATTAGGAACGCATTGTTTGATATATCCCTCTTGACTTGAGAAAACGGTCTAACCCGCTTGTTTTATATTGCGCAAGTGCGTTTAAAGCACGTTGGCAGTGGCTGGTTTTGTTAAGTCTTCCATTGTTCTTTTCGTGTAGTTTTGAGTTTAGATTCCTATATTGCAGTTACCAAGTACCGAGGGGATACCTGATTCGAGTGAGGATCAGTCAGTTGAGAGAAAATCAGAAATCCAAGCAAATGACTTTGTAAAAACTTCCGAAAGAGTGCGAGAGGTAAGTAAGTGTTTTGGGATGTTGGGAACGAATTAGAATTCAGTTCATTCTGAGTAAACTGGAAAGGTAACAAAAATGGAAGTCACTTGAAAACTCTCGACAAACCGTGTTAAATATCGTAAACTCTCAAGCTTGAGTAGTTAAGCTTGTTTGAGTTTTTCATCATGCGGCGACGTTTTCATAAGCTTCTTGAAAATTACCCACTAGCGCTTACTTTAGCTCTTATTCTTATAAACTGGCGAGACATACCGATATCTGCACAAGCACCTTAGTTACAACTTCCCTGCGGTATTTTGATTTCTTTGTAGGCTGGCAGGGAATTGTTCTCCAATCTCCCGCTGGAGGCTCGCAAAAACAAGTTGCAAGACATGGTGAGACAATTTTAAATCCTGTTGACACTATTTCTGTCGTCACAAATATCATTTCTGCGGCAAAGCCCTCGTGTAAACTGACCAGATTTTATGCCTTATCAGATGGACAGACTACAAGTAGAAATTGACGAAGAAAATGAAACACGCACGGAATTGTACGAGGAGAGGAGCAAGGCAAAGGACCGGAAGAAAAAGGCTGTGGTCGAGTCGTTACTAGTAAGGTTTTTTTTTCTGAAAAAAACTCGCCTTACTTATTTTTAAAGAACGTACTGGCACACTCAACTAACGCAATTCCCTTTCTTTATTTTTCTAACCTATTTGCTCGATAACAAAGATTTTTTAAGGAGAAATTAAAAGTTGAAATTTCAGTGGACTGGGTTTGTGTAGATTAACACGAACGGCAAAGGTTCGTAGCTACATGGTTGCTCTTAAGAGATTTATGACAATCCTCTTTCCAGAGAGGTTTTCACCTGCATGTCGACAGAAAGTCACGTTTGCTTTAGTTTTGAATTGCCACACCAAGTGATTGGCCTAACAATATCGCGTAACTTGTCGTCCAGTCAGAATTGAAATCAAAACCCACCAAGCGTGAAAAGGGCTTTTGAAAACCGCTCATTGTCGACTATTTTCTAAAGGGGCCCGTTAAATTGCGAGATTACGCCATCCTGAATAACCTAGCCGGCGTAGCTGGCGGGATTTTGTGCGCGAGTGCTTTTGTTTTGGTTGCGAAGCCGTGAACGCGAGTGGCGAAGCCGTGAGAGGATTGGTGAAGAGTCGAGTTGAATTCCACTCGAGTTGAATTGAGTTGAATTGAGTCTAGTTGAATTTCATAAAGTAAAGGGGGTAAGTTTCTAAAGAAACTGTGGTGCTGCGTCGGTGGAAGTATTAGGTGGCTAATTCACATTATCAACTCAGTTGATAAATCAAATTATCTGGTTGAATTTCACTCGAGTTGAATTGAGTTGAACTGAGTCGAATTGAATTTCAGTCGAGTTGAATTTCACCCGCGGCTTCGCCGCTCGGGAATTTCTTGCGAGCTTCGCCGCGAGGGAATAGCGAGTTTACGAAATGACGACGGCGACGCCGAGGACAAATTTATGTTTTATCTACGAATCTGGCGATACTCTTATGTTATTTGCCTTGTTTATCACTGTCAAAACTATCGCAAAATTAAATTCGGAACACTGCGATAACTTTTAAATAAAAATTTAAAAAATTAGCCGTCGGGGCTCACGTTCTCGAGACGTCGCAAGATTTGGCCATTTCACGTTGTCATTTTGCAGAGGACGACAAAGAATTGTACAAAGAGTTATAACGCACGTACACAGCTATTGTCCTCTTGTTTAGCGACGTTCCCGTTACCGTTGTCGTCGTGGTTTTGTAAACTCTCTTGCGGCTCCGCCGCCGCTCGCCCACTCACGCATCCCGCCAGCTACGCAGGCTAGAATAACCATCTCAATTGATTCGTTGTTGGCTTTTTTTGTTTTGTTTTGTTTTGTTTTTTTTTTTAGAGCAAATCAGAAGATAGAAGCCAAGCACTGGCCATGCTAATGTTACAATACTGTGCCGGCTATCAAAGCTGTGTGGAGGCTGAAGAACTGGATTCCTATCAGCTGTGAACAGTTTCTATGTGTTACCGTGGTGACGAACAAATGATGAGCTAGTCGTGTTGCATTTCCGTAAAAATTCCGAAGAAATGTCGGTTACCGAGGAAGACCCGAAGAAGTGACTGCGGCCATTCGGGTTACGTAGCAAATGGTTTATGTAAGAATGGGTCTCTTGCAGAAAATGATTCTTGTTTTAACATATATTTTGAGAGATTTTAAATACATATTTCCTCCTCAACAATAGATTGTAGGTTTTTGTTTTTAGCGTAGATAAATTGTGCAGCTTTCATAAGATATAAAAATTATGTTAACCCTTCAGGGGTCTTAATTTGATCAGAAGCATAACTCTCCTCTCTGTCGTACATACATTTTCTGTAGCTCTAGTAGGGAGAATTTGCTCCTATGACTGTGTTTGCTTAAATCTTCCTTCTCGTTTACCGTTCTAGTTCGATTGTTACAATTACTAATTCTGAACGTGTATTGCGTTCGGAGCTATTTATTAATTGATCGTTCATCAGCTTTAGGAAAACTGACGTCAAACACCAGAATTAACTTAAAAAATTACCAGAGTATACACATGGTTCTATTCAGATTATACATCATTAAATTGTATTTAAAAGTGGTTTCATTATGAAAATAATCTTGTAGAGCATCGAATACAATTTTTTTTTACTTTCTTAGTTTTAATAATCTTCTCGCCTTTGGTTAGTGTTTTTCGAACGCTGGATGTTTCTGTTCGGTATCCTGACGGCCATCTTGGAGTAGCAAAATGTAGAGGGTTGGGGCGAGAGATTTCAGTCAGAAAGGGGAAAGGAGGAGAGAGAGAAACTAACTTCTCCCTCTCCCACTTCATTCGTTGCTATGCATCGCTTCGTAAGCTTCCCTTGTTTTTCAAATCCAAGATGGCGCTGGTCCGATCAAAATGCCGCGCCTCTCGTAAAACTTCACCAGCATTACAGGCTAGAAAATCTTCACAACTCCAGATATTAGAGCGCTCCAAGGCGTAATCTTGCACGGATTTACTTAGAATCTTGTAGATCATTTGAGAATGTTAGAAAGTGTTCGGCCGTCTCAAGGCTGTTGCCTTCTATGTTGCTGGAGATTTTTATTGCAACTTTAGGTGGTTGTACACGAGAGGCAAAAGTTCAATTTTAGAAAGTATCAGAAAAACTGTTTATTAGTCTAAGGAGATGTGAAAAGCAACTTTGAGAGATTAATTATAGGAATATTAGTTAATTGTAGTGTTAATGAGTTGTACTATATTTGTGGCAAGTTTTACTTTCTGATGAAATATAATCATTCAATGATTTGTTTTAGTTGCTTTTTAAGCAGTTTTTTACTGAATACTTCAACTAGAAGCGGCTAGCGGTAGTTCCATAGCTTCATTTTTCTCGGTGAAGAAGTGTAAAAAAAAATATTACGAGCATAGATTTCATTGATAGATCTGAGATTAGAACATTGATTTATGCAACAAGTTTGTTTTTTATCGTGTTTTTAAATTTAGTTATTTTTCCAATTTCCGTTCCTTTCAGACGTTAAACTGTCATTCTAATGCACCGACATATTTATCTTAGAATGTAGTGAAATAAAAGCGTTGAAACATTACAAATTTCTATGTCTGATTTGCGATTGTCATTCGATTGTCATACAGCCAACGCCAACCCCTTATTTCCATGCTTTCCTTTCAAGATTACCCATGAGAATCTCCAGATGTTATATGTGAAATTCACGAAGAAATATTACAAGTGGTCCTCTTGTTTCCCAAACATCTTGAGTGCCGGGGGGGGGAGAGAGGGGGACTCCCTATAAAAAAAACCCTAAGCTTTCAGGGTTATAGCTGGTCACTTGAAACCTCTTAGAAACCATTGTTAGAATTGTTGTGGTACCATTAAGGGTATTGATCTCTAAAAGGTTAGAAAAACAAGAATTTTTATGATGTTAGGGAATATGTGCTAAGTTGAACTGGTCTATAAACGCCATGTTTGATTTTAACATTGTAATGGAAATGCGCGTGATTTCCGAGTGGACAACAAAAGTAATATCAGCAACTTCCTACTTCTTTCATGGCATCGTCTCTTGATTTCTTACGATTCGATCCTGAAGAGAAAAGAGACTAAGAAAAAAAAAAATAAAACATTTATTTACCCTCGCAGTGTTTATAGCACAAGTGCTAGTGGGGAAACAAATAATTCATGCAAACTAAACACAACAGGTCGGAGGCAAACCAGTTGGCTATTTACAAGCCTGCGAAGATTCGAACTCCGGCGGGGCCACCCAGGTGGTGGTCAGAGCGGGACTCGAACCCGGGACCGCCGGATTGCGGTCGAGTCCGACACGCTGCCTCTTAAACTGATCTTCTACCGCCTGGTTGCAACTACCACAGACCTTGCAGGGAAGGGAGAGTTAAGGGCGATGATCTTCATACCATGATCTTCATTACATAATACTCAGGGGAAAGGTCGGATGCCATTTTCTGTTCGAAGTTCCAACTGAAGCACCGATGTGGAATACAATTACGTGTCCAGTGTTTTTCATTTGAATGTACTAGTCAAGAATAAAGCCATGAGCAGTCTGATCTACCCTTAGCGCCTGAAAATCAGGCTAGCTACGTGACAAGTATTGCCTTGATAAGTAACTGGTGGGGAAATTGAATGTGTTGTGGTGCAGAAAAATCAACACACCGTTTAAAGAATATGCAAAAAAATTCTAATTTGATGCACTTTGCCTCTGGGGACTAAAATAAGAATGGCTGTAATTACATTGAGTAGTTGCTTTTTGTATTGTTTTCAACCCAAACAACCAAACTGGAATTCTGATCATTCGTTTGAAGAAATAAGCTGAGCTTAATACGAGAGATAATTTCTTGCAAGATACAACACAGTTCATATGTATCAGAAAAAATTGAAGTAAAAAAAAAATTAAGAAAGGCAGAGGACTTTCGTCTATTGTTATATAACCACAGCTGTTTGAGCATTCACAGTGAGCTTCTGTCATTTGCATTACAACGAGATTCGACGTGGATGCGAGGAAAATTCGGGCAGAAACGACAAAATTGCCCGAGCCACGTTGGATTACATTGTACGCAAGTGAGAAAATTTAACCGTGAAGAGGGCTATTTCTAATAATTGGTGCATGTCAAGAAACCAATCAGAGTCCGAGATTAATTTTGTTTTGTTGTTAATAAAAATGAAAAAAATAGAGGAATATCAGCTTAAGAATTAGTTCAAATTCCTCCCGACTTACTTTAGCCTTTGAAAGCCGAAAGAAATTGTAGCTTGAGAAAAAAAATGAATTTTTTCCCACCAAAACGATGAAAATTATTTGACTGAAGCTGTGTCATGCACGAAATCGGACAAAATGAGCCTCGGTGGGGGCAGCGGTGTCTCGCAATGTTACAAATAACAGCATGCATTTTCCTGTGCTGTGATTGGCTGATACTCGACAAGCGGGATTCTTGAAAACGAGAGAACAGAAAACGTTCGCATTCGCGAGTCTCACCACAAAGCTATAAAAGTTGGCCAAAGGAAGAACTAAAGCATCTCTGCATTTACACAGTTTTAAGCGTTGTCCACTTGGCGCTGGTAGCCACGTTGTAGAGTACTTTATCGTTGTATTTTCTCAGCTTTCCGCCAGGTAGTTTTGAATTTGCATTCGTTAGTTCAAACTTCAACCGCTTTAATTCCGTGTCAAAATGTCGTTGGCGTTTCGCATCACAAACAACTTCCAGGATAATGCTGAGAGCACCGCCTTAAAGAAAGCTAAGATGGAAGATGGACAAGCTAGAGCAACGCAGCAAGGACAGAAACGAGCGGCTTTGGGTACAATAACCAACAACGCTGGGTTGAGAATTCAGCCATTTCGCGCAGCCAAGCAACAGGTCAGTGAAACGCTGTCAATTTCATGGCAGAATTTTCAGTACTTTAAACTCCATGTACGTTTCGTCTCCCTTTTAGAGAAACCTTTCTCCTTTATTAAATTTCTCTTCTCGGACAAATGTAGGCTGGCTTAGCTGGTTCTTCGTTTCCCTTTGGAGCTGTCAAGAACGATGAAAATGCATTCAGTCGTGCACAACAAAAGACCGCCTTCGCTGTACCGACAACTGCACAGCAAAGTTTCACCATTCACGTAGACCCCGAACCAGTTCTCGCCCAAAGTTCAGCATTCATCACGAGCTCCACAGTGCCAGAACTGAACCCGGCCTTAACATCCCTTTCACGGCCTGCTTTGGCAAATGTGTTCGTCGGAAACGGAGCCGGGGAAGGTGAGCTCACAATGTGTACACGTAAAATTATCTCGTCTGTGATATTTCTTTAATGTGCCTTTTTGAACGTCCAGCTGAAATTCACCAATTTTAGTGCGGTTTGCCTTTCTGAGCTCTACATAACGATTCAGCTCTATGAAAATGAATGAGAATGTTCTTTTTATTGCCACATTTTTTGCTCTTATGTATTCGTAGGGGACTCACCAATGGTTATAGACTCGAGCGATGACGAGGACTTGGAATGCGCGAAGGAAACAGCGCCAGAAATACACGACATCGATAGCGGCAACGACATCTTTTCCTGCTCAGAATATGCTTCGGAGATATTCCAAAACTTGAAGCAATCAGAGGTACATATCTTAACCTTTTATCCGTTTGTCGAGGTTTAACTTTCGTACTGCCGTTGGGCTTGTTTGCGCGCGTTGATATCTACAAAAAGAATGCATGTGATTGCCTTATTCTTTTAGTAAATTTTTAGAGTTCAAGACGTTTGGAACTTTTAACAACTGAAGTGTTTTAAATGTAAATTTTCTTTTTCAACCGTCCCTCTCCGCACTCGCATTTTTTCCACTCCAAGTAATCTTGGTAGGTTTCAATTGCTTTTGAGCTCAGTGTTTACCAAATTTCAGATTCAGTGCTTCCAGTAAGACCTTGCACCTGTTTCCTGCTATGTTTGCGGCTAAAAAATAACGAAAATGCCAAAATGATAGTCTGATGCTAGGATTCTGTAATTATTTGAGGCAGGAGATGGCCTGGGAAAAATTCAAAATCATTGGTAGCCATATACATGGCACTCCTATTCCGAAACAGACAGAAATTGCTATTTGAGCTCCTTTCTTCCCTGAAGTCCTGCATGATTAATCCTGAAAAATTACATTGAGAAATGGCTTGTCTATCAAAATCCAGTGATATCTCTAAATGTTTCACACATGGCTAAAAACATGTCCAAGCCAAAACAAGATGGGATACTTCATGGAGCTCTACAAAAAGTCCCCATCAGTTAAAGAATTTATGAGCTCAAATAAGCTACATCAAGAACATAGCCATACATGTATCTCAAGCCTTTTACTTCCAAAAAGTACATAGATATAATAAACAGCTTGTTCATGTACATGTAGGTAATTTAATAAACTTGTCTTTTAACAGCTCAAGAACAGACCCAAAGCTGGTTACATGAAAAAACAGTCTGACATCAACCACAGTATGCGTGCGATCCTGGTTGACTGGCTGGTTGAAGTTGCAGAAGAATACAAACTTTTACCTCAGACACTTTACTTAACTATAAACTATATTGACCGTTTCCTGTCTGTCATGTCAGTGCTGCGGGGAAAGCTTCAACTGGTGGGAACTGCATGTATGTTAGTCGCAGCCAAGTATGAGGAAATTTATCCACCTGATGTGTCAGATTTTGTCTTTATTACAGATGACACTTACACCACTAAGCAGGTAAGAACACCAGCATCTCTTTATTACTCAATTATCAGGCTTCTGAGGGAGGGGAACAACAGGGAAAAGAAAATCTGTTGAATCCTGGGCCTACTACAACTTTTAAAGGGGTTCCTGATGGGCTTACATGAATAAACAGCATGAGGCCAAGTTGTTGAGGGAGTTTCTCCTATTCTTAAGTCAGGAATTCTGAACCATATTTAAAACTTAATAATAATACACATGTGATATAAAGTAAGATTGGTGCAGCTTTACCAGGCTACAAGTTTGCAAAATCTTGAAGTGAAGCTGCTACATGAATTATACAACACTGACACAGTTAAATATTTTTGTGATTTACTTGCAGGTTCTGAAAATGGAATCCCTTATTCTTAAGACTTTAGGTTTTTATATTTGTGTACCAACAATAGTAGATTTCCTTGAAAGATTTTTAAAGGCTACAGAATGTTCCGAGTCTGACAGTCCCAAAGTTGAATCACTTGCGAAGGTGAGATAAGTTTTCTGCAAAATACAATCACACATTACCAACGATGTTGCAACCTGGTTCACACTACCAAATGCAATGACATATGCTCAAGCCCTTGAAAATACAAAAAATACATGTGCCACATTATCACATAAAGAAAATCTACAAGTCATGTAGAAGGAACATAAGATAACATTAGCATACAGAAACACATGGAAAAACCTACATGCAAGAAAATGCATGCAAAGAAAATCTTGTATGCTTCCAGTGTGAATCTAACACCTTACAATATACAATTACTTTACAATGGAATGCTGGAACCTTATTACCTGTTACTACTCTGTTCTGCAAATATAATTCAGACTGTACAATCATCTACCAATTAATTCATTCATTCTCAAGGATCTCCAAGTCTGATGTCACTCGATCACCCATATACTCATGGTTTATTTTTCTTTGCTTTAAAATTACGCAGTTGCTGAAAAATTCATAGTTACTAGTCTAAAAGTGCCCCTGTCACAAAAAATAATTAATTTTTTCCTTTGGAAACTACATGTATGTTAACTAAACACTAACTGACCCAAGTTTCAATCCTTGATTTAAAAAAGGCACCTGTTTATTTTAACTGGAACTTTCCTATTTAATGATCCGCCATTACTAAATTTAAGTTCTTTGAGTTGGATCGAAGAGAAAATGACATCAAACGCTCACTAGTTTAAGAATGCAATGCGTGTACGCTGCAGAATTAATATGCGGCACGGGAGTTTGGGCTTTCACACTTTCAAACTCACACTTTGCATACATAATAAACTGCGTTCACACGCTGAAATTTTAAGCTGGTCAGCCTGACATCACTTTTCCCGGATCCAACCCTCTCAGCTTAAATTGGTCAGGTTGGAACATGAGTGACGGCGGATTGTGAAATCCAAAACTTACACTCAAAGTAAATGGCCTTTGGATAAAAATGAAAGGTCAGAATTTTGCCAGTCAAGTGTTAAGCACACACACTTTCAGAATCTCAAGAAAAAAAAGGAAGTTATTTTTTACCACAGGGGCACTTTAAGACCTCTTTCGTCATCTGTCAATTCCAACTCTGGCAAATTGCTTTCCAAAAGGTCAAATGATGATACAAGTTTTGATAAAATGCACAAATAGAGAATCATTGGCAAGTTTGTCTCAGTTTTACTACATAATTCTGGCATGTTCATGATCTTGATGCATATCATTTAGTATGATTATGTGTGATTCAATAATTTACTATATTTATTTCAGTATCTCTGTGAGCTTTCAATGCTTGAAGCAGACCCCTTTCTCAATTATCTACCATCTACAATCGCTGCCAGTGCTGTGGTTTTGTCTCTTCATACTCTTGGACTTCAGTCATGGGTAAAACTTACAAGTTTAATATACAATTGTGTTATCATGAATAAAATTTTATTCATGGCCTATTACTATAAATAGTATTATCTTTCTCAAGTTGAGGCAGAATATTAAACTTTTAAAAGAGGCCTACCAATTAAATCCCTTCCAGCTCACCTGTCCTTTTGGCAAGCTGTATAACTGATATACAAGTTTGAAACTCACTCTCACAAGCTCTCCCCATTCCTCCCCATGGAAAAAGTTCAACATTATCCTTAAAAAACCAAATGATTAGGAATTTCATTGGGTAAGCAAAGAATAAACTCCAGTAACTCTGGGTGAATAGACCAATTCAGATATGTTAAAATTTAGCCTAAAACAGTAGACCTCAATATCAGGTTCTGGGAAATAAGTACAGAGTTTCCACGGTTTATTCCCCAGAGCCTCGTGTTTGGGGTCTATTGTTGAAGGCTCAATTTCAATCTACCTAAATTAGTCTATTAAGACAACTTTCTTTGCTTTGGTTTCTATTCTGTTATCATGAATCAATCAAGAACAATCTTTGCTGTTAGAACCTTGAATATTTTCTGTCTATTACAGAATCCAACTCTCTCTCACTATACTGGATTCCAACGTCTTGATCTGCAAGCATGTATCCATGATCTTCATCGTGTGTTCAGCCATGCACCAAAACATCCTCAGCAAGCTATTAGGGATAAATACAAGCAATCTAGGTAAGAACAACAAAGTGTGTGGACCAAGAGAAATCAAGTCTTTTTTGCCAATAGTCAACTCATAGTTAACAGATGCAGTCAAAGTCCTATGTCCTAAAGACCTGAAAATAATTACCTGCAATTAAAACATCCAACAACAACCAAATTCAAAGCAGCAATTGTTTGATCTACAATTGTGTATTGTGCTTGAGGTATTTGTTTTTCTCACAAGGACTTCTCATAAAGGAAAATACCAGCCAGAGGTACACTTGTCAAGTAATGAAGGACCTATATCCAGTCTCTTGAGTTACTATTTGTTGCCTGAGTCCTCAATAAACATAACCTTCCCTTTTTCAACACTGTTTTTTTCCATTTCAGCTTCCATGGAGTGGCAAATCTTCAATCTCCAGAGATGTTACCCCTAGTTTAAATTCGTCCAAAAATGTTGAAGAGTAACAATGTAAATATTTTCTGCCTTGCTAAACAGAGACTTTATTAGAAAATATCTTCAATTACTGTGTCAGAGGAAAATTTGAAAAAGTTCTGATGTCAAAGACATTTTTACTTGCAACTTGCTCAATTCAATTTCTTACAGATTATATTTCCATCTTGGTTTACCAACATTATCATTTTTATTATTTTTAAATCTTTTTAGTACTTTGTAAAACTTCAAAAAATGTATATAGACTTGCTGAACTTTATGTTTTTACTTTCTCACTAACAGCATTGAATTATTATTAAAGCTAGCTTCAAATTGAATATGATCTTGTAGGAATAACATGTTATTTTAAGAAATTATTCTAACCTTACCCAATTTTAAAAACAATTATCATTGTATTCTAATATCTCTTAGGTATAGACAACATGTAGTTAGAAATGTGATGATTAAGTATTAACATGATTTTCTTAAAGTGTGTTTCTGGTTTAACTGTAAAATATGTAAAATAAATGACCTATAAAACATTTCTTTGCTGTTTAGTCTGTGTTCTAAGGTGGTTTGTCCCAAACAAGTCTTGACACCCAGCTTTCATGCAGCGAGACACCATTGTCTGACATGTGCACAATAATCTCCCACATCACAGATATTTTGCTGTCATATTTTGCCTTGTCCTTGGGTTTTTTGGAGAACATCTAAACTGAATGAAGAGCTTCTTTTTCAGTAATGTCCCAATTCCGTCGAATTCCAAGAAAAAGTCAAAACAACAGGCCATTTCAGAGTTCCTTGTTCTTCCTTCAAATTGACTCTACAGTGTAAATGCAAAACCATATGATTATGAAAACAACTTTGACTTCCATGAGAATGAAACTTCATGGCCAATGTCAACAGACCTCTCATAGAGAACTCATTTTCATATGAAAGCCTTTGCACTTGGTCTCACCTTGAAACAGGCACAAGCAAACTCCAAAGGGGGGGATCATTTACAAGTACCTGCCCAGCTGGCTTTTCTCCCATTTCTCATTCTGTTCTTTTTTTTACCCAAACTAAGGGGAGCTGGGCCCCTCTCCTAGGTCTCCCACTGCTATTTGGTGATTTGCTGGATACACCATGCATATGGTGGCTGAGCCTGCAGTATGTGTGGCAGTCAAAACTTAGATGTCCACTGAAATGACATGAAAATAGCCTTTTTCTTCACTGTTAGCTAAAATGAAGACAATGCTAAAGTTGCTTTGGCCTCTTTTAATAATTGAATAAGAATTCCAGGTTTAATTTGATGACAAACAGCACAATTTGTTCAAAATAGGACTACTGTTATCCTACATGGCCACGCTTAAGGAACTACTATTTTTGGCACCAAATTAGAAGCTTGGAGACAAAAGATGTTCCATATTTTTCAGTTTTTGCAATGTGATTAGTGAATATTTAATGCAATCTCCAATGAGGAAAGGTGCTTGATTTCAATGCTTCTCCTGTCAATTTACATTAACGTAAGGACACAAAATTTTTCCCACCTGCTGAATCCTGATTGGTCGATTCAAATTTCCTGTGCACCAGCTGTATGCAAGGCAGGATGCCTAGGTAAAAATCAAAGTAATGAAATACAAGATATTTTCTAAAGGGGGAGAGGAGAATTGATGAGACAAATAGGTGATACTGTGGAATGTACGATGGCTTTCCTGCATTCTCACTGGCTGTATTTTCTGGGCATGGTATGAAAGGAAATTCAGGCCAAAAAATGGGGCCTGGGTCCACCCACTGCACAGTTGTTTCAAATCAACTAAGAACCTCTGCATTGTATTATGTTAACTGTAATTTTAACACAAAAGTTCTTACCAAAGAAATTTCGTTTTGGGGATGAATCTGCATCAAATTTTAAAAAAACTCTTTCACAGAGAGAACTCTGAGATTCGGGGAGCGAGGCCGTGATCGTTTTGGTCAGCACCATCCTGATTGCTCCTGGGACGAGTATGCGCAGTACATGTAAATTTGGCGGGGAAAGTCGGCCATATTTGTGGTGATCTCTCCGAGTTGAGTGGAAATGTCGTTAGATTTATCATCAGTAACGATCATAGAGACCGATAAGGATAAATTTTGCGTGGAAATGATGAAGCGCCTCGATTTTCAGAGAAAGAACGAACAGTTATGTGATGTGATTCTGGAAGTTGGTTCCGGTGATGATCAAGCTCGTTTGAAAGCTCACAGACTCGTGTTATGTGCAGCAAGTCCGTTCTTTAACAACGCTCTGAACAGTGACATGAAAGAGAAGAAAGAAGGAGTGATCCGACTGGAAGAGACGAACAAAGCTGTGATGGAAGAACTCTTGGAGTATATGTACACAGGACATGTTGAAATCCACGAAGACAATGCCTTTAGTTTACTTGAAATAGCTGACTTTTTAATTGTTCCAAGCCTTAAAAAGCTAACGTGTGACTTTGTCTCACGACACTTGTCCCCTTCAAACTGCATCAATGCCTATTACACTGCCACGAAGTATCAAAGTCGTGAATTGGAAGAAGAAGCGAAGAATTTTATTTTCCAAAATTTCATAGATGTCACAGAATCTGCTGATTTTCAGAATTTGAGCTTAACAGAAGTCGAGGAGTGGATATCAAGTGATTACATCACGATTAATGGGGAACAAGATGTTTTCCAAGTGATTGTGAAGTGGCTGGAGCATGACAAGAGTAGAAAACAGGAGAATTTTTTCCTGTTGTTTCGTCACGTTCGTCTTCTTTACATGTCACGCAATGATATTTTTAATCTCATTCTTCCACATCCCTTGGTGAAAGACAGTACTGCATGTACAGGACTTGCACAAAATGTCATGAAAGAACTCTCCTATGGCACAGAAGAATGCTATTTTGCCCAGCCACCAAGAAGGTGCTTAAGTGAACACGAAGATGTCATTGTTGCCTGTGGACAAAAGGAAACCCTGTGTTATGTTCCATCAGAGAATGAGTGGTACAAGCTGGCAGATATGACGAAGCTGCTGCCCCCACCACACAGAAATCAATTCGTTCAGTCCTCCATGAGTGCTTGTCATGGGAAACTTTACATAACTGGTTATGATGATGATGTTGATAATGTAGTAACCCAGAGATATGACCCATTGGTAAATTCCTGGGCACCTTTATTGCCTTTCACTAATGAAATTCCTGCCAATTTTCCAGTTGTTGTTAATTTTCAAGGATTTTTGTATGCATTTGGGGGATGGCTTGTCCGCAAATACAATCCTGAGACAAACTTGTGGCATGATGTACCGTCCTTGAGTGTTCCAAGAGGTGGTGTATGTGCTGTGGCTGACCAAAACTCTTTGTATGTAATAGGAGGTTATGCAGAAGAAGCAATCTCTGATGTCGTAGAAGTATTTGACCCAGCAAGAGACTCTTGGAGCAGAATTGCCTCAACTCCTTGCAAAAGAATGTTTGCCTGTGGTGCAGTTGTCAAGAGTAGATTGTTCATTTTAGGAGGCTTTGCCAGGGAAGCATTGGATTCCAAACTAATGGAAGTGTATGACCCAGCTACAAACACATGGAGTAGCATTGCCTGGACAAGTGCACCAAAATACATTTATAACTGTGTGAGCTTTAAAGGAAAGATATTTGTGCTTGGTATGAAACAAGGCATATCCCAGACATCTTCTTTAAAGGTTTATGACGTTGATAAAAATGAATGGGGATCCTGTTCAAGTGTTCCAGATGGTATTCAGGTGTTCACGATTGCTCCCTTGAGAATACCATGCAAAGTTTTGGAGGCATCACAAGAGTAGGTTGATAAAATGCACAACAAATAATTTTGTTCTTCCGTTCTGGAGTATTTTAGGACGTTCGCGTGAAAATGTGCTCAATAGATTTTCTTCAAACGTCTACTGTGGACATATGTAATGAAATACTTGTTTAAGAAATGAAAAAAATTGGGGGTCACAGACTTTGTTTCACAGATAATGCATGTGGAAAACTAGTCAGATTTTGAAAATTTAGAATGCATAAAACAGCATGATTTCCAGGGTTTTTAGCTGAAAATATCAAAGATGAATCATGGGAGACAAACTATCTTGGTACTATTTTGTATAAATGAATCTGTTACAATTATTATAATTCCAAATGTTGCCAACATCTCACAAAACTTAATCCTGAAACTGCCACACAGGTAACAGAAGACCTAAAAATAACAATTTGATGGTGCATATTTTTGCCAAAAATTCAAACTTCTAATCAATAGATTTTCTTAATTTTTTCACTTTAAACATAGAATATCGGTAGAGAAAATGATCCATCAAAAGAAAAATAGGGGTCACTGAACGTTCAAGAACATTAAATCCAGGCAAAGCTATAGCAATGGCCATCTACCCAGTCATTGTTCATTTTATTATGTAGCACAAGCACAATTCATGATGTGGCGTGTGAATTTGCATGCACAGTAAGGATGAGCTGAAGCAATTGGCGCGAATGTCCTTAAAATTCCAGAATGTCTCGGAGTATTCAGGGTTGCACAAAGTTTTTAAAGTAAACAACTATTATATGCTGGAGTAAACAACTGCAAAACAGCTGTGGTCTGGTGGATGTCAATGTATGGACCTCTCCACTTCCCCAACCCCTCCTACTTGAGCCATATTTCTGTAGTTCAGTATGCTACTGCTATTACAGTAGTTAGCAATTTTGGATACAGTGCCACTCTAATAACAGTCTTGTCATTCATAGTTGCATTTGACTCTGTTTTTCAATTACTGGCTATTATTCAGAGACTTATCAACGAATTTGGGTGCCAGGTAATGCCATAATTTCTAAGGAATGGCTCTGCTGTTGGAGATATCTATGGAGGTATATCTATGACAAAATTCAATAACCAGGAATTGATATCAAATTATTCAAATTGTACATGCATCCAACCGAAGCTGAAAGGAAAAACCCCATTTCAGGTAACATGTAGTCAAAATGCAGAAAGGCATAGTTGTAAAAGTCATAACGCAAAAAGGCATAACACGAAAAGGCATAACGCAAACAGGCATAACGCAAAAAGCCGTAACGCAAAAAGCCATAACGCAAAAAGCCATAACGCAAAAAGGCATAACGCGAAAAGGCATTACGCAAATAGGCATCACGCGAAATGATTAGCGGCCGTAGGAAGGAACTGGGCATGCGCGAATGCGAACAACGAGCTTTCGTATCGCTCTTTTGGGCAGTGCTCTGAGAGGATGGTATTCGAGAGGGCGATAGAATTTGGCTTCAAAGCCAGACATTGCCACAATGATATCCGTAAGATTACAAACATTAAACAATTCGAAGAATGGCAGCCTATTGTTTATTTGCGTTATGCCTTTTCGTGTTACGCCTATTTGCGTTATGCTTTTTCGCGTTACGCCTATTTGCGTTATGCCTTTTCGCGTTACGCCTATTTGTGTTATGCCTTTTCGCGTTATACCTATTCATGTTATGCCTTTCCCCATTACGCCTATTTGCGTTATGAATTTCGCTTTATGCCTATTTGCGTCATGCCTTTTACCACTATGCCTAAAACGGGGTTTTGCCTTTCAGCTTGGGTTGGATGCACTCCTGATTTGGAACATACAATCGGCTTGTTGCTATTCAGCTTTGGATTGATGTACAATTTGGATAATTTGATATCAATTTCTGGTTATTGAATTTTGTCATAGATATACCTCCATAGATATCAACTGGGGTTCAGACAGTATTTTTTTGCTCCCAGCTGGCTTATTTATGTTTGAAAAAGTTTCTAGTGAGATATACAGGTTTTGTTGCTCATTCCCTTAAAAAAGGATTCTTAAAGTCCTCCAAAACGCCATTATTTTTCTTAGTTTAGTGTAAGTCAGAATCACCTTAACTTTTTTCAAATCAGTGACAATTCCAAGAAGTTTTTGACTTTAAGTTCTGGAAAGGGGCACAAGTAAAATAGCGTTTTTACGGGCAGCATTTTACTGATCTCAACTAAATGCCAACAGATTGCAGATTATTTTGTTTCAACTGGATAAATTTCACATGCTTTATTGATTAGCTATTGTTTTTCAGGGTGAAAAATAGTTATTATTTTTCAGTAGTTGTAAATAGACATTTTATAATGAATGATTATTGTTACCACACATGGTTATTCAAAAGTACCGGAACACAGGTTGTATGTTTGGATTTTAATAAACTTAAAGTGCTCATAGTGTGTTTTTAACCAAAAATCCCAGAAACTTTGGTCTGACAGCAACAAATGGTTTGTCTGAAAAATACATTTTTTGGATCTATTTGTAATCTACCAAAATTTCTAGCCATGGGGAGGTGAGATGGTTAGTGCACTAAACTCTGGATCTAGTGGTCCAGATTCAAGCCCTAGTTGCAGCCACTGTGTTGTGTTGTTAGGTAAGGCACTTTATCCTCCCTGTGCCTCTCTCAGTGATGAACTGGTATCTTATCAAACTCCAGTCTTTTCATGAAATAGAAACCGAGCAAAGCTTCAGGCTGATATGCCACTTGGCTTGTATGCAGACGTTCCCTTCAATATCCAGCTCTTTGTCAAGACTGGTCTTTGTTCCTTTCTGGGCCATTCACACAAAGGGAGCTTGGCGCATTTTCCCAAACAAGTACCACTTATTAACCGAGGTCATTAGAGGGAAATCTCAGACCTCGGACTTGGTGTAATGACCGAGCGAAAGCGAGGTCAATACAGCAAGGCCGAGGCTGTAATGACCGAACGGACGAGGTTAATATGTTATTTATTATATGGCCTTTTTAGCGCTATTCTTAAAAAGAATACAATAAAAACACCGGAAGAAATTTTCCACATCAGCTTGCACGCGCTATGGCTCTCGTCGTCACTCATACTAAAGAAGTATCTGTATGCTAGTTTTTCTTTCAGTTATTGAAAATATTGTACTTTGTTCATCTTTTTTGTTGTTTTTGTCCATGCGCTCGTAGCTTTTACTCACAACTCAAGAAAGTCGTTGAGGCAGAAAAATGTCAATGCGCGGTCATTACAAGAAAATAATGCCCGCTCAGCAGCCAATCAGAGCAAGCGTACTATTGTAGCCATATAATAAAGGCTGGTAATAGCCTTTTCATTTTGGAAGGTATGAACCATTGGAAAATTCAGTTGTTCAATTTTTCCATTTTTCAGTCTCATTTCATGAAAAAAAGTACCCAGGACTTAATTATAAATCTTTAAAGAGCCATTGCTTTTAGTTTCTCTGCTGCTTTAAAAAGTGCTTACCATTATGCAACAGTCGGTTGATCTCTAACTTTAACCATTCAATTACTGCAGCTACAGACCATCAGGAAATTGCACTAACCTTTTCTGCCAAAATTTATTTTCTTAGTTATTTTTCTTTTTTTTTAACCGATCGGCTCAGAGGTGGGAGGGTGATAGGGCAAAAAAACATTTTAATCCAGAGGTAAGGACCCATTCCATTGGGAAGGCTCAGTTCATCTAGCCAGGAGATAAACGGCTTGATTGTACTTCTTTTATTGACCCAATGTATTTTGTGCTTTTCAATGCACGTCAGTATTACAACAATCAGTCTCTTTGTTCACGTTTGTCTTTAGTTCACCCCGGTGGACACTCGCACCTGTAAATAGTAATAGCTCAGTGCCAAATTAAAAACCATCCTAATGGCAGACGTTTCGGGCCCTTCCCCAGTGCTAAGTTAGTTCTGGTTGGTTCTTAAGGGAACACGTCATTGAATAATTAAGAGCGACTTTCTGAGAATGTCGAGAAACGGAAGACACTCACAAAAAATCGATTTTTCTTTTATTTCGCCAAAACATACCTTGAACTTATTCAAAGAAAAATAGTTTAAAGTTTCAACGATTTATTTTACGGCCAAAATTGAGAAAAGTTCGAAATTTGCATATAATAGCGGTTTTCGCGACTTAAAATGTTTAAATTTCACGCTTCTTTGCAAAAACACCAGGGGCGTAAAAACAATCCTATAAAAACGAAACTTGGCACAAATGTTATTTCATTCTTATACTT
>CM042754.1:19801495-19814416 GCA_022496165.2 Catalaphyllia jardinei
TCGGGGGAAGAGGACTTTCAAGTCCCTCCCCCTTCTGTAACTCTTAGAGCAATGATTACAATAATAAAACTTGAAGATTTATAGGACATAAAAAAATTATTTGAGGTCAACTACTCGGACTGATGACGTCACATGATGTAGAAATGGCACTATTATTTCATAACAGCGGTTGTCTTGATCCACCGTCCTAGAATTTTTAAATTAGCCATTGACTACTAAATGATTTGTCTTATACTTCAACAAACTTTGGAGGAAATTTTTCGTTGGAAAGTTTCTACTGAGGTCAAGTTTTACATCGCAGGGAAAATGACAAGCTTTCAGAGTCCATCGATTATATAACAATTATTCCATGAGCCCGCGTTGGATATGAAGTGATAAAATAACCAACGAGCGCGTAGCGCGAGTTGGTTATAATCACTTCATATTTAACAAGGACGAATGAAATAATTGTTTTAGTAAATTCTCAAACCGGGTTTTGCCGCTGATTTTTATTTCCACAATTTTACAAAGCAAAAAATTTTAAACTTGGCGCACTATTTTCCATATGACGTAAAACTCCGACTATTAGCTCATAGTCGGAGTTTTTTAGCCAATCAAAAAGCTAGAAATGTCGCTATAGCGGAAACCGATAACAATTTTCAAGACACCGAAGCATTTTCTACTACATTAGGCCACAATTGAGATAGCAATACCCAACTGAAAGAGTTCTTTCTTGTCCTCTTATTTAACTTTTACATTGTTACAAGGAGCCAACTCGGATTCTCTCATGCTTCGCAGGTACGGCTGAGTGAGTGCGCGCATGACAGAGGAGTAAAAACAGAAGAGGAGTAAAATAATATCTGGATGCCAAATTTTTGTTACTTCGGTCACAACTGTTTTGCAGGAGTCACCAAAAACTATCGCCAAAACTAAGAATTAGTCTGTTGAGGTATAAAATAATTGGAAGTTCGCCTTTTAACTGGACACGGGCACCCAATGTCTGACAAAAGATTTTGTTTGTTGTTTTTATGCGGTATTCAGTGAATGTAACTGAGCTGAGCTCTTGCTGGCGGGAAACCCAGGGGCACTCAGCGTTAACAACCTAACCATAAACCGAGCAATTACTTTTACAAAATCCTCTCCCAAGTGTAGCAAGTTCGCGTAAATTCTACCTGGGAATCCTTGACAGGCGAACTTACAGGGAAGAAGATTTCTAATTAAGACATTTCTGCTGGGATAGAAGGAAAGTAAAAGTATCATTTCACAATTTTGTAACCGTTTTATCCATATTTACTAATAGTCACTGAAGAAGGTAAGTCTTGTCTAACTGAAGTACTGGACATTAAATTTATCTTTTTTAGCCGTCCGGTCAGACTTTCAATTGGTTTTATAAATTGTTTGCCAGCGTTTAAAACCGCGGCCCTTCACCAGAAATCCACATTTTTTTATTCTTGATGGCTACAGGAAGTAAAGCGAGAATTGCGGATCGCTCAAAGGAATTTCGTTGAAGATTCCATCTCACAAAATGCAAATGACACTAACGCCATGAAGACAATAAGATCATGTATTCCAAAGAAATCGGCGAGTACAAGAGTTTACAGTGATGATGATAAAACCGTTGCCAATAGATTTAATCAGTTTTTCACCTCAATTGGAGAAATAACGAATGAAAAAATCAAACTGCTCGCAAATGAATGCGGCTACGCTCCAGTACAACCAACAGTCAGCCCTGAATTCCCATCTGCAGAACAATTTACATTTACTAGAGTTCATTGTCAGGATATTGAAAAGACTGTGTCGTCATTGGCTACAAATAAAACACCCGGAATTGACAAGTTACCAGCTCGTGTCATCAAAGACTCTGCACCTGTTATCATTCCTTCCATTACTTCTATAATAAACACTTCGCTTGCCACTAGCATGTTTCCTGCAGACTGGAAGATTGCTGAAGTGTCACCAATTTTGAAAGAAGGTGATTTTGAGGAAGCAGGCAACAATAGGCCAATTTCATTATTGCCTATTCTTTCTAAGGTGTGCGAAAAGGCGGCCCTAAACCAGCTCATGCCCTACCTGACGGCAAACAAAAGGCTAGCCGTGACCCAGAGTGGAAATAAAAAGTGGCATTCCACTGAAACTTCTCTTGTTGCCTCCACGGACACTATTCTTGAGGCGATCGACAACAGAAAGCTAACAGCTGTCGTTTACCTGGACATGAGCAAAGCCTTCGATAGCATCAATCACGGCATTTTACTACGAAAATTAAAAGCCATTGGGCTGGCCCCATCGGCAATCTCCTGGTTCAACAGCTATTTGTCCCAAAGATCTCAAGTGGTCCGCATAAATGCTGAGCTGTCTGATGCTCTGCCTGTAATGTGTGGAGTACCACAAGGTAGCGTGCTTGAAGCTCTACTATTCAGCATTTACGTAAACGACCTACCTGCAGTCAGTAAGGTGTGCTCAACCGCGTGCTACGTAGAGGACACGAAATTGATTCTTTCGTTCACAGTCGATGATTGTCACGCTACTGAAGATAAAATTAACGCTGACCTACAACGAATCCGCGATTGGTTTTTTGAGAACTACCTCTTGTTGAACCCGGACAAAACAAAATTAATGGTGTTCGGCAGTCAACAGATGATTTGTAAATTGCCCAGCTTTAAGCTGTCTTTCTTGGGGAAGGAACTTTTACCAACGAACTCCGTTAAGGACTAAGGAGTGATATTTGATCCTACTCTGTCTTTTGACTCTCATATCACAGCTCTCGCTGCTACTTGTATCTCTAGGCTTGCTCAGATAAATCGTGCAAAGCACGCTTTTAATCCAAACCTTCTTGTAAATATAATTGACGCGCTAGTGTTTAGTAAACTCTTTTACTGTTCCACGGTCTCTTCTAATACATCTGACAAAAATTTACGTGAGTTGCAACATGTACAGAACTTCGCCGCTAGAATAATAAGCGGAAAGAGAAAATTCGATCACATTACTCCAGTGATACGGGACTTACGCTGGCTAACTGTAACACAGCAACTTTACCTAAGAGACGCTGTTTTTACTTTCAAATGTATAACAGGTTGCGCCCCTGACTACCTTAAATCTAAGCTGGTTACCAGAGGCCAAGCTTCCGGTCGCGTGACACGAAATTCACAACAGTTAACTATCCCTTTATTCAGAACAGCCAGCGGTCAGCGGTCCTTCCAGTACAGAGCTGTCAGTTTATGGAACAGCTTAGACAAAAGATCTTAAACTTAGTAAAAATCACGAGGTTTTTAAGCGTAAACTTAAGCATATATTACGGGATACTTAGGTATTTATAGATTTTCGATTGGTAATTTTCTACTTTTTATGGATCATTCTTATATTATATACATTTTAATTTATATTATCTTTCATTTTAAACATGATGTATTCATCACCGAAAAGCCCCTCAGGGGAGTGTTCAATAAAGTCTTATCTTATCTTATCTTATCTTATAATAGATAAACTTTAGACCATTCTGGATCCATACTGGATCGTTTTAAACCCTACAGTTTAATTTCCTTACAGACTAGCCTGTGAGCAGGCTCTCGGTGTGGCGGGAAGCGAAAAGAAAGAGGAAGGCAGATGCCCTACCCCTCGCCCCATTCCTCCTCGGCCACTTCACTCTCCCCTAGTCCCTTCTCGGCCATTCCAGCCAGAGCCTGTTCTCAGGCTACTTGCAATAAGGCCAGATTTCTTGAAAGACAATAGATAATTTCGATATATTAAAATTCAGTCTAACACAATAGCTTCAGCACGAGGCTCTGGGGAATAAATCCCACAAACTCTAGTTATTCCTCGTGCTGAGGTCTATTGTTTTGTGCTGATCATGAATTTTAATGTATCAAAATTGGTCTGGTTCCATTATATTATGCGGCTCCGGATACAAGGACAGCCTGCTAGAATTTAAAATTTCTCCAAAACTCTAAATCATAATTGAATCCGCTATTGTTGTTGTACAGGAATGTGACTCCCTGTTCAAAAACAACACAATGAAGCCGACAAATATAAAAGGGCGATCATGTCTAATACTGCAGTCTCATTAATTAATCTCAGATTTCTTCGTGGTTTTGGGAAACGGAACGACGGATATCCTATCCAGCCTCTTTCATTATAACTCAGGTGGGAAATGAGTGTCCCTGGTTGTATTTTTGATGTTTTTAGCTAGTGATTTTCATTGTATGTGTTTTCGCATTTGTCAATACCAAACTTTAAAGCACTTATTATTATTAGACGTTTCACATATGGCTTTCACGGCAAGCATGTTTAACGGAAGGAACACCCTTTACCCTGAATTATCGCCTACTTGTCTAGGACTGTTCAGTCATTTCATGCCATATATAACACCATATTCTCAGCTAGCCCGAGAGATTATAGTATTCAGGTCTAATGCTCTTCTCTGCATGTATTTCTTTGTTCCGAGACTTAAATAAGTTTGGCGCCAACGCTTAACGCTTACCCACTGGCTACACTCGAATGAAACTAAATTAATACTCGAATGAAACTAAATTTGGCTTATGCTCCCAATTAACTTTGACCCGGGGGCAATAGTAATCTGTTGTAAGCAATTAGCTAGACTTTTCCTCGGATTGTTTGATGGTCCAATTCGTTTTATTTCAGTTTTCATTGATTTACTGGGCTGGAGCATTGTATATAATTATCACGGATTATCTGCATCCATATAGGGGCAGGCTGTGTGATCGGCATAATCAAATCTCTGTGTCCGATGTTAGTATCGGGTACTAGTACTGCAAGTTTACTCGTTTATACAACACAGTATTAGACCACGCTGAACACTGGAAGAGGATCAGAATATGTAAAACCTCAGTAAGAACACAACTTCGATCAATTGGTATGTCTGAAGCGACAGCGCCCATTGTTCACAAACATCTTGGTGTGAATACCACGTGTTGTTCCTGACATTTCTTTGATATAATTCCTCTTTTATAATTTGGTGTAGCCTCAAAAGAAGCGTTTTTCTTTTTAAGTTATGGTAAATCGTTTCGGAGACTGTAACTGAAAAGAAAAACTTTTTCAAGTTGGCAAAATAACATGTGTCCCGTCAGATGCTGGCCGCGAGATGGACGACCTGGCACTTTGATATTGCTCTAGGAACTAAACATTTCCCAGTTGACTAGTCCGTGTCAGAACAAGTGGCTCATCCTCGGTGTATAAGAACCTTTAACACTCACCAGTGACGTAAAAGAAACAAAACAAAAATGTTTACATAATAGACTCTAACCCTAACAATAGCTACAAAACAAAGAAAAACTTCACAGGTTCTTACACCGAAGTAAACCCGAACATGTTTTGGTGCGAAACCATTCATGTGAAAATGAATTCCGCCAACAGGTTCATTGCCATGCAAATCAAACTCAATTTCATAAGAACGGTTTTCCATGAAGACTCTCCTTGAAACAGAGGGACAAGGTGACTCGGAAAAGGCCTTTCCAGCAGGGATTGAGGCGCCTCAGCCTAAACATGACTGGGGGCGAGACATGGGCCTTTTGCGTAGTTCTTAGACAAAATGTATGCTAGAGACGAACAATTGACCCACAATTAACCCTCGGACGTACAAGCAAACTCATACCCCCACCGTGGTACAAAAAGGGGGTGGTAGGAACCCCTCCCCTGGGTTTTTGTTGGGTTACGATGCTTTGAAAAGGTAATACCAGCAATAAATGATGTAACAGAGAATTAACTCTAAAGTGTAAATTTTAGCACTAAACTAGCACTAAAATTTACACTTCAGAGTTAATTCTCTGTTACATCATTTGTGTCCATAGTGCTACGCGGAACAACATTCATATGTACCCTTACACTTTCTCTTCGCCGCGATTCACCATCTAAAATCGACTCCGACTTTCTCTGTCCGACCTCGTAGCTCAGTCGGCAGAGTGACGGTAGATCTATTCCGGAGGTCGTGGGTTCGATTCCCACCGAGGTCAAAAGATTTTTTCTTTACCTCGTGTGGTTCCCTGATTCCCTTTACTAGGGCTAACGCCCAGTGGGTTATTCATGGGTTAAAACTAGCACTAAAATTTACACTTCAGAGTTAATTCTCTGTTACATCATTTGTGTCCATAGTGCTACGCGGCACAACATTCATAATACCAGCAATAGCCTGTTATGTCGTCTACACGACTAGGTTAATATTGTGGGTTACATATGCACCGCTGGGAGGCCTATGACGTCATCCAACATGGCGGATTTCTTGTTATTTTTCACTTTTTCCAGTCTAACGTTGGTTTTTCTTAACAAAATTTAATGTTTTTCTTACAATTACAGTTTTAAACAGCTGAACATGTAAAACATGACTTAATGTACCTTGATGTTGCGTCATAGCTGTTTTAGGCCCAGGAACAGAGCTTTATTAAAGCTTACAACATCTGAAGGAATAGAATTCAAAATTACTCTTTTCACAAAAATTAATGTCACTTTCCTATCGTATGCATCTACCGGTCGATTTTCACAAAATTTTCAGAAAAGGTGTCTTAAACATAAACGAACAGCTACTGAAATGGAGAGATGTGCAGAGAAAATCCTCACGACAAAATCTTAAAAAAACCTCAGGGGGAGTTGCATCCACCACCCCCCCCCTTGTACGTCCGAGTGTTAAATGCGCAACGGAATAAATTCCGCATTACACTGAGGAGACTGGTGTGCACTGATTCTACCGGTATAGAGGCCGAAAATACGCGTACTCGAATTTTTTTACTTTTCTTTTCGTGTTCATACGTAGTTAATCGGGGGGAACTGGTTATGAAACCAGAATTCTTTGTAGTATGTTTTTGTTCGCTATATTGGGCGCTGGCTCTCCACTTCTCAAACTCATTAATGATTCATAAAGGGGGTACCATAATTATTAAACTGCGCAGCCGTAGGCTGGGCGGTTTCTTGCTTTGCCTTCGATTTATTTTTTTTTTAACCGCGCGGCCGTAGGCGTGCGCGGTTCTAGCTCTGCTAGCGGTTTATTTCTTTTAGTTTTTTCGGTGACCAGATCAAGACTCCGCTCGGCCAAATCTTGGTCAAGACTTTAAATCACGCAACCTGCAATGTTTATTTACCAAAAGCTTGGGTGAAACATTAATACACGAAAATGTTACACATATTGTTTTCCTTATTTTGTCTTAAATATATTTTCTTTTGTTTGTATCGAAGCGCTCGATTCGAAGCAAACGAACGTGTCAGAACGTGCAAGGATTACGTCATTGACAGGGAAATAACCACCGTACTAAAAATAGCCGTTTACAGCTTAACTCTTGAATTATGTGACTCGCGTGACTACTTTGCTAGCTCCTTACTCGTAAAGAAAACCGACCAAATCTAATCGTAACTTTGAAGAGAGAAAGCTGTTTATAGCCTTGCTATCAAAATGTTCGTATCGTTCATGCCCAGACATATCCTAGCAAAAAGTTCCAGATTAAGGCCATTACGTCATCGAAGATTTCGCAACAGCTAGCGCTTATGGTGCAATCGACTTTAAGGGGTAAACAGCTCATGCGTAGTTGTTATCAGTTTTTTTGCTACAGATTGATCAATTGATTGCGTGTCTATAGTCATCAGTGAATCAACAAGGACTGCTTGCAGACAACAAACGTGAAGGTAGATGTTCGGGTGATTACTTTTTCTTCACTGTGTGAAAATTTTTTTTTTCTGGCTTTATCGAAGCGTTGGATTCGAAGGGAATATTACATACGCTAAAAAAGGTATTACTTCCGCCACATAATGTGCCGACGTTGCAGGTTTCACTTTCGCTACGTGACAAATAATATCCTGCTTACTTTGCAAGTTTATTTCACCAGAAGTATTGGTCATTAATTTATTTAAATATTTGCGAATATTTCTTGTGGGATTAGGCAATTCAAGTGAATTTATGGGCTCACCGAAGCGAGTGAAGAGATTTTAAGGAAAATTTAGCATTTGCTGAGGTAAACAAGAACTTGTCAGAAGTTGCAGGGGGAAAACCCTAAGCGTTCTAAAATTAGCCGTGAATAGCGTAAACTTCGGATTGTGCAACTACCTTGACTACTTTGCTTGTCCTTTACTCATAGCACAAAAAATATATTTTGACTTTTAAGGAAGAAAGCTGTTTATTAAAAGTTTTATTAACTGAGCGTGATAGTCGTTTCCTTTTCTATGATTCATGGGCATTTCCCAAGCGAGTTTCCAGATAAAGACCATTACGTAATTGTAGATTTCACAACTGGCGATGACAGTTTGTGTAACAGTAGATGTCGGCGGTAACTATGTCACGTTCCACGAGGTGAACGTTCGCATAGAGATTAAATGTCACGTTTCAAGAGCTGAACGTTCGCATACTAATTCCTTACAACGACAGCTTAGGCTGCCTGTGCCACACATAGTGCTAAGACTGAAACAAGTTAATTTTGAAGCGCGGTTACACGATTTAAATAATCGTCTTGTTTTTTTAGTTTTGTCGGTGAGTAGACCCACACTCCCACTCGGCCAATTGTCATCACCGGATGATGTCATCATCAGCCAATTAGAGGCCATATCTCATCTGTTTTCGTCCTATGCCCCCTCAGGAGCATTTTGTCAAGTTAGCAACAGAACATGGCCGTCCGTGACAAATGTTTATTTGGTCAAAATTGGGCCAAAATTTCTCGGAGATGTACATCAGGACATTTGGAAGGATAAAGAATGTAAGTTAGGTCCAGTTGTTGGCTACTAAGTTTGAAGTTATCAAGAGTTATTAAGCTGTATTTTCGTTTTGCTTGCATGTTCAGTAAAGTTTGTGTGTATTAGGCGCCTCCGGTATGTTGTAACTGTTGAATTCGCATTTGTACCCTTGATAATGGCATCATGAAGTCGCCGAAACT
The DNA here is from genome assembly GCA_022496165.2 of Catalaphyllia jardinei. Classification (NCBI taxonomy): domain Eukaryota; kingdom Metazoa; phylum Cnidaria; class Anthozoa; order Scleractinia; family Caryophylliidae; genus Catalaphyllia; species Catalaphyllia jardinei. The sequence goes on from CM042754.1 coordinate 19,810,333, forward strand.
TCGGGAGATAATATGGCTTGTTTTTACTTTTCTATTTATTACTAAATCATTGTTAATAAGTTCACTTTCGAAGGGAATATTCAATGAGGTGAAGAATGTATCGCGTCTGTTTTTTTAGTTTTGTCGGCGAGTCTGTTTTTGAGTTATTTTTTTGTAAAAAAAAATACCTCTTAGTCGGCGCGTCGGGTATGTTATGGGCGGGTGGATCAGTGAGAGATGTATGTATGTCACACCAATCAGATTGGAGCTACCATTAAACACCAATCCAATTTCCTGTTGTAAAGGTAAATGGTATGTGAGAAGATTTGACCCCGATACAGTTGAGAACGGCCATATTTATTCTGCTGTAAAAGAGGAGGAAGTATTCATATATTGGGTTTACCTCGACATTTTCTGTAGGTTAGGCTAAGGATTTGTGGGCGGGTTTTATATTCATTAGCAATTGGATAATCAGTCAAAGAAACATAGTGTTTGGGATATAACTGCGAGCATGCGATGAAGGGTAAGATTTTTCCATTATATAAGGTTTTGAGTTAAATGAGTGTTAGCCGCTCTACTACTAATGTTGATGGGGTTTCTATGATAGGGACAATTGTATTAAGAGGGCGGAATGCACTAGTGGGAATGTGAAGAGATGGTGACCAGGTTCGAATTGTTTGCGTGTTGTAGTGAAACTTTAAGTATTCGGCTGCAGAGACCAGGCCCGGGTTGTTCGAAAGCCGGTTAACGTTAACCCAGGGTTAAACGTTAACTGAAGCATTACGTTTTCTTATTTAAAAATGTTTTTCACCTCTAATGTTTGGTGTAGTTTGAGATTACCAAAGCTCAAAACTGAAGGGCAAATAATATAAACAGAACACCTTACCAAAAAGTTACAAAATTGAACTCAAAATTCTCGCTAACCCTGGGTTGGCTTAATCGGGCTTTGAACAACCCGGCCTAGGGCGAGTCGTTAATTTCAGCATCCATTGATCAGTTTCTATGCTAAGTTTTAACGAGAAACGCGAAGAGACTACGATTAATTTCTTCAACAGAACAGAAATAAATTATTCTGTGACGATTTTACATATATAAATGTTCATTGTTTCCTACTTGGCTGGGATGAGAAGATAAGTTATAAATGAAACTTAATCTTTCCTCGTCAATGTTATCAGGGTTTTCGCTTTATCACATTAATGGCCAGCACGAATTGTAGTAGAAGAAAAAGAAAATTTCTTGTTTAAGATAACTTAAGTGAGGTATATGAAGTCTTGGGAGTTCTATGATTGTATTAAGTTCAAGGACTTTCGTGATTAAATAATAAAGACTGACGTGTATGTTGCCGGTTTATGATTTTTAGTCCGTGACAGTTGTGACAGTTACTTTATAGACATTGGGTTGCTTCAGTGTAATGGTGGCAAGTTATGAACGATATGAGTTTTGCGTTTTGAAGTAGTTCATGAGTCAGTAGTAAACAAATCACATGGGAAGAGATATTTTATTTCAGGTTACAAAGGGTAACTTGATACCTTTGTTTTTCACAACGAGTAAATTCAATTAGAGGTCACGAATCGTCGCTTCTAGTTCAAAGGACATACTTTAGAGGAGACGAGACTATTTAGATGAAACAGTTTTAACGTTTACAAAATAAGTGGAAGTGACAATTGTTTTGTTCTTGTATGCAAATTTAACGCGATATTTTTATTTTTAGTTACAATTGACACCCTTATTTTTCACACGGGAGTAAATTTAATTAGAGCTGACGAATCGTCACCACTTGTTCCCATGAAATGTTTGAACAAACAAAACGAGATATTGCTATTTTTAGTTACAAATGGTAACTTAAAACTTTTGTTTTTCACATGGGAGTAAACTCAATTAGAGCTAACAAGTTATGGCCTCTTGTTTAAATCAGTTTTCTATTTTCGGTGAAGTAGTGTTGTTTTGTAAAAAAAAAAGTAAACTTACGACTCGTATAAAATGCGAATAGCTCTCTTAATTTGAGTTTTTTTGAACAAAAATTCCTCTTGAAGTCGAAAGGGCTATGAGATCGGTGAGTGAGGTGGAGTTATGCATGTGCGCATGTTGCACCAATCACAGTGTGGCCGGTTTAATCAAAAAATGAATCAAATTGCCTGTTAGAAAATAAAATGATATCTATATTAATTTGGAGACGTGTCAGATTACTGTAGTCTGCTATCTCCGAAACCTTTCAGTTCACAAAAAAATAACTCTTGCACGCCTTGCGTGCCTATGTTTTTCAGTTCTGTCGGTGAGCAGACCCGCAGTCACTGTCAAATGTCATCACCGGATGATGTCATGTTTAGCTAATTTTAGGCCATTTGTCAGCTCTTATCTTCATAAATGTTTATTGGTCAAAAAATTGGCCAAAATCCCTTAGAGATAGACTTCAAGACATATGCAATAATAAAGAGTGAAATTAACTTGTTGTTTCCTTTTTTGATTAAAAGTTACCATGCGAATTTCGGCTCAATTAGGATCTGTTTTTCTAAAAAATTAAGCATTTTGTGCCAGAATACAAAGGATACCTCTTATCGCTTTAAGGATCGGTTATAAAAACGAAGACCGACTGGTCCGAACTAAAGGCCTAAAGTAGCTGTCAATTTCAGATTGCACTTCAATTTAAACGTTACGAAAGTGAGAACAATTTAGCTCAATTTATGGCTTTTTCCTGAAGAAAAAGAGGCTTTAGAGCAGTGGGTTTTGGTTTTCGAGCCTTGGATGTTCTTTTCCCCTTTTTTGAGAGTGTTATTTTCCCGGCAAAATTGTATTTGGCGGTATTGTCGGGGGGTATTGTAGGCGCGCGTGAAATTAAGTTTTGGCGGCGGAGCCGCCAGAATTCAACAGCGAAGGTGCGAGAAATAACCAAAAGTCTCAAAGTCTCACTCGCATCCTTGTCGCGGCTTCACCGCTCGGTTGTAATTGTTTTCGTCCCCAAACTTTTTTGGCTTGCGCTTACAATACCGCCAGTTACGCACTGTTGATTTTTGCGGCTTTACATATTACAAGGACAGTGCAGTAAAGTAATGAATGATGCACGTTATGGTAATTTTGTCATATGTATTTGAAAAATAATAGAGTATTGTGGACTACAAAATATGCTAAGATCTTCAGTGTAGCTTATTTATTTTTCTTTACTGTTGGAGTTTGGAGTCCAATTGGGTTACGTAATTTGGCACGTGTTGCAGCGACCGAAATAAAGTAAAATGTAGTTTGTGCCGTGGTTACATGACATTTTAGACCAGTGGGTGTTCGTTTTAGACCATAGGGTCTTCGTGACCAGCTGGTGTTCGCATTAGATTATATGGTCTTCGTTTTAGAGAAGAGTTTTAGACCATAGAGTCTTCGTTTTAGACCAGTGAGTCTTCGATTTAGACCACAGCAGTTTCATTTTAGACCAGTGGGTCTTAGGTCTCCGGCCTTCGTTTTTGGCTTTTTGTTTTCGACACATCCATTGACGGATGGAGCTGCTGTAAATTAGGCTTGTTAGTGATTGTCAGAAATTTTCAGATTGTGAAGTGACCTGTATTGTGTCCATCGTATTGTTTTTGTTAGAAATACACTTCATTAGTTTTTAGAAACAGTCGTCTTTTTTGCTTTTGTTACGTTTTAAAGTTGGCATAGTATAAACTCTGGACTCTGGACTCTGGACTCTAGACTCTAGATTAAATTGAATAAATTAAAAAAATAAAATAAAATGAAAAATAAACAAATATATTATATTCACAGTAATATATGGCTAAAGATGAAAGAGACTGGAAATGAGCATGTTGCCATAGCAACGGTGAAATTGGGTATACTTTTTGAGTGTACCACGCTTGCCAGGATTCATATTAGGACAGACGGGGTCCAAACGTTTTTATATTCCCGGGTTGCACTGTAGTTCCGTTCAATTGTTCTCTTGAGAGAACTTTGAAGCAGGATGTTAGCTCTATTTTTTTTTAAAATTATAAGACATTTAAGGTCGTCTCTTTTAACACTGATAGAGTACAATATATGTACATATCTTCTTTATTATACTGGTTTAGATGTTTTATTCATGAGAAAAAATGTCAATTTTGAGAAAACATCCGGTACTTCCCAC
>CM042754.1:19814516-19824631 GCA_022496165.2 Catalaphyllia jardinei
AGAGAAATTTCTCAGCTGTGGGAAGTACCGGATGTTTTCTCAAAATTTACATTTTTTCTCGTGAATAAAACAACTAAACCAGTAAAGTAAAGAAGATATGTACATACATTGTAGTCTATCAGTGTTACAAGAGACGACCTTAAATGTCTTATAATTTTAAAAAAATAGAGCTGACATCCTGCTTCAAAGTTCTCTCAAGAGAACAGTTGAACGGAACTACAGTGCAACCCGGGAGTATAAAAACTTTTGGACCCAATGTGTCCCAATATGAATCCTGGCAAGCGTGGTACACCCCAAAAAATATACTCAATTTCGCTGTTGCTATGGCAACATCCTCACTTCCAGTCCCTTTCATCTTTAGCCAAATATTACTGTGAATATATATTTGTTCATTTTTATATTTTATTTTATTTTTTAATTTATTCAATTTAATCTAGACTCTGGAGTCCAGAGTCCAGAGTCCAGAGTCCAGTCCAGGGTCCAGTCTCGGTTTTATACTATGCCTAAGGTTATTTGTGTTCAATGAGGATCTGTTTATAGAACAAATTAACCATTTCGTGTCGGAATGCAAAGTATACTCGTTATCGCTTTTAATATAAGGAGCGGTTGTGGAATACATACACAGTGATGTGCTTGTGACTTTATGTTCAGACAACAATGTATATTGTGCAGCGTGTTAAAGAAGACTGCGCTTTTGTTGAACTTTGATTTGGCAATGAGCCACAATCATTGATTGTGTTGTAATTTTCTTGGTAGTTTTCGTATTGTCTGCCACTCTGTTTTTGTGTATCAGTGATCGGTGGTTCCTCTTTTTTATTTTCTGAGTTTTTAGTTGGGAAGGTATGTTTTTTGTTTTAGTTTTAATGTCATATTGTACAGTGTGTTAAAGAAGATTGTGCTTGTTTTTAACTTTTATTTGTCACACAGGTGCAGTGATTGATTGAGCTGCTGTAAGTATAAAGGTATGTAGGGATTGTCAGAAATTCTCAAAAAGTGAAAAGACCGTATTGTGTCCACTGTATTGCTCTTGTTAGAAATACACTTGGTCAGTTTTCACAGTCATCTTGTTGTTTCCTTTTTTAGATTAAAAGTTATTTTGCGAATTTTGGTTCAATGAGGATCTGTTTTCATAACAAGTTAATCATTTCGTGCCTGAATCCTTTGGCGATGCACATCAAGACATTTGCAAAGATAAAGAATGTCACTTAGGACCAGTTGCCGGCTACTAAGGCCGAAATTATCCAGAGTTAAGCTGTATTTTCGTTTTGCGTGCGAAACAGAAGATTTTGTAATGTGGAATTTTTGTTTCTGTGGACTGTCGAAGGGAATATTCAATGCGCTATAAAGGTATTACGTCTGGCCATAGAACACGCTGACGGTGATAAATGTAAGATCGAGTTTTCTTCACCAGAAGCAATGAGGGAATTTTCTGGGGAAAAAAGTTAAAACTTAGCCTTAGCGCTCGTAAAAAACCCTTTTAACACATGTAAGGTCAAGGTATTTTTTCCTTAGACATAAACAAAATTCTCCGATTACAAGTCACGCTGCATGGACCCGCCTCATGCAAAGAATGTTTCCATATCTCAAGCTGCCCCCTCCACGTACACTCACATGAAATTTCTAAGTTTCTTGAGACAGATACTTAGTTTCTGCTCAACAAATGATGTCAAAATGCAAGTCTCTTGAATTTAAAGGAAAAAAAAAAATTCGATGTGACGAGGTGACCTTCAACCCAGCGTGTCAGCACGGCAGTCTTCTACCCTAACCAGTAGACCACCAAGAAATCGTTATCGAGAAGTAGCATATCGGAAACCCAAACGCTATAAAGAAGCTAACCATTAACTCTTACCCTAATAACCCTAATCAGTATTTTCAATGCTTAGGCTTATAATCAGAATTTACTTTGTGTACGCATCACAAGGTACCCAAGGGTGGTTTGAGATATGGAAACAAGTCCTAATCATCTTTTAAATTGTTTCCGGGTAATGTTTTCTCGCAAAACGTTGTTGCTAAATATTACGAAATGTTTTTGTGAGCGCAAAAGAGTTAAAAAAAGCGCGGTTTTTAAGTTTTTTTAAACTTGTTTATTTTTTGAGAAACAACCGAATGTTGAAAATGAGATTGTTCATTTGAAGCAATTATGCACTCATATGAAAACAATAGCTGAGAAACTCAGACGAAAGAGCGAGCCCTGTTTTTGGTAATGCAGCATTAAATATGTGAACAATCGAACAAGATGAACCTTCGTCAGTTGATACTTACTCTGACGGCACTATAATATTTTAATGTAAAATGGGGTCACTTATTAATAAAAACACATTCAAAAGGATGCGTTTATTAGAAAGAGGACGCTAAATCGTATCATTACGATAAGTTTTTAACGAAACTGTGGTGCTGTGTCGGTAGGGAGTATCACAAGATAATTTTGATTTTTGAAAAGACCATTTTACAGTTGTCTGTGCGGTGACCTGGTCATTGAATGGCAACCAGGCTGCAGGTGACCTTCTTTTGATACAGACCTCACTGCTTTTGTGTAAATAAAGTTGTTATATTGCTAACTAGATGCTTTTACATGACAGAAGCAGAGAGGTCTTTATCAAAGCAAGGTCAACTCCAGCCTCACTGCCATTCAAAGGCCCCGGTCACGGAGCGGACAACAATTCGAGCGTTCGCCCCTCGTCGAAGAGAATCCATTCGCTAATGCTCGAAACGTCAGTTCGATTCTCTTTACGGTGGCCCATTCACATATCAACCCACTTGATCAAGCCAAATTATTATAACAGACTGTCTCTCGTGTTTGATATATTACGTTACAAAACCTGGCGACTATATGTGACTATAACCATTAGAAGCATTGCGACTGTGCAAGATCAAGGACCGTCCAACATAAATCTCGGCCTGATTGCTTGCTTGTTTGATGTTGAACGGCTTTCTAACCATTGCCCTCTATTAAAACTGTGGTGCAGACAACGATATAGATTAAAAGGTTCCATATTCATATCAAAAGATTATTTATGCAAAAAGCTTATTTTGTAAGCCGTCGAGGCATTTAAAAGATGAATAACTGAATGACAAACTGTTAGACAGATAGTTAATTAGCATTCCTTCACTATTACTGAGTTTGCGGATTACGCTTCAGTTCAGAATGTTCGTCTTAGAATATTCCATTCTGTTACATAGATGTTAATTAAATGTTTGATTTTTATTGTACGTAAAATTTGAGTTGTCTCGCGCAGAGAACACACTGTTTTTTTGTCGCTTCGGCGGACGGACGATGCCGCCAAGCGGAGCCCATACTCGTATTGGAAAGAAAAGGACTTGATTTTGTCATGGTCAACATGCGCGTACGACGAAGACGATCGAGGCCGCGCAACATGGCGACGCTTCCCCAGCTAATAGGTTGACGACATAAGCGGCTTTGGCTTACAAATTTGGTATTGGACAGCCTGTCAGCTTACGTTTAAAGTCATCAAGGTCACGCGTTTTCTTGAAGTTAACCGTTTCCCAAGTATTGGTTTTCAATAGATCGTAGCTTCAAGCCAAGATAACTTAACCTGCTTAACAGACCAATTTCGATATATTAAAATGCAGCCTTAGTATGAGGCTCTGGGAAATAACTAGAGTTTATGGGGATTATATTCCCCAGAGCCTCGTGCTGAGGTCTATTATCAGCTCAGGCCTGGGCTAAATTTTTAATATATCGAAATTGGTGTATTATTGAAATTTTAGGCTTAGATAAATCTGTATATTATACATGGAAGGATATCGATGTCGTGAGGGCTACGGAAATGTATGGTTTTTCTTTCAACAACATTAAGTTGAATTTAACTTTCAATTTAACTTTTTCAAAAAAGCAAACATCCTTGGTCTTTGGGTTTCGTTAAAAAGGCGGTCATATTAATTGCAGTTGACTTTTTCGATTCCACTCTACACCTCAGTTAGTAGACCATTGTTTTCTGTTTTGAGATAAAAAAAATTGAGTCTTAGATTTGGATGTTTTATCATGCAGTATGTTACACACTGTCTATTCTCTTTTAGTATAAATCTACTAGCGTCCTATCACGAATGCCGTTCTATGACTGGCTACGCTACTCACTATCTATTATGTGATAGATAGTGAGTAGCGTAGCAGTGTACTGTTGTCGGCAAAATGAAGGCATGTCAACAAGATTTAGATAAGTTTTGAACGACTGGTAGATTTATACTAAAACAATTAGATTATTCGCTCTCGATTTCTATGCGTAATAGTTGTGCGCCCTCGTCAACTATCACGCGATAGAAATCTCGAGCGAATAATCTAATTGTTAAGTAGATAGCGAGGGGCTTTCAGTGCTTGCTTGTTAACAAACTGGCTGCCACTGCTCTGCCTTTTTCGAAGTGTCTTGTGAAGGGGATTTAGCTAACATTTTAACGAGTAGTAGATTTATACCAAAAGAATTAGAATATTCGCCGTCGATTCTGTTCCTTTTTTGGGCTACACACTTATAATATTTGCATTACATATACATATATTAATCACAATTCTAAAACAACTACTAACTCTACTTACAGTTCATATTAACTTGCACTACATTACAATACTTGTCGAACGCCAATATAGCTACATTTTAAGGTACAGAGCCCATGCACAAATCCTACTTATCAAATTTGTCCATGTTATTAGCAGTTAACATATATACACCTTTCCGTTCATACTTAATTTTTTACCTTAAATGAAAGGCGTTTATAATAAGAGTCAGATTTCTTCTGCAGCCCCATATATACAATTTAGCGACTAGTCGATTCTGTTCGCGACAGTTACTTCGGTTGCTCAGTTCCGCCCCACACACCGCTACCCCAGGATATCAAGAATTACATTTGATTGCGATAACATTTCTTCTTCTTCAAATTTCATTCCTAACTTTCAGGACATGAACGACCTCGTAAGGCTGTTATTAGCAACTTGCATTATTGGTTCCCTTGCAGTTCATCTTCCATCAGGTGGGCATTTTACCGTCTTACAATACTTTTGCTACTACAGATCAATACTAACACCATTTACCCAGTGGTGTGTGGTCACTTCCAAACCAAAAGGTCGCGTGGCTACAGTGGTCGTTGCAAATCACGGAGATTATAAAAGTCTAACCTCAGGGTTTAAATTTTACAACGAGCACCTACGACCTTTTTGGGGGAGTCCTTTCTCAAGGAGCAATAGGTCTTTCGATCAAATTGATTCGAAGCTTGCATGCAGTGACGAATTTCTTTTAAGCTCTTCCTCCCTGAGCTCTAAAACAGACGTAGCGTGACTTAGACTTAGAGAGATCCAGCAGCCCAAAGACGAGCTCATTCACATATTTTTACACTCTTAGAGCCCGATAACCCGCAGACAACTGATAAACGATCGATCGTGCATAAACTTCAATCAATTAAGGAATGTATGTATGAGCTCTAGAGAGCTCCACATTTAATTTGATAATCATGGGTCGCTTCTTAAAGAGACATTCCGCAGCCGTTAGTCATACACCCGTGGAACGCCTCACATTTGGAAAAGATCAGGGATGCTTGTTGTGTCGAAGGGATGTGGATCACGTTGATTCTGGACTCGTGTGGGGCATTCAGGACGAATAACGCCACCATGTTTAGTCCTCGGGATGTCTTTTAGGGCTACTGTCGAAGGAGTATAAAAAAATATTGTTGTCTGTCCGTTATAAAGTGGTATATTTTAGAGAACAATTAAAGCTCTGCAAACACCCAGATTGATCTCCTTCAGGTGTTTAATCCAAATTTACCAACAAGCATCAACGATCTTTTTACATGATAGTCCTCCCCCGGGAGTCCTCCTTTCCGGCCCGCGCTTTTTCACTCAGTTTCATGCTGTTCGTTGGCCGAGTTCGATCTTGTTGGATCTACGGCTTTAAACGTGACGTGTAACTCCTGCAAGAACTCCATTAATAAGAACACGGTCTTACTTTGGGAAGGACACCTCAGGACAAATCAATTCAGTGTAAACTAACTTGCCACTATCGCCCAGGTCAAAAACTGTTACATAAATAAGTGATAACAAAAGAGCCGCTTAGTGGCCGCTTAATTTCCATCTTTTAGGGGAGGCAGCGTGGCCTAGTGGTTAGGGCGCCGGACTTGAAATCCGGACGTCGCGGGTTCAAGTCCCGCTCTGACCACTTAGCTGGAGTTGTTTCTCGGTGGACCCTAGTTCAACTCCTCGGTCATGCTTGTAAATAACCAACTGGTCTGCCTCCCGCCAGTTGGGATTTTTAAGCCTGTTTTGTTCATTTGAAATATTTGTTTCCTTCAGTTTAAGTGGCATGCCTGTGAACTAGCTTGGTGTAGCTAAGTGCATGACCACTATAAACAACCATTTCACATTTTGATTTTTTGACATGGAAATTTAACTTAGTTTAACTTCTCCCTTATGGGCTTCTTTTTAACTTGATGCTATAACTTCTTTGTGTAAACAGCATTGGCAGGTGGTTACTTCTACTCTTACAAGTGCCCTGCAAATCAACTCCAACCGATGTCACAATGCAATACGACTACTGAGAAAAACCGTTGCGGGGATGGTTCATCGGGAACGTAAGGATTCGTTTGATTTAAACATAACCTTAATTTTGACACACAGTAAGACACATGTTGAGAGAACATGAAGCAGGGACAAGCCCCTGAGTGTACGTAATGTGCACGCATGAGAGGCAAGCTGTTTGAGCCGTGCTCAATTTGGTGCACATGTCTACGAAGCGGGTATTGATTCATTTCTATGTGGTAGCGGGGAAAGCTCGCAAGAGCAATTTACACGATGCGACATAGAAATCTGAGATCATTTTGCCCCTGCTTCAATTAATGACGCCCGCGGAGATCAAGCAGCTGAATTTCATGTAACTGTTAATGGGACAAAATGTTGTCCCCAGAACAGAACTTTGACCAAAACGAATATGTCAAGCCTGCGTGTGCCGACCTTAATTTAAACTTCACTATATCTGCAAGGGCAATACTATTTATTAAATCCATTTTGAAATCACTGGTTATCCTTACATTGTGATTGGCTCTCAGGGGTGCGATTTAGTCACAAATTGCACTATCTTTTGCTCTAAATCGCATCTTTTTCTCAGCCAGTGAAAATGGAACAGTAAAACAAAACAACCAATCAGATTTCAAGGCTTTTTTAAACTAACTATTCATATTGCAGAAAAAAGAAAGACAAAAAGAAGCCACTGTTAAGCAAATTTGGCTATTTCAATTGTGCGATTTCCAAATGGATCTAATAAAGTGGTAATTAAACTTCGGGTCGTGCAATTTTGGTCTGAAATTATACTTGTGACGGATTTCAGACCAAATTACACTCCACTCAGTTCAATTACCATTATTTATTTGGCTGTGCATTGTTGCCTTTATAGTGGGCCTTATTTTGAGGAGGGTTAAAGACACTACAGGTTGTGAAGTTACTACGACTGATTTGTTTCTCTTTAGACTTGTTGTAGACCTGCAGCCGGGTAATGCTAGAAACTTGATATCCGTAGGTTATCTTTGACGACAAAAACTGGCTTTCCTAAACGAAGCAAATATGTAGGTCATTAAAGTGATAAAAAGTAAGCACTTAATGACTGTCCACATGGGAAACAGTGAGTTTTGTTTTCCCCGAGACTCTCAATGTTCTTCGAGGCGAAGCCAAAAATAGTGAAAATTGCGAAAAAGAAGTATATTCTTGACTCCGGCTGGCACACAAAATTTCCGCAGTTTTAATGCAAGCTTCTTTTCTTTGCTTTTTCTAATTGTTGTTATTTCTGTGTTGAGCGCTTGATATTTTTTTGCCATAGGTGTTTTGCCGCAACTATCGAACTGATAAACGGCACGTTTATTGGCGTCAAAGATTGCTTCAGAGAGGACAACTGTACAAGCAGCACTGTATGTGCCAATATCACAATACAAGTTACTCAGGGTGGTCCTGGTATTTCATTCAGGCGCTGTGAAGCAAGCTGCTGTTATAAGGATTCGTGTAACAAATATCTTCCCGCGTCTTGGTCGCCATCTCCCACAGTCCCAGCAACATCCAGCATGTCACAGACTCCAGCCACTAAAGCTAAAGACGAAGTTCCAACTGCTGCCGGCATAAACTTGAAGGCTCTGCATTATCTGTCCATCTGTTTGCTTGCTGTAATTCACATTATGATTTAACGTCTCAATTTAGAAAGAAAACAAGCATCTGCTCTATTTTATCAACACTATTTTGTATCGGATTGTTTCATGCAGATTCGTCGGGTTTTCGGTGAAACCACCTCGCTTTAATATCAAGCGCTGTGAAGTATAGCCATAATGCACACGAATCCCCTTGTAACCTGGAATATAGTCAGCATGCAATAAAACTGGAAATAAAGCAAGTACTCACACAAAGATACAGGAAAAAACTATATGCTGGGAAGCCGGCGAGGGTCTAACATAGGGTTGGCAGGATGCGGGATGCAGGATGAGCCTTTTTCCTTTGCTGGGATTAGATCTGCCGTGATTTGTGCTCGGCAAGTTTTGAGCAACTTTTGGCGCTTGGGGCAACTTTTTGCGGTTCCAGCAACCTCGAGCAAGTTTTGCCTTTCTGAGTTACTTTTGAGCAAAATATAAGTTGAAAGCACATGACAAGCACGAAAGCTAAAAGTCGATGATTAGATAGAAAAGTTCAATTTATGCGAATTTCCGAATGTTTGTCAAGCTTTTTGAGGTTTGGACACATAACCTCTCACTTGACAACGTTCGGCAAGACGTGAAATGAGACACTTCCTTTGTTCTGCTAAAGTTATTATCCTTAAATTTCGCCCATATCTGCGAGCGACTTTAAAACTAAGTTTTAAGCTATCTTTCTTGACCGATGTTAGCAACTATTGTGAAGAACGAAAACAGAAACTTTGAATTAACATTTATATGAAAATAAGAAATTGAGACAGCGCCTTTTTGGATTTTTGGCAATTTTTGAGTAACTTAATGGCATTATAGTGGACAACTCTCCGGTAACTTTCCGCTGAGATGTAGGCTTTTGTACATTATTCTTTTATTTTCCCACAAAGATGGTCCACCTTAATGCTCCATTTTTTTCCACTAAAATGCTCAGTTTCCTCTAAAAATGTCACTAAAATGCTCGGTTAATGCTCATACATAGGGGCTTTTAAATTTTCATAATCTTAACGTCTGAACACCAATTAACAGTTCAGAGTGCTTAACAAAAACGGATACTTACCATACTATATCAAGGTAACAACAACGTATGTAAAAGGTTAATACACCAAAAGATAATTTTCTGAATGATCCGTTCGGTTAATCCTTCGTCCCCTTTTGGTGACACTTGGGGGAAGAGGTTAAGTCAAGTCTTCATATTCTCGTAAAAATGTTTATTTGTACATTCTGTGGAAAAAAATATATTAATTTTCCGGGAAAATGCCACTAAAATGCTCGAATAAAGCTCAATGCCTTTGCCTCGCTAAAATGCTCGAAAAGATGCTAGCATAATGTACAAAAACGCCTACTGGGATGCGGTATGAAGGAAATTTGATGCCGGAATGCATGATCGCATGGGGTCGGCGGGAGGCGGGAAGTTGGTTATTTTCATGACCAAGACGCGATGCTGGAATTATTGCGGGAAACGAGATGTAAGATATGAATTCCAGTGTTTTAGACACTCGCCGATTCATAAAACCGAACCTGGCAGTAGACTGTTCGCAGCCCTCTATTTTCTCCAAGTATTATTCGATCGCTGAACGCGCCGAGGGAATCGCGAGAAAACTGGACGCCAGCGTAAGCGGGAGACTGACTAGATAGGGGGTGGGGAAACCCACACGTGCCTCTTGCTCGCTTCACTCGCTTTTTCTTTCGCGTACGTAGATAGACAGTGACTAACTGCAAGGGACTGCATACGATAAACAGTGCCAACGTAGGATCTACAAAAGATCTGATGAGCCCAAAAAATGTGTATAAAGAAAACAGACTGCAAGGCTGATACTACGTGAAAAACGTTTCGAGACAGCAACATGACCAGAACCGATAAAGTAGGATCGCAACAGTGGACAGCTGTTTCGCTCTTGCTGGTGCTCGTGTGCACTGTGTAGAGAAGATATGTAACGCCAAGTGAGTTCAAAGTAGGG